>OZ018324.1:66515964-66953464 GCA_963969495.1 Ceratothoa steindachneri | reverse complement strand
ACTGGGCAACTCGACCACCGTTTTGCTCTACCTCCAACTGATTACATAGTAGAAATTACGTCAGCGCTCCTGGCTGCCTGACAAAGAAAATAGAAGACTACCCGAGGTATCATGAACACCTTCTTAGAATTTGCCTTAGGTGAGTCTAACAAATTAGTCGAGGCGCACGTCCGCCTCATCTTTTGCCTAGTTTAGCGGGGGCGTGGCGCGAGCCCGTGGAACTGCCAACCCTACATGGATGGCACCCTGGAGAGGTAGAATCTGGAAAGTGGTTCCAAATGAGTGCTATGGTTGCCGTGCGCGTTCTCCTAAAAGAGACAGGAGAGTTTTCTCAAAATTATACAAGTCACATTGCTTCGAAGAGGCAATGTGTATCTCGCCGCAGTTCACATACTTGACCTTACACGATAATTATCCATCAAGTAAGGATTAGAACAGTTTGCGCAGATTTGGGGTTTCCTAAACTTTGCACGTCTGTAAGTGCCATTTATGTGGTCATTGAGGTGCAATGACATGAATGCCTTGAGACGATATTGACACCTTGACCTGAACTCACGAAGCCAGTCACGATCGAAATGGACACAAAGTGAGTGGTTGCTATCGAGGGCCCTACCTGTTTGCTCATCACACGTTCGATCTTGAACACCCTTTGGTCGACTAGCTCTTCTGTCAGCTCATCCAAGGAGTAGTTAACGTGTTTCCTAGCATAAACTACTTCTTTCCCCAAGTTCATAACAGACCGCGGTGTTACCAGTATAGACGATCCATTGAAGGTCTGAAGATCACTCACAATGGTCGCCTGGGTAAGGGCAGCAGCATTCGTTAGAAGGGTCCCTTTCGAGAAACGTGCGGCCTTCGGTTCTTATCGCGAATGCTGGAAAGTGCCTGATGTCGATGGAACATGTGTTCTGTGAAAACTATGTTGCCTTTAGTAGAAATAAGCACGAGGAGGCGTTTGAAGCCGGCAGGATCGAAAACGGCAATAGCTTCTAGATCAGGGATGGGACAATAATTTTAAGCAGCAAGCCACATTAAAGTTTATGTTAAGCTTTGTGGTCCGCACTTAAACATTTAGATGAAAATTTTTGAACACATATAAGTTAATTTCAATTACCTTTGTGCAATTGTTTTCATATGCTAAATATCATAGATATAGCTACATAGTTTTGACACCCCTTTAAACTGTTTCCAGACATATCATAGTGACGACGTACAGCTTAACGTGGAAGCAGAACCACGATTCACAATTTTACATCTGATGATCATTTCCCATGGCCTTGGCATCTCCCATCCAAGTACTAACCACAGTAAACGTAGCTTAAATTTCGCGAGCGAAAGGGAACGTGTAGATAAGGGTAATGAGATTAAGTATTTATAAAGTATCGTGTTTTTTGAAAGAATATTTTATCTACGAATGAAAAATATTTGAAAATGACTGATTTAAGTATCTATGTATGATATAAAAAATGCGATGGATAGGTTTATTTTAGGGCATTAACAACTCCATCGATGTCAGAAGTCAACTAAGAGGTAGAAACTTTTAATATTGCACTCGAATGTGACAAACTTCGCGTTTAAGGTGAGATTTTGATGGTCAATAATTAATTTTCAATATTGTTTCGAATTCTGAAATGAAACCTTTTGTTTTGGGGAGAGGAGGACAGAGAGTGTACTCTCTTCTCTGACCCCTCAGAGGGCTCTCCAACCCCATACAGGCTAGTCCCAGTCTGATCCTTTTCCGCGATGGAGAAGGATGTGTCTGTTATGGGAATCCCACCACGGGGAGGAGTAACAAGGAGTAACAAGGAAATAAGTACCCCAGAAGACCTTAATGTCCATTGAAAGAGGGTACCTTTGGACTAGCAGTTGAGCGGGCACATCTCAGCTCAAATGCTTTATGTCCTTAAACGGCCACTTTTCAAGACCCTGTCTAGTCTTGACTGGAACTGGTCTACAGATTCACTGTTGACAACTTCCACTGGAAGTGCGTTCCAACTACCGCAGATACTGTACGCGAAAAATTTTCCACTCAGATCGCAGTTGTAACGCTTCAGTTCAAGTTTAAAGCCATGATTTCTTTTTTTTGCTCTCAACAAGTATGAAAATATCCCCGTAGTCAACATTGTCGAACCCTTGAAGTGTTTTAAAAACTTCGATGAGCTGACCACGCAGTCTACGGGTTTCCAACGACAACAGATCTAATTCCCTTAATCCATCTTCATAACTTTTATGTCTGATAGAAGGAATCAGTTTGGTTGCCCTGGCTTGCACGCGTTCCAATCTCGTGGTGTCCTTTTGAAATGAAGGACTTCAAAATTGTACGGCCTACTCCATCCAGGTGCGGTCGGACAAGTGAGTTGTACAAACACAGTACAATCTCCTTGTTCCGATATCCAAACTGGCGCTTTATGTAGCCTAGCATCCTTTAAATCTTTTTCTTCGCCTTAATGCACTGTTTCGTGAACTTGAGGTCACTAGTGATTGTTACACCCAAGTCCTTCTCAGTGTCGGTGGATTCAAGAGCACTGCAATTAAGAATATACTGAGATTGGGGGTTTCGCTGGCCGATATACATCACTTTGCATTTGCTCACGTTAAAAGGCATTTGTCACGTGTCTGACCACTCCCCAATCTTCCCAAGATCTTCTTGCAGGCGAGCAGTACTTCCATCCTTTGCAACGTTCATACCAAGCTTGGTATCGTCGGCAAATTTAGAAATCTTGGCAACCATGTCACCGTCCATATCGTTGACGTAGATGATGAATAGTAGTGGTCCCAGGACAGAACCTTTAGGCACCCTCCTAGTAACAGGTACCCACTCAGAAGCCTGTCCATTCACCACCACCCGTTGCCGTTTGTCACTTAGCCAGTTCTCTATCCAACCGGCTACTTTTCCGTCTATTCCCAGCGCTCGCACTGTCCGGAGAAGGCGGCGGTGTGGTGCCTTATCAAATGCTTTCTGAAAGTCTAAGTAGACTACATCCACCGCCTTGTCCCAATCGTGCTCACTGAAGACGAAGTGGAAGAATTCCACAAGGTTCGTCAGGCATGACCGTTGCCTTCGGAAGCCGTACTGGGAACTCCTCAGTAGCAGGTTTGACTCTAAATGTGAAGTCATTTTGTCCACCATCATGCTTTCCATGAGTTTACCGACTATCGAAGTCAGACTGATAGGTCGGTAGTTTGACGGTTGGCTACGGTCTCCTTTCTTAAAGATAGGAGTCACCTCCGCTTCACGCCAGTCTCTAGGAACGCATTCGGTCCGGATTGACATGTTGAAGATTGCGCTCAGGTGTTGTAACACTTAATCGCACACTTCTTTTAACACCTAAATTGTTGAAAGAAGTCCGCGATGAAGTCCATATCCTCCAGCTTTTCATCCGAGTAGAAATCCATTGGTTGGGGGATGGGACCACACTCTTCAGTAAACACTGAAGAGAAGTATTCGTTGAGGATGTTAGCATTTTCTGCATTTGAGTGCTTTAATGTCCCCTCCTCATTCCTCAAAGGGCCAATCGTTCGACGAATTAGTTTACGGCTGTTTACATATCCAAAAACTCCTTGGGATTCTCTTTACAGAGGAGGTTCCCCTTTTTTTTCTTTAGTCTTCGTGAGTCCGTCTTGCGCCGGGAGGATCTTGCTCAAGAGCGGACTTCGGCTTCTGGCTTGATCCCACGGAGTCACTGTTTGCTCGTAGTAATAACCCTGCCATTTGGGGCGGAGACACCTGCAGATACATGTCCAACTCTTGAGGTTCTTCTATGAGTATATCTCCCTAAGGTGTCAGGGATCCACACTGGGGAGTCAATAGGATTGTAGACTACTAGCTTAAGACATGTCGTTGTGCCGGCTAGGCAACCTCAATCGGGAAGAGGTGGAGTGTAGGCTCACCCGCTAACAGCAAGGTTACAAATCGCGGATCTAGAAGGTGAAGGCGGCATGTCCCAGAGGAACCATCCAAACCTTTACCATTTAAGAGGTTCTCCAGGTATAAAGGCACCCATCTAAAGCACAAATCCAAACGGGTGCTGTAGCCGTATTTTCTTACTCTTGGTAGCCCCTGTGAAATAGAAAAGGGCACCTCTAGTAAAGACAGAGTCGCTCGGGTAAATCTGAGGTAAGGCTTAAGGAGGAAAACCACTCGATAGTAGACATAGCACAGCAGGAAATAGTCTATCTACTAAAATAGACTTGGATAGGTCCCTAAAAACACACAAGAGTGTAGGGACCTGTATTTTAAAAAGCAAGAGCTAGCCGAGAGCAACTCTGAATATGGAAAAGGAGAAGCCAAAAGGAAAACTCACCCTAGGATCAGAAACGTGATCATTTGCACACATTAGGCCAGCGGATGTTAGTTAAGACGTGCCTGAACAACCTTTCCAAAGTTTATGGAGACTTTTTCTCCCGCTTTAATACACAGGTAATTGCACTGGCGTAGCCAGCTCATATGTGCATTGGAAGCGGCGAGGAGAGTCGGCAACTCAGCATATCTCCAATCTAATAATTCTCCTAGACATCGGGCTTTATGCCTTGCAGTCCGTAGGGATCTCGCGGTGTATCCTGCAACTGGGCCTAGTTCAGCTAAGAGGCTGAGGGTGCACCAAGCCACCAAAACCTCTCTGGATAGTATGGGGAATAGTTCGTAAGGGGTAGAATAGGCTGTGTGATACAGAGGAATAGGGATAGCGGGTCCATGTAGGGGTGTGTTAGTTAATCACCTATTATTATCATACAGCGGCAATGGGAGAGGGGTTGGCGTACCTGTCTTTCAGCTTTCTTTTGCAACATAGGTGTTACCTCAGGCTACACCACCCACCCTATTGATGGTCAGACGTCAGTAAAGAGAGATCTGAAAGGAAAGTGGTAAATTTACGCAAAAGTGAAAATAGTGGGAGAAGTAAAGAAACAGGTTCTGCAAACAGCGGGGCAGGGAGGGTGCTTAACTGCGGGCATTAGGGCTGCGATGAAGTGGCGTGGAGGGTGCTAAACTGTGGGAATTCAGGCCACGAGTAGGTGTGAAGCGTGCTTAACTGCCGGCATTTGGGCCGCGAAGATGTCTTGGAGGGTGCTTAACTGGAAGCATTCGGGCTGCGATTACGTGACGAAGGCTGCTTAACTGCGGGCATTCAGGCCGCAAGGGCGTGTGGAGGGTGCTTAACTCTGGGTATTCAGGCTGCAAGAACGTGTAGGAGGGTGATTAATTCTGCGCAGTAAGGCCACGAGGAGGTGCCGGAGGGTGTTTAACTGCCGGTATTCGGGCCGCGAGGAAGTGCCGGAGGGTGCTGACCTGTGAGCATTCAGGTTGCAAGAACGTATGTAAAAGCGTATGTAAAAGAGGGCACTTAACTGCGGGAATTCTAGCCGCAAAGACGTGCCAGATAATGCTCAACTGCGGGCATTCGGGCCACGAGTACGTGCGGGAGGGTGATTAACTGGGGGCATTCAGGCCCGAGGACGTGCCCAAGGGTACTTAACTGCGGGAATTCGGGTAAGAGTACGTGCCGGAGGGTGCTTAACTGCAGGAATTCCAGCCGTGAGGAGGTGCTGGAGGATGATTAACTCCTGGTATTTGGGCCTCGAGCAAGTACCAGAGGGGGCTTAATTGCGGACGTTCGGGGCGCGAGGAAGTGTTGGAGGGTACTTAACTGCTGGCAAACGGGCCGCGAGCACGTGCCGGAGGCTGCTTAACTGAGGCTATTTAGGCTTCAAGGACGTGCGAGATGGTGCTTAATTGCAGGTATTCCAGGCACGAGGACCTGCCGGTGGCTACTTAACTGCGGACAAACGGCCCAAGAGGATCTACCGGGGGGTGCTTAACTCCGGTCATCTGAACCGCGAGGACGTGCTGGAGGATGCTTATCTGCGGGCATTGGAATCGTGAGGACGTGCCGGAGGCTACTTAACTGACGGCATTTGGGCCACGAGGGCGTGCCGCTCCACTAGGTGTCAGGTGTAACAGTCAACAAGGGCATCCCCCTTACGTAGTCTTGGGTAGTACAGAGTGGATGGGGAGTGGAATGCATGGAGTATATGCGATTTGAAAAACAGGGGGGATAATCAATGTGTTTCAAACAGGAATGCTTGATCTATGTGAGAGAAAGATGAAAGTGAATGGATAGTAATGATGATGGGTGGAAATCGGAATGGATATCTGTTGATGGTCTTAGAAGATATGAATTAAAGAATGAGTGACATAATGATAGATGGGGCAAGTGGAGCTTTTGCTACACAACAAGGACTAAAGGTGGTAGGGTTCTGTTCTGAAAAAAACTTGTGTAGCGAACATTCTCTCAGCACAAGGATGTACATAAATACACATGGGTTGGACAAAGGAGAGGGGCAGAAGTTGGGAGCAGGAGTAATCTGTGCCTAGTAAAAAAGAATATGCTGCGGGGTGTATTTGATGGGTAAGATGTAAGAAGTATGGGTATGAGACAATTTGATCACACGATTGTGCTCTGTAAGGCCACACTGGTTATTATATGGTTAAGATGCGAAGAAAGTGGAAAGGAAGGAAATACCAGAACAGAAAGATTCATGAATTAGAGAGAAGGAGGAGAGCATGTATAATTAATTTAGAGTTTAAGGGGGAAAATAAGTGCGAGCATGGATGGAAATAGACAAAATATAGATCAAATTTAAGGAAGTCGGGCTGGGTTTTACAGGGGCTGTGTATATGTGTGCAAGAACTGAAAAGAAGCAAAATGCTGACTCCCGGAAAGAAAAAGTGAATCGTATTGTGGAAAACAAAAAGGATACGAACTTGAAAATGCTTAGCAAAAATGAGGATGTTAATGAGATGCAGTTGAATGCATAAATGAGATTAAAAGGAAAGTGATAATAAGAAATCAGCAAATAAAGCGTATGGGGAAAGATGAATAAGGATCCAGATGGGAACAGGAATATATTCTGGGAGGAAGTGAGAAGGGCCAGGAACTAAGCGAAAAATAGCTGTGTGAACATCAATTGATATGGAAGGTGGTGCAAAGGAAAATATGATTAGCTTTGTGGGTGTAAATCTGATGCCATATCGGGGTAAGGACGAAAAACACATGTGAGAGGTCTTAAAAATGAGAAGGCACATGAAATAAATGATAAATTTGCAGAGATGCTAAACTGTGATAAAAAGTGGTGTTGATTGCGTTATGGAATGGGTCGAGGGGCTGTGGTGTAAGACATTAGGATGTGGAAAAGTGTCCAAAGACCGGAAGAATGCAGATAGAGTGACGTTGCATAAGGGATAAGTGTTGAGTGATGTCGGTAAAGTGTATAGACAAATTCTGATTGTGTGTATAGGAAGGATAACTGAGGGGTTGATATTTGATGAATGAGGGTAGTTTAGAGTCCGTACCAAGTGTGTGGATAAGTATTTGCTTTGAGCTAGCTGAAAATACAAGCTATACGAGGTGAATTGTGCAGGCTGAGTTCATGGATTTGGAGACAGCTCATGATTGTGTAGATAGAGAAAAATTCTGGCAGGTGTAAACTATTGGATGGTGGAAAGAGTTTAAGGTTGGAAGTAAGGCGCGTATTAGGATGAAAGATTCCCAGAATGATTGGTTGACATGACATATTTAGTATTATATATATATATATATATATATATATATATATATATATATATATATATATATATATATATATATATATATATATATATATATATATATAAGGATGACCAGGACAGAGCCGTAGATGCCTCATAAAATTTATTTCAAACGTTTCAGGATTATAGCTAATCCCATCATCAGTTCTAAAGAAAGAATACAAAATAGAGACTTAAATATATACATGAAAAGTTAACACATTCAATAAAATTGTGAAACATGAATATTAAATTTTTGACGAATTGATTACATTGGAAATACGGAGAAAAAAATACAACGAGGTAATTTCTAAAAAAATAGAAAGGAAAATAATTGAGGGTGGATTCTATTCTTGCAACCCCCTCTTCCCCAAAAGAACCCCTACAGTTAGAATTCGAATTCCTAACGAAAGATTTTACCTCCAATGGCTACTCCAAATCACTATTTCTGAGACAAATTAGTCTGTTTCTCAATAAAAAAAATACTCTACTCTGCCTTCACTACTTTGGTTACCAATCCGAAAAACTTAAAAAATAGTTGTGAAAACTGTTAAATTCAGCCTATCCTCAATTATGACATCAGACTGAGATCATTATTTAAGTTTAAAGATCAACCACCCACCAATATGCAAAATTATATACGTTTTTCATTGTACGTGCACTAGCACTGTATCATATGTGGGGGACAACAAGGTGTATGCTTAACTTCCGTTTCTTCCAGCATATGGGTAGATCTGAAAGAACTGGACTGCACCTTTCCAAACCTGATCCATCCCCAATTCGAAACCATCTGTCATAATCTGGCTCTAGGGCTACACTCCAGAACTCCACCATACTCAATGCGATAAGAAACATCTCGGACCTTTACCTGCTAGAGTCAATTTATATTACAAAACTTCAACCCAGTCTAAATAATAACTCATTATCTGTCCCATCAAATATAGTGACTCAGTAAAAAACATGCGAGTTTGTTAAATTTCAGATCGTTTTTTTTAGGGGGTGCAAGAATAAAATCCACTGTCAATTATTTTCCTTCCTATTTTTAAAAAATTCTCTCGTTTTATTTTTCGCCGTATATATGTGTTCATCGTGTGGGCATAGCCTCAAACACGCCCCAATTCCACCTCACAAACTACCTCCGTGAATATATATATATATATATATATATATATATATATATATATATATATATATATATATATATATATATATATATATATATATATATATATATTCATGGAGGTGGTGATTTGTGAAGGCTATGCTCACTATGAAGTGCCAATTGCGCATGGACAAAATAATGGGTGGCCTTGTGTTTGATGGGCATAAAGTGGTAGAAGTGGCAGGTAGTTTGCATCGCGTTCAAGTGCACCGACCACACTATGTGGCAAACTGGTAGATGTTAAAGTCTTGAATTCTGGAAGTTTATTCTTTGGAATCAAACTTTAACTGTTCCATCCTCGTTTGGCTCACGTCGATCCTTCCTTGGCGACTTTTCTTTCATTTTGTCCCTCTGGGATCCGACAAGAGGGCGTCAGGTGTAGTTTGGCACCCATGCCACAGCTGACATCTGGACCATTTAGTGCCCTCGTGGGACCAATCCCCGCATTGTGTATTTAGCAGCCGCAATGACCGCAAGTGGATTCGCGACTACATATTTTCCACACATTTCCACCTCTTCACTATTTCCCTTATTCTTTTGTGGCAGATGACCTCGTTGGTTTCCGGTTGATTTGGTCGGGGGAAATCTAAGACATGTTTCCCCGTTAGGAAACAAACGGACAAAACAAATAGTCCTTGGGAAAATAGACCCCTCTAGGAGGAAGATCGTTAGTTTAAATATATATATATATATATATATATATATATATATATATATATATATATATATATATATATATATATATATATATATATATATATTGAGAAAGAGAGAGAGAGAGAGAGCCCTTCCCCAAATAAAAGATTGTTATTAATGGAATATAAAGCATGGTAAACATTCAAATTTGTCTTTAAACTTTAATTAACTCGAACTTAACGAACTATTTGTTCTTGCCTTTTACATTACAGATGTTTTCCAAAATAAATCTTAAAACCCAACGAATAAATCTTTGTCTTCCTCTTGGTGGAACAAACAGAGTTCGCGCATATTCATTTAAGATAATCGTATTATTTTATTATTATCAGATTGATTAATATTAGCTCTAATTTACCTCAATGTAGCAATCCCCATCACCAGTAACGTTTTAGGGAAGGGAGCGGAAAGGTGCCCTCACAATCGTCCCTGGGTATCTGGGAGAAAGTTGCGGTGTATTAGTCGATCATTGCAGCAGGTCATAAGTGAGGTTGATGGGGTCGTCTGAATGCGAATGAAGTTTAATGAGCAGCCTCGGAAACGGGTAATTACTAATCTGGAATGTACAGTTGCCACAATTTACGTTAAACTTTGTTTAGAGTGGCAATTTAATATATTATTATTGTTATTAATTGATTAGAGATGGAGTATTTAGTGTATATGTGGTTATAAATAAACTAGATAAGAGTGTCGTAGTACACCACTCTATACCAATACTACTCCTTATTATGTAGGGGGGTGGGGTGAATTAATCACCTACTGCAACGCGAACTGTTTAAGGACTGTTCGCAGGGATTAACGACCGAATAGGAGGTCAAACTTGAATGCATAAATAGTCAGCGAGATTTACTTGAATAGGCCGAGAGTATCGTTCAAGGTTAGTTAAAGATAAATTAACAAAAATATAATTTTATTTACAAATATCAATATAAGAATAGAAATAGGCAAAATGGGTTTAGAGGTTGTTCTTGTACACCCCTCCCTTCCATACGATGGAACTTTTCTGAGAGAGAGGGAAGAACAAGGGACATCGCAAATTTGGATAAGAAGAATTATTATTAACGCGTCAGCCTGATAAAAATAGAAACACAGGGGACCTGAGCCTTTTCGACAGGCTTACAAAATATTAATGTAAATGGGTCGACAAAAAACATCACATTTAAATTAAGGAACCAAATTAGAATTTTGTCCAAACGGGTAGTGGAACAACAACAAAAAAACAACACTATATTAAGTAAGTAACTTCAGGGACCATAGATATATGTACAGAGTTAAAAAAAAACCCCAACATATTAACGTGATTAGCTTACGAGCTTACAAGGGACCTATAAATTAGTTAATTATGCGACATTGTCGTCCAATGGATTCCGGCTAAGATTATCAGCTATACGATTCTCGGTACCCCGTATATACCAAACTTTAAACTGATATTGTTGGAGTATCAAAAGCCATCGCATTATACGTCCGTTCGGGCTCTTAATATTTCGGAGATATGACAAAGGCGATGGTCAGTTTTGACAATAAACTCTTTCCCTATTAAATACATATTAAATTTGGTAATACTCCAGACTATAGCTAAAGCTTCCCGTTCTATTACCGAGTAATTACGTTCACGGGGCAGTAGCTTTCGGCTCGCGCAAGCCACCGGGTGGCTTTCACCTTCGTCGGAGTATTGGAGCAGCACGCATTTAATTCCTTCGTCAATCGCATCCGTCCGGATGCCGAAGAGTTTAGAGAGATTAGGGAGCCTCAAAATGGGGGCGGACGGTAGTTTGTCCTTGACCTGCTGCAACCTGGCAGTAGCTTCGGGATTCGAAGGAAAGGGGATCTGTGATATTTTCTAAAGGAGGACACTTAAAGGGGCCTGAATAGACGTGAAGTTGATGATAAATCTGCAATAAAAGTAGGCCGATCCCATGAATGACCTCAACTGTTTTTTCGTGCGGGGAAAAGGCATCTCGACAATGACTCTGACCTTTTCGTCCTGGAGGCCCATCTGATTTTTCCCCAAATTGAAGCCCATATAATTAATAATATCGTAGGCAAAATGGCACTTACTAGGGCCAAGGGTGACTCCGTGCTCACGAAGCCTAATAAGTAGAGCGCGGAGAGCTATCACGTGTTGGTCCCACTTAAAGGTAGCAACATAAAGGTTGTCGAAGTAGAAGGAGACGTGCGACAAGTCATCCACAATCCTTCGCATCATCCTGTTATAGTTGCTACATGCAGTGACTAACCCGAAAGGGAGTCTTTTAAACTGCATAAGACCCTTGTAGGTGGGAAAGGCAGTATACTTACGCACCTTTTTACTGAGGAGAATTAGGTAGTAGACTTTGCAAGGTCCAACTCAGAAATAAATTTAGCTTCCTCAAAAAGGTGGAGATTTTAGTCTATAAGGGGGATAGGTTCTGTATCAAACACCGTAACTGAATTTAATTTTCGAAAATCGACACACATGCGGAAGCTTTGGTCAGGCTTTCGAACCATGACGATCGAGGAGCAGTAATCTGACTTCGAGGGCTCGATGATATTTAAAGCTAAATGATTGTTCACTTCACCGTTAAATGCTTTCTTAAGGTAGATGGGAATAAGATCGGGCTTCGATTGAACAGGTTCTTGAGTGGTGAGAACGATGCCATGCTCAAATTGATTGGAACAACCGGAAGTCTCGGAGATGACATCTTCGAATCCATTTAGCAACTGCTGCAGCTGACTCTTTTGAAGAGGCGCTAGTCTGGGGGAAACATCCAGCACGGGGGATGATGATTCCGAGGGTCTAAGTAAAGATGGAGTAGGGTAATCACCATCTTGTTCAATGCATACTACTTCCAACGGGGACTCTTCATCGAGGGCCACAATATTGTTGAGACACGCACGGCCATGATATTTCTTCAATATATTGATGTGGGAAACCATATCTCCTGAGGGGGTTCTAATCGGCTGAACAACTGGTCCTTTTAACGCTAGAACGGAAAAAGGGCCTTTCCACTGGCTCAGAAGTTTGTTACTTTCCGTGGGAAGTAGCAAAAGCACCTCCCCTGCCAGCCTTAAATATTCTTTCTTTGGCCTCTAAATCGAAGTAAGTTCGATACTTCTCCAAATTTACCTCAGCATTTTGAGACGCGATGTCAGCAGATATCTCGAGGCGCTTTCAGAGGTCTAGGAGGTACGAATAGAAAAATTGGCTTTCTTTATCCAGACGGGGATTGGTAAAAAGTTCCTTTAAAATAGAAAGGGGGCCTCGAACAATACGGATAAACAGTATTTCGAAGGAAGCGAATCTTAGGGTCCTATGGGGGATTTCACGACACGCAAACAGTGCCACGGATAAAAAGCGGTGCCACAATTTTCTAAGGATTGCTTTCACTGTGCCATTTAGCTTTTCGACTGGGTGGTGTGGGGCAGTGAACAGAGTTTTAACCATGAGGAGCTTGCCGGCATACTCCATTACCTCGGAGTTAAAGTGTCTTCCTCGATCCGACAATACCTCTTTCGTAATTCCTACCCGAGAAAAAATAGAAATGAGGTCTTCCGCGCACGAACCGCTATCAATCCGCTTAAAGGCAACTGCCTCAGGGAAACAGCTATCGAAGTCTGCTAAATTCAGGACGTAACTGTGTCCTTCACTAGATGGGGGATGAATAAGGCCAATAAGATTAATGGACACGCGAGAAAAAGGTTCCGAGATGATCAGGCTTTTCTGAAGAGGGGCTGGCTTGACGCGCCATTTTGCTGGTGTCCTTTGTCAGGCATCGCATGATTTCCAGTAATCTGTAATTTTTCTGGCCGCACCTGGCCAATAAAAATACTTACAAACCCTCTGGGTGGTTTTAAAAGACTAAAATGACCAGAGAATAAACTATCATGAGAAATCTGGAGGACTTGGGGGAGAATGAGGGCGTGAGAGCGGGGAACACACAAGGAGTGTGTTTCAGGTTCGGTTCCATCGGAACATTTACGATGTAACAGCTCATCCTTGACAAGGTATGAAATGCTTTTTTCTACCTCGGGAAGACTTTTGCTCCCGTGTCATGGCTTTCTCCCAAAGAGGGAGCAGAGTTGTGCCCCTTCTGGGCGCGGGCAAAATTCTCGTTCCGGAGGGTCTCTGGATCGACGGTGTTTTCCAAAGGAACAGATTCCTGGGAAGCCTTGGCGGCCTGGGCACGGGTTACCACGGGTTGTGCTACCGGGTTACTTGTAACCTGGGAGCTCTGACCAATCATTGCAGAACAAAACTTGATTGGGGCGTCTACAACTTCGACAAAACCAGTCAAATATTCACATGTGGGATTTTACAATAAGGAAACGATTCGCTTGACCGAGGTAATCATGGACCACAGCGAACATTTGGTGGTCAGGACCGACCGGCGGAAGTAAATTCTCAGATACCACGATGCATGTGCACCCAGTGTCATGTACAAGGGTGGACACACGGCATCTGTTCACGGCTCCATTTTCAAATTTCAAACCACCAGAGGAGCTCTTATTAAGGGGAAATTTGACTTGATGACCGGAGCTGTTGGTCGACGAGAGAGACGTAGTGGTATTTTAAAGAGATGGAGGAGGAGCAGGAGTGGCACTAACATGGTGTACCTGGAGAGAGGACAGTTCGTGCGTACGTGACCTTTTAATCCGCACGTAAAACAAATTACCTCCCTTCTGGGAAATAACGAAGCGGGGGGCAGTGGTATTTATGGGCTTAATATCTCTTGGTTCAGAAGAAGGGAGGTTCCTGGTTTTCGAGAGGCCTTGAACTTTCAGGAATTTAGGGGTATTTCTTGGAGGGGGCCTGGAGTTATTAATCTTAAACTTTGGAGGGGACGGGGGAGGCTTATTATTAACCTTGGGATACAAATTATGGCTGCTTGCGTAAACATCAGTCTCTTGTAGGCATTCCTTGAAAGAAGAGCAGCGCTTGTCCTTAACGAAGGCACGGATTTCGTGGGTCAGGGAAGCTAAAAATTGATCTATTAACATAAAGTCCAGAAGGTACTCGTACTTTTGGGGGACTTTACACGCATCTAACCAAAATTGGAGTTTTTTTTCTGGAAGGTTTACCCAAAATGGCGAAAGTTCTGACCGGGGTAGATCTTTTCGTGACTGAAACAAGCACGATAGAAGTCCGGGGTCATATTCACGGAAGTTAAAAGTTTGGATTTGAGGGTAGGGTAGTCCACAGCGGACTCTGAGGGAAGGGAAATGAATATGTCCCTCAAATGGGAGTTTAGAAGGGGAAGCAATTTGGCGACACCATCTACCTCGATGTTCCAACTCTTGATTTCGAAGATCTTCTCGAAATGCGAAAGATATGATCCAAAATCTTCTCCTTCTTTATAGACGGGTAATCTTAGTAACGGAGGTTGTGGAGTTTCGGGTCCGGGAGTTAACTGACATTGACTCCAATTGATTGCAGCTTAATTCCAGTTCATGCTGCCTTATTCTCTCACGCTCTTCCTTCTCTGCTTCTCTTAGTTCTTTTGCTCCTCTCTCTTCAGCTTCTCTTAGTTCTTTTTCCTGCGCTCTTAGTTATTGTTCCTTCGCTCTTAACTCTTCTCTTTCATTTATCTCTTCTTCGTGAATATAAGTTAATAATTCTCGGCCCGACAGGCCCAACGACTCTCCTTGACACTTAAAACGGTCAAACGAAGAAGACATCTTGTTGTTTTACTTCGGGGAATGTGACACGCGAACGGGGCTAGTGACGTACGAAATTCCTCGACAATATATGTGAAGTCTAACTTTTCTCAAAAAATAAATACTAAAAAATTATCCCACTAAAAGAACACTAAAACTCTTCCTACACGGTTAAGATGGGTTAATCTCTAATCCGGCTGGGGATTAACTCATATATTCTGATAAATGGAATACACAAACACAAAGAACGGGTCCCAACTAATAATCTAAATTTTAAATAGTTAATAGACTAATGTTCCACTGATCTAGGACTAACTTGAACGTACTTCGCCAAAGGAGAAAAATAAAGAAACCTCATTAATGAGAGAGAACTACTAAAACTCAAAGGAGATGCAAATCAACTAACTGATTTACTTTGTAATATACCCCACACACTTGACACCAGTTTTTATAATATATATATATATATATATATATATATATATATATATATATATATATATATATATATATATATATATATAAATATATATATATATATATGTCGTGGGGGGGACTTAATCACCTACTGCAACGAAAACCGTTTTAGGACTGTTCGCAGGGATTAACGACTGAATAGGAGGTCAAACTTGACTTGAGGCGTTGGGTTTTAAATCCTTAATAATCAGACAGAGTGCATAAATGGTTGGCGAGATTTACTTGAATAGGACGAGAGTATCGTCCGAGCTTAGTTAAAGATGAATTAACAAAAATATAATTTTATTTACAAAGCTCTAAGTAAGAATTAAAAAAATGGCAAAGGGGATTATTTAAATTGAAATAGTCTCTAGATAATTAGTATGAGAAGGGATTCTTAAATAGAGTTATTTGATTAGCGTTACTAGGCTCAAATAAAAAGGGGGAACTTGACAATACTAATATTGGAGGAGGTTTCAGTCTTACGGGTCGGTGACTTGGAGGAAGGCCTTCTTACGATGAAGTGAGTGAGGAACGGTCCGATGAAGCAAGTGGGGCACGGTCCAAATGAGGCAAGTGAGGCACGATCAGAACCAACTTTCCGATGAAGATAGCCAATCTTCAAAGATGACGTTCGACGGGAAATGTGGGAATTCTCGTAGTTCCACTGAAAGGGAAAACTTCTTTTCCTCAAAGGTAATCGATGGAGATTTTCTTCGGTTTAATTTAACGAAGGTAGACTGTTTTGCAAATTCAAAGGCTTACCGTTCCCAGAAGCTATCAATTGACTGGAGTACAATCACGGCGGAGAAAGCCTTGCTGTCTGATGAACTCTCACGGAACTTCGACGAGAAGATTAGGATGGCCTTGAGATATGAGCTGGACTCCTCGATCTCCAGTCAAAACCAAGTATTTGTATGGCCGATTCTGAGGGAGAGGGGGAAATTTGGAGAAAGAAGTCACAAGCTCCTGACATCTTAATCTGGATGCGGATTCGATTCATCATTTAACAGCAAGGTGCGAAACACAGCAGTTCTTTCTCGCCTCATCACCATGGGGAAAGGGGATGGGGGGCTTGGGACGATTTCGCTGGATTGGGGAATATTTCCCAATGCCCTAAGGAGTCGAAACTTCTTGAATGTTCCGAACAAGAAGAGACGTTGTCCATGTTGCAATACAATCGCACGTGGTGTCCAATAAAGTGGAGGTGTGGGTCAGAAGTTGTTCTTTTTTAAATAGATTTACCAATAAAGTCGTTTTTTAGGAATATTTTACGTTATTGAGGTATTTCAAGCAGTTTTGTTCTAGCTTAATTAACTGAATGTATTTATTTAGTCTTTAATCATCGATATTACAAAGATATTCCCATTAAGTTTAAGGTATTTTTAATTTTATGCGTATAATTTATTTTCTAACCTAACGTGTGAAGAAAAATAATGTAGAGTTCTAATAAAATTAAAACCAAATATGACTTTTCGGACTTATTAACATTACACATTGTAGTTTTTTAATATATATGAAGAATATGGAAATAAGTAGTAATAAAATAATATGCAAATATAAGTTTAGGAATTATCAAAATAATGATCGGGGGCAAAGCGTAAGAAGGAGGCCTGGTAAGGAATTTTTAGCGAATTGTCTTCGAAAAACGTTAAAATCTCAACAAAAGATTATAGTTTGGCGACAATTTGCATCCATGTAACTAGTCGCCTGAAGATAATTGAAGGGACTATGGAGAAAGAGAGGTACATAGAAGTAGCGTGCAGTCAATGGAAGCAAGGGAAGCAATGCTTCCCCTATTTGAGAAGAATGGAAAAATAAATTACACCCCAACAATTAACATGACAGCAGAATCAATTTTATTCTCACAGGTATGCTTGCCTATACTTGTATACGCCATACGGTATCGTTCACTTTCAATCGAATTGACGTTAAACCCTGATGAGCCCGACTGCAATTGAAGAAATGCATCCTTTTTCTCGAGATTTCTACTCTTTTTTTTTCTATCTTAATTTCACTAATAGTTCTGCTTTTTGGTGCTTTGGAATGAATAGTTTAAAAGATGTTTTGCTTGTCTTAGCAATAATATACAGTCATGAGGCTTTTATGATTTTTCTCTAGATATTTCAACGCTGTGTTAGAATTAAGGAAAAAATAACTTATTTGTATCCGGAAAAGGAAGCAAATTTAGCTTAGCAGTCATCAGCTTGCATCTGGCCAGCATGCCTAGTTGCCTGAATCTAGGAAAAAGCAACAAAATATCTAAGAGACATTTACTTAAATATTATTATGCTCTGAAGCTTAAATAAATTTGAGGTTATATTTAAATACTGGTTCTGAGAACGAAAGCAGCTAAATAGCAAAAACTCTGGTATGGTTTTCTCTTATATCTTAACCACTTTGTTAATATTTCCGGGATTCTGGGGGGCCTACCATAGTCAGTAGTCACCCAAGTCACCCTTCGAATCTTTGAGATCAGTATCCCTGAGGCAGTGCTTAGATAAGTGTTCCGTATATTCTAATGACAATATGATAGAACATCTTGGCTAGCTGGTTGTGCATACTTACAGAAGCTATTTTAAAATTTAAATAAATTTTTTAAAAAATAACATTTAAATAAAGTGAGTAGCTTACAATTTTATACTTACTTTTAATGAACCACATATTTACTTCAATTAACATATTTATTTTTGTCAAACTTCATTGCTTCCTCATCTTCAAAGGTCACACACGTAATATCTGATAATTTGCCTTTACTTTCTGACTAGGGCTGTGACGTGATATCGTGGGACCTACGTTTGCTTAATTGAGGCTGACACGTCATCCAAAGGAATTCTAGAATTTTCGTTCGCTTTGATCGGCGAGTTTCCCTACTAATTATTTTATTGAATATTAAATTGGATTAAGATTATTGCGGTTTTGTCATGAAAGAAAGCATTTGATGTCTGGAGTTAAGAACTTTCATTGCATGTTGATGTAGCATTGGGATTTTGAATGATTCGTATTTGTTAGTGTTCCGTGGAATTCAATGTCGAGGCCTTCATTCTTCACGGAAGACAGACCATTTTTTTGTGCTTGGAGAAGAAAGTTGTGTTCGGGAGCAGAGTGGATTTCGTGCAATTATTTTCTGGTTTCGTGCGTCTCGGAAGGCTATTGCTATTTAAGGCTATTGTAATTTAAGGTCATCCTGATTTAAGGCCATCGTGAGTTAGGGTTACCGTGAGTTAGGGTTACCGTGAGTTAGGGTTACCGTGAGTTAGGGTTACCGTGAGTTAAGGTTACCGTGAGTTAAGGTTACCGTGAGTTAAGGTTGCCGTGAGTTAAAGTTGCCGTGAGTTAAAGTTGCCGTGAGTTAAGGTTGCCGTGAGTTAAAGTTGCCGTGAGTTAAAGTTGCCGTGAGTTAAAGTTGCCGTGAGTTAAGGTTGCCGTGAGTTAAGGTTGCCCTGGGTTAAGGTTGCCCTGAGTTAAGGTTGCCCTGAGTTAAGGTTGCCTTGAGTTAAGGTTGCCTTGAGTTAAGGTTGCCCGGAGTTGAGGTTGCCCGGAGTTAAGGTTGCCCGGAGTTAAGGTTGTCCGGATTTGAGGGTGCCCGGAGTTAAGGTTGCCCTGAGTTGAGGTTGCCCTGAGTTGAGGTTGCCCTGAGTTGAGGTTGCTCGGAGTTGAGGTTGCTCGGAGTTGAGGTTACCCGGAGTTGAGGTTGCCCGGAGTTGAGGTTACCCGGAGTTGAGGTTGCCCGGAGTTGAGGTTGCCCGGAGTTGAGGTTGCCCGGAGTTGAGGTTGCCCAGAGTTGAGGTTGCCCGGAGTTGAGGTTGCCCGGAGTTGAGGTTGCCCGGAGTTGAGGTTGCCCGGAGTTGAGGTTGCCCGGAGTTGAGGTTGCCCGGAGTTGAGGTTGCCCGGAGTTGAGGTTGCCCAGAGTTGAGGTTGCCCGGAGTTGAGGTTGCCCGGAGTTGAGGTTGCCCAAAGTTGAGGTTGCCTCGGAGTTGAGGTTGCCCGGAGTTGAGGTTGCCCAGGGTCAAGGTTGCCCGGTATTAAGGTTGCCTGGAGTTAAGGTGGCCTGGAGTTGAGGTTGCCCGGAGTTGAGGTTTCCCGGGGTTAGGGTGACGGAGTTAAGGTTGCCTGGAGTTAAGGTTGCCGGGAGTTAAGGTTGCCGGGAGTTAAGGTTGCCCGGAGTTGAGGTTGCCCGGAGTTGAGGTTGCCCGGAGTTAAGGTTTCCAGGAGTTAAGGTTGCCGGGAGTTAAGGTTGCCTGGAGTTAAGGTTGCCTGGAGTTAAGGTTGCCTGGAGTTGAGGTTGCCTGGAGTTGAGGTTGCTCGGAGTTAAGTTTGCTCGGAGTTAAGTTTGCCCGGAGTTAAGGTTGCCCGGAGTTAAGGTTGCCCGGAGTTAAGGTTGCCCGGAGTTAAGGTTGCCTGGAGTTAAGGTTGCCCGGAGTTAAGGTTGCCTGGAGTTAAGGTTGCCCGGAGTTAAGGTTGCCCGGAGTTAAGTTTGCCCGAAGTTAAGGTTTCCCGGAGTTAAGGTTTCCCGGAGTTAAGGTTTCCCGTAGTTAAGGTTTCCCGTAGTTAAGGTTGCCCGAAGTTAAGGTTGCCCGGAGTTAAGGTTGCCCGGAGTTAAGGTTGCCCGGAGTTAAGGTTGCCCGGAGTTAAGGTTGCCCGGAGTTAAGGTTGCCCGGAGTTAAGGTTGCCCGGAGTTAAGGTTGCCCCGAGTTAAGGTTGCCCCGAGTTAAGGTTGCCCCGAGTTAAGGTTGCCCGGATTCAAGGTTGCCCGGATTCAAGGTTGCCCGGAGTTAAGGTTGCCCGGAGTTAAGGTTGCCCAGAGTTAAGGTTGCCCAGAGTTAAGGTTGCCCAGAGTTAAGGTTGCCCGGAGTTAAGGTTGCCCGAAGTTAAGGTTGCCCGGAGTTAAGGTTGCCCGGAGTTAAGGTTGCCCTGAGTTAAGGTTGCCCTGAGTTAAGGTTGCCCTGAGTTAAGGTTGCCCTGATTGATTGACTTAGTGTAAGACAACCGGCAGAGTTGTACCCCTTTTGTACTTTAGGGTGGGTTTACCGTGTTGTGCCTTTCGTGCATCTTTGGTAGGACAACCGTGTGTGGTGTCCTAGTTATTGTGTGGCCCATACTAGGCCTGATATTGGTGGTCGTGAGTACCTCTTTTTTGTATAAGCCTTTATATATATATATATATATATATATATATATATATATATATATATATATATATATATATAGTTTCATTGTAGTTACGTTATCGGTGAGTGCTTTCCGCTGTGGTTCACCTTATTTCTCCGTGATCTCATAGATAGGAATATCATACGTGCGTTATTTTTTTGTACATATTTGTTCTTGTGTCTTCCATACCCTTAATATTTGTATATGTTCCAAAAGGCCATTCCTTAGCTTGACCTCTCAAAGTAATAATTAATTCTTTGGTCCTTTTTATGATAATTTACTCTTGGAATATATCATCATTTTCAAGTCGATTCATTTATCAAACATTTTTAAATAAAGTTTTTTTGTTTTAAGTCGACGCATCTTCTATCCTTGGCTATAAACCTTTTTGGGTTAAAGAATCTGGGCATCTTACCTGACCCCAGTTTGTTACAATTTTTGTAAAACTTCAATTGCTTCCTCATCTTCAAAGGTCACCGAACGCCACTGGTACATAAAGGCACTTAGAGGCCGTTTACTTCTACTACCAAAAGCCAAGGAATGGTATGAAGATACGCCTTAGATTTTTCAACATGACATGCAATACAGCAAAATCGGTAAAGAAGTGGTATGAGGAAAATGGTATAACGTTTTACTAGGGCAAGGAATTTCATTGAACATCATTCCCATTCAGAGTTTATGGTCTCAGTTGAAATATGAAATGTATTGATTCCCTTTTACAACGGAAAAATAGCCTATTAAACACCTCATAGAAGTTTGGTTACATTCGGATAACACCAAGGATCTTTTCAAAACACTAATTCATGGCATGCTTCGTCGTGTACATGCCTTTAATGCTGCTAGAGGGGGGCAAGCTGACTACTGAAAAGCTAGTTCTGTATAAATAATATTAAATAAATCATTTGGCTATAAATAAATTCAGTTTATTTGACCTTTATATATAAAAAGACCGAAAATTGCATAAATCTATAATAATTTTCCAGTATTGTACGTTTTAGCGTCAAAAACAGGATATTGAAGACGGGCGGCTTCCTTCAAAGGGATTTTCGCTTTCTCGAAATCATATTTGCCAAATCAATCCACTTGACGGAGGTTTTGACGCCTTTCTTCGCATGTCGCAAGAGGTCGTTGAGGGGCTTTAGAATAGCTACAAAGTCCTTGATAAACCTATAGTTAAAGTTGACCACAGAAAGAAACTTATGGAGCTCGCGTTGAGATTCAGGTTGTGAAAAGGCAGTAATAGCTGTTCTCTTCTCTGCAGTAGGGCTAACGCCGTTTGCACTAATATGTTGTCCAAGGAATTCAAGTTTCAGGATAATAAACAGGCATTTGGGTGGGCAAATGTGAAGGCCATATTCTTCAAGGCAGGAAAGAACAGCTTCAACATGGAGCTGGTGTTCGTCGGCCGAAGAGCTGGCAATCACATGGTCATCCATATACGCAAAAAATAAGGGTAATCCACAATGACTTCGTCAATGAAGCGTTGGAAGTTTTGGGCAGCATTGCGGAGGAAAAAAGGCATGTATAGTCACTTGAAAAGCCCGAATGAGGTAATGGTGGCAGTTTTGTAAACGTGGGCCAGCTCGAAGGGAATCTAGTGAAAAGCTTCTAGTTTTCCAATTTATGTTAATAGGGGAGAACGCATTTGCAGCGTTTTCACCGAAATTAGCATTGTAAAAACATAAAGAAGAGATTGATCGTGGTTACGAACATGATTTCTACCGGGATCGAGACCAAGGCCTTTTCAGAATACTTGACGAGGCTCGTTACCTCCTCAATTTGTCCTCCAAACGTGTATTCGTTCATCCGAATTACTGGAGAGTGAACCTACTCCCGGGACTAAGTCTTCGACGATTCGATCAGCAGTGTCGGCCAGTTTTTCCATGCTTGTCGTGAAATCCATCGCAGCTAGGATGATTTGCGTGGAGTGAGGGAGCTTCTGTAGGACGAGCTGGTGGAAAAGGGGCTTGTAGAAGGCAGCCGCTTGTGCACCAAGGAGCTGCTGCACGTGACGGAGCAACCGAGAAGGCTTCCGATCCCCGAGCTTTTCTTACGAGACGAGTTGCTTCAGACGCTCGCCTTTCGATGATATCTCTGACCTCAGTGATAATCGAGGATGGTAGCGAACTGACGATGTAGTCAAACTTCGTCTTGCTGGAGGAAATTCAGCCTAGATGAGCCACAGTGCAGCGTTATAAGACCAGACGGCAGGCAGCTTGATGCCAACGTGGGTGATGTGTACAGTCACCTCAGCAATAGTGTCGGTACTAGACTGGAGATCACCATGTGTAGGTGACGGAGAGTAAACGAGCATTATGTGGGTTCGCCGTATTTAGTCCGCTAGGCTCTCTGATGGTAGCCGAAGTTAGAGAGCGAACGTGCTAATAGCACGCAGTCTTTAGGCCGCTAGGCTCTCTAATTAGAGAGCGAACGTGCTAATAGCACGCAGTGTTTAGGCAGCTAAGCTCTTTAAAGACAACCGAAGTTAGAGAGCGAACGTGCTGGTAGCACGCCATATTTAGTCCGCTAGGCTCTCTGAAGGCAGCAG
Organism: Ceratothoa steindachneri; assembly: GCA_963969495.1. Classification (NCBI taxonomy): domain Eukaryota; kingdom Metazoa; phylum Arthropoda; class Malacostraca; order Isopoda; family Cymothoidae; genus Ceratothoa; species Ceratothoa steindachneri. The sequence goes on along the minus strand of OZ018324.1, from coordinate 66,930,235 downwards.
AAGTTAGGAGCGAATGTGCTGGTAGCACACCGTATTTAGTCAGCTAGGCTCTCTTAGGGCATCCGAGCCGTAAGTCGATGGTAAGCCCCAAATCCTTTTAAGGCGCCGTATTAAATTCGTTAAGGAGTTATTCCTTAAAATTAAATATATTAATTAGATTTTTTTATATATGAAAAATATGGAAATAAATAGTAATAAAATAAGTAGTAATAATTGAATAAAAAAGACAATGTTTGAGGGGGTAACTAAAAGGTTTTGGTAAACATGCTCAATTACAGAAAATGCTATTTAAAGGGTAAACTGGAAAAATTTACAGCCTGAAAGGTTTTGGAAAAAATATGCTATGACTAATTTAAACAAAATGTATATATCACTATTCATGGTAGGGTGGGGTTAGTTACCATGGATAGCCTCCCATGGCTATGCCCAAATATTATATGGGGAATAGCCATGGTTGATGAGGGATTTCCGAGATTGCGGCAAAATTCATTTTGATGCTTTCTTAAACGTTTGCATTTCTCAGTACAATTATATGATAATATTAAATTTCCTTCTGTAATTTTTTTATTCTAATTTGATATCTCATCATTTTTCGCTTACCTTACCTTAAAATATAACCACGTTCATTTTTATTATAGTAAAATAAAATGGCTCGGCTCAAGGTTCTTCCTCACTAATTGATAAATCACAAGGTGAAAATTTTGAGAAAAGAGTAGAATTTATTGGGGAAAATTAAAGAATGACTGACTAAGACGCGATACTCTGTCAGGAACGGATAAAAGCCAAAATGCAAAAAATGGTAGAAATGAAAAAATAACGTTAGAAAAAAAAAACAAAACTGGTTATATTGAGTAATAAATCTAAGACTCATGAAAGCAATTAGTGCGTTCTCGAGGTACAAATGAATGCAATGTTAGGGGCAGAATCCATGAATGTTTGCTAAAAATGGGTGAAAGAGATGAATGTTTACTGATCTCTATTTCAGGGATTCATGTGAAATATGAGAAAAGCAGATCTTGCCAAGAGGTGTGACCTTATTTCGAATCCGTGTGTAATGGCAATCATCACGAGACTCCTTTCCTGCTTCTCTTTGACACCATTCTTAAACCACGTTCTTTGACTGCCGCAAGTGGCAGCACCAAAACGGAGCTAACAATGCATCGCAACGAATTGCAACGCAGGGCATTTGCGTTTCCTGCCAAGATTGTCGTCGCGTCGTCGACGCCCAAAGAACAAACCAAGGCGCTTTTTGACAGGGACGAAATCACTTCGGTCGTGAATGAAACGCCTCAGATTATTCTCTCTCGCAAAAATGGTCACGGGAAAACAAAATTTATGACAAACGTTATCAAGTGTGTTCACGAATAAAAGAAAAAAATGAGAGTGAATTTATGATGTCGTTTGCAACTACGAGGCGACGGCAGACAAGCAATGAAAAAAATGTGGATATAGAAACAACAGGAATAATAAAAAGGTTAAGAATTATTAAGTGTGCTAACAAAGGCATTTATAAGTATAGGGGGAGAAGGCGTATTATATGAAAATGTCAATAACAAGCTTGTACATTCATGAATAATAGTTTAAGAGACGCATAATTGTTCATAAAAGCAACTTAATAGAACTAATCAAAGGTTGCACTTTGTTTTAATATGTTTGTATCATAATTTGAAGACGAAATATTGAAAAAAATCGAGCACAAACCCATTTTATTAATAAATAGCCAATAGATGCGCACAGTCAATATTTATTTACAATAGTGTCCCTTGTTCTTTAGAACTGCTTCAATTCGCTTTGGCATGCTGGAGACCAAATTTGTGATGATATCTTAACTGATATTGCATTTTTGTTCACAAAGTACCAGCAACTGCTCACAAATTAATGGTTTCTGTTTATAAATAGCCAGTTTGATTATCGCCCACAAATTGTCTATTGGGTTCAACTGGCTGATTGTTTTAGTTTTTGCTTTTGTTTTGCGATAAACTGCGCCATTTCGCTGAAAAATAGTTGTAATCCCCAAATTGTTCCTGAACTGTTGGGAAAAGTTGCTTAGAAAGCACGTTTTGGTATCATTTTTGAGTTCACGGCAGTGTTCTTGGGCAAAGTTGTTAGTGCTTCAGTTCACATTGATGAGAAGCAGCCCATTACATGGAGAGTATCCATATAATTCATCGTGTAACTCGTAAAAGTGCTCTCATTTTTTTTCTCATAATTATTGATCATCCAAAAGCTCCAAACAAGTGGAAGGAATCTTCATCAGAGAATATCACTTTGCCCCAGACTTCAAAAGTCCAGTATTTACATTTCTTACAAAAGTAGAGCCTTTCCTTAAGGATAGGCTGAACTTAAGACCTTTGTCAAAAGTGTACGCCTCACTGTGCGCGCTGAAGCATCCAACCTGACTTTTGCAATGGTGAACAAGCTTGGCACTGGAGACAACCCTATCATTGTGTTCGAAACTTACAAGCAGGCTATTTGGTGTTCAACTGAAGCTCTCATGCGTCCAGAAGACTTCTTCACACGAGTGTAGCCAGTCTTTTTAAATTCAGTAATGATCCAATAGATGGGGTTCCTTGATGCAATTCCTTTAGTAACTCTTCCTTTGCATTTCAGGCCACTTAGTGGAAAGCAACAATGGTTGGGCGCTTTTCTTTGGAAAGAACCATTTCTGGAATTAAAAAAGATTTAAACATTTATTTTTACATGAAATATTACGAAATAGATTATAATTAGACGACATCATTTCTTTAACTCATATTTGTCATCACTTTATCCTTTTGATCGAATAGTAAAGCTCCAGGGACTGAAACTCACTTACTACGGGAACAGGATCCGAGCGCGATTTTAGATTGAGCGAAATGTTTTTTTTTATTATTTGTGAAATGGTGACTTTAAAAAACCCTGCAATAATTTTTAAAACCAAATAAAAATAACCCTAAATATACAAGTACATTTGTATCAAGACCTTTAGCTATGACTGTACATAGCAAAGTCACTTAGAAGTGAGAGCATTTATAACCTTTCAAAGTGGGGAATATAAAGTCATAAACGTGACTTAAATCTTAATGAAAACAAAAAAAATCGCCTCCGTAACAGAGAAGGCAATTAATTGGTCGCTGAAATCTAGTTTAAACTTTCAAAACAACCAGCTGTTTAATCACTAACTCTGTGAATGGTCATAGCGCACCTTTAGTTCTCTTAAGTCGATCCGAACCATTTTTGTTTGAACCTCTCATTCCTTTTAATGATTCTGATAAAAACCTTGTGTAGAGCTGCTTGGGAAATCCAATGGATTTGCCTCATGCAAAGGAAGCGTTACGCCCCACTCGCTCACTGGACTCGCCCATTTTCTGGAGAAGTGAATGGACGTATTAAACCCTGATTTCTTTTTCTCGTGAAAACACACGTTAAAGAAAGGGAAACGGCCTCGATTATAAACGCTCCTTTCCCGCTCATCCAGCGATGACGTGCAACAGAATGGGTTGGTTTAGCAAAGAGACGGTGGATAAAAGCTAAATGGCTTGTTCCAGCTGAAAGACCTATAACTGTCCATTAGGGAAAGTGGAAATTCGGCAGAAAGGTCAACGATGGTTAGATAATATTATTACAAAACCTCTCTGATGCATAACAGAGGTAAATACACAGTTGCTAATCAGAAGGAAAAAAAAGTATATCAGTTTTAAGTTTTCGAAATAAAATAAAATCTTAACCAAGAGATCTGGCGATAAAATATTTGGCTACTTTCCCTACCTTAAATCAAGATTAGCAGCTTTTTCAAACATTAGAATTCAAAATAGTAACTTGACACAATACAAATAAAATCTAGACAGTTTTTATCATGATTTTATAACAAGTTTGAGAAATTAATATGGCTGAAACCATGCTTTGAGTTATTTTTTAATCCGTTTGTAATCGATTCTAATCAGTGATAGCTCTCCTTTTGCTCTACATTTTGACTCGGATGCTACTTTAATAGAAACAGAGCTTATTGATCTGAAAGAAGATTCTAATTTGAAACAAGCACATAAAGCTTATCTGTAAATGACATTTGGAAACAAATCCCAAAAGCAAAGTATCCTAATCTTCAGATATTCGACTTTTGTCTTCTTTCGGTTTTCGGAACAACTTACAGCGTAAATCTATCTTCTCTATTATGAAATTTATCAACTCAAAACATCGTGCTACCCTCACTAACAGCCACGTTATTGGGCTTCTCAGAAGAGCCTTAACAGCATTCCAGCCAGATTTTAAACTTTTAACTATAAAAATGAAATCTTAACCAAAGCCTTCAAAGAGCAAATATTAAATGTTTTACAACAGTGAGTAGGACTTCAATATATTTTAATTTTGCATCATTAAAATTTTATAAATACAAATTTAAAACAGCAGTTTAGTTTTTGAACATTGAGAGATGTATGGACCAGCAAAGATTTGGTAATGGTGAGTAGGGGCTTCATGAGATACTGGTATTTTCTAACACTTTTAAATGCAATTTTAAAGAAATAATTTCTGCGACTCTTGAACTTTCAAATATGTATGTAAGGTTTCCTATGTGGCTCTTCTTATCGAAGAACTTTGCCACTTTTGTTATATATTTTATATTATATTTATTTTGTTTAATATTTAAATAACACATAATATGGAGAGCGAAAGATGCGCTTGTGACCGATTTTTTACTATTCTTCGTGTTTCTCTTCTCTCATCAATGATTTATTTTTACTCAATAATAAATTATGAAATTGGCGATCAGTCAATTATATTTTGTTTAATTAATATCAATTATCGATTGCTTAAAGGAGTCAAAATCACGTTTCACAACATTTATTTTAATTTTGTGAAATTTTTCTCTTTCTTTCATTACTCCGATAAATTTGGCTCAATATTTCCCTTTATACCTTACAAGCAACTTAAGGATTGTGCCTTTTATTCGGTTTTAAGAGAGTGACTATTAAAAGTAAGGCCGGGTTGTTGTAAGCTAAAATATTGCTCTATAGCCTGGCAAGCAAGAGTAGCAAACACTGTCAAGATTTTAATACCAGCAAATTTATTTTATTGGATTATGCAAATACGCTCACAATAATGGGAAAAAGTAATATACTTTTAATTAAGGAGCAAAAAGCAGAAAATTAACTAAATTTGAGCTATTACCGCTCCAAATGTAAATATGGATATAATCTTGTTTCAATATGAAAGCGAGAGACGACTTAAGTTCCGAACTCGTAAATTATGGTGAGCCATGATCACTATTGGGAATTTGTTGTGGCCTGATATAATGGGATTTAAAGGCAATGTACAAGCCAAGTAGGAAAACTGATCCAACAATTAGAATATTCTTAACAAACCAGCAACGATCACTCATATTACTGAGATATACAAAGGGTAAAACGACCTCCTTAATTTTTCTCTAACATAGATATATCCATCTAATATTTTGCCCATTATTATGAGTTATTATTCCTTTAATTTTGTGATTTTAATATACCCGATGTATAACAAGCAGATGAATCATTGATTTATGGCTGGGTGGTTAAAATATGTTGAAGTCATAATTCGAAAAAATGTAAGATTTTCCAAATTATTATTCAATATTAGGTTTAATTAACTGTTTCCTCAATAAATGACTGAATCTTAAAATACTCATTTCAACTGTTAAGAAAATAAGATCTCAATTTAAAGAAAGGATGATTAAAAATTGACTAACGATTGGGTTAACTTGTAACTTGGGGGAGAAGTCTTCCTTAGGTTCTAATATCTTTTGATAATAAGTCGAATATTGAAGCTTCAGAAGCTTCTGAACTATTTCCTGTAAATTAGTTGTTGTGAACCTTCAAAGGCGTAGGGAAGTGTGTGGAAATTACTCATGCAAGGGTTTGATGTGAACAAGCGACCTAAAATAGCTAAACATTGGGGCATATTTTCTATGTTTCGAAATGTTTTTTACAACACTGGATAATTATAATGTCTCAAAGGTATTGTTATTATGAATTCAGGAAAAACATTCCTATTCTTAAGTAGTCAAATTAAAAAGTTTGCTACACATTCATTTGGTGGCAAAACTGTGATGACTCTGTGTATACTTCATACAAGTTTCTGTTCTTTTGCATTTAGGTTAAATTGTGTACAGAGATTCAGGAAGAATCGCATTAAGTAAATGCATCAGGTGAACTTGTCAATTATTATGTCTTGATTGATTATTAGTATGGTTACTACTCTCTTACGGAAATGGAAGTAGGAGAAAATAGATCTGCGTCAACTGGACGTAAAAGTATTGAATAGGCAAGACAAGGTTTGTTAGTGGAACTACCGTCAAACAAAGGCAAGCATCCTAATACTGGTGTTTCTCAAAGTTTAATGCTCCGTGTTCTCTTTTACCATGTACCAGAATGCCATTCCACCTTTCCAAGATTTCAAATAATATGCATATGATAGTGAAAATATTTCATTCCTTCTTTATAAATACAGTTGCATTGGCTTAATTTTTTTTTATATTGCAGTTTTACATATTTCCTAAAATAATATCTTGTAAGTTATATCCAATTTTACTAGTTTGTAGCAAAATCAATATTCCACCAGTTTGTGTATGCCACATTTTTATTTCAACTCCCCCCTTCCTTTCCCTTTGTTGTGAGCCCCCTTGTAGCCCATAATTGTATACCTAAACTCTTCAGGATTAATCTCTTCTCGTTTTCTTTCTCGATTTCATCATAGTATTTTTCGATGCGTGCATATGGCGTCCTTTGATTGCGGCAGTTTCGTTTTTCTTTTCAGTAACCTAACACAATGTGGCAAAGAGCAAGAAGATAACTGATATCAAATACTCAGGTTTCTTTCATCTTTCTTAATTTATTGCTCTCGTTTCTTTCACTACAACTAAGCATTGTGCCTTTTCGCCTTGATACACAATTTACACCCGATCTTCTGATGTAAGAAGAAGCCAACTCATCACATTTGCGACAATAAAAGACTTAATTTGTCTAATAAAATTGAAATAGATTCGATGAAAAGCTCGGAAGGTTTATTGAATTTTCTAATTAATTACTTAAAGGCTTCGCATTTTCAGTATGGAGAGAATTCCTTGCTGTCCCCTTCTTTCCTTAACTCCCGCCCCACCTGTTTTAAAACAGAACATGCGAATAAACTTCTAAAGTATATATTGTAGAGTGAATTGAATTGGTGCTTACCACGTAATATCGCCATTATGAATTTCAATATACAATAAATCGCTTTGGGGCTGGGAAATCTTGAATGAAAAGTAGAAGGTGCTTAGTATGCGGTGTTGAGGTGAATGCTTCTGAACTTTCGATTCTGATATTAAGTGGAGGCGACGCGGAGCTGAGTGAGGCTTGACTTTCATTTGATCAACCGTGTGCTTAATTTTAACTCAGAGAGGGGGTATCGAATGTGTATATGTGCGTGTTGGATTGTACTCTACGAATAAGGGATAAGGATCTGGTTATTTATAGCGAAAAAAAAACTATGAAAGAGGCAAAACAGAAAGTAAGGAACAGATGGGAAATATTTAATTAAAAACTTAAGTTGTTTCATCTCAACTGACTATCTAATATATTCAACCCTATTAACACTGAAAACGTCTTTACTGAGAGGATCGAATGTGGTGAATGAGGTCGAATACTTGTGGGCCAAAAAAGAAGACAATCAAAATTGCTTTTACGAAACATTATTTTGGAGCTGGCATCACCACTCAGCCAATACCTGTAGTCAGGCTTTTGCCGTGTATTCCATACATTTTACTAAGTATACAAGTTAATATGGGATGAATTTCATTCTTAATTAGCTTACAATAAAAATAGCAGAACTAATCTTCGGTTTCATGTTTTAATTAATAAAGTGTAGGGGGGAGGGGAGCGGTTAAGATCATCTTCTGGTGACGATGATCGCACATAGTCCGGCCGTCCGAGGTTACCAAATGTGAGGGTAATCCTAGACCGGTGATATACTGATCCTTTACCGGATCACAAAGGTGAGCCAAGTGGTGACTCAATCGGACTTCTTCCTCGAAGTACCTGTCCGATTATTCGGTTCCTGGAGTGGGTAGCCCGAACCGATTAGCTAGCTACGTCTAGGGTAATCCGCAGAGGGAGGTCCTGTGTAACCTCAGACTTTGAAGGGGGGGGGGGCTGCAAGAAGTTTGGCACCTACAAGTACCGTGACGGCAACAACTAATTCCCCGAGAAGTTCCTTCCTTGCAGCGGGCGAACGTTTTTTTTTTATGTGGATCATGTTTCACACAAACTGGACGTAGGTCCAAGGGCTTCTGCCGGATTCCAGGGAGAAGTCTTCCTTTTATTTCTCCCACAAGCAAAATCGAGAGCGCAAATCAAATTCTCGTAAAATACGTATCGCCGCGCGAAAGACCTTTTTTCATCTTTGGGCCGACGATATTTCTTTGACGCCTTCGAGCCATATCGGAGTTTACGGGGCGGCGAAAAAGGGCGACGGAGAATTATAGGCGAGAGGTGCATTTTAGGGATACGAGAGGGCGCGCAGCTTTGGTTTGGAGTGTTTCTGCGTACAATTATGTACGCGGTATTTAGACTTCTACATTCCCCCTATGCATTAAGCCTACAAATCCCTCATCTGCATTATGCCTACAAATCCCCTCCCTGAATTATACCTAAAAATTCCCCCTGTACATTATGTATACAAGTCTCTCCTCTGCATTATGGCTAAAAATACCTCTTCTGAATTATTCGTACATATTCCTCTCCTGCATTATTCCTCTAAATCTCCCTCTGCATTATGTATACAAATCCACCCTCTGCATTATGCCTACTAATCTTCCTTTGCATTATTCCTACAAATCCCAATCATCAGCGAAATCGACAAGAAAAAGAACTTTCCATTTAAACCTCACCTATTTGAATTTTCCAATATATTTATTGCCTCAGATCTTTGCAATTCGGACACTTTTTCGTAGCGGTCCCATTTTTTGTCGAGCTAAATATTTATTTCCTTCTTTTAAGTCACCGAGAGTAATATAATTATTTAAGAAAGTTAGTTGAACGACCTCTTTTACCCTTTACTAAGTCTTTTCCGGCGTGGAAAAGATAGTGGGAGATTTAAAAGAGGTGCAAAAGGTGACCCCGGAGAGACTATTAGTTGCTCTCAGGGCACTGGAGTCGGGAGAGCGGGCTACTTCTCCAGGTTTCAGTTGTAGCAAGGGCATCACCCCAGTACGCCATTCCATACTTTTGCGGGGGAAAGAGAGTCATATAGATAACTTTATCTAGAAATAAGCTGATGAACCACCTTGTATACCCCCACCACCCACCAATAAATGCTAGCCCCGCAAAAATAAAAACTCCTGTTCCAGCCTGTTAAGGGCAAACTCAAAATATTTCCTTGAAGGTCTGTGATCGTTGCATTGTATTCCTGTTTGCTCATTATCCCGATTTAGCCCAGCAAGGTGACAAATCCGTAAAAAATGCGATGCATTTGCGACCGTTCGAGGGTTTGAGAAATTATAAAGGATATGTTTGTGTGAATTTTTGGGGGCCAGTTTTCTAATGATGCTTCAGGGTTTATATCTATCTGCTCGTGTGTATTTGCGGAAAGATAGTCACACACTTCCAAAGATATCATATATTCTTTAAAACGTAAAGACTAATGGTCTACTATCAAATGCACAAACATAGCCTTTTTTATTTTAATTTTAGAGTGCAAGATTAGAACAATATATAATTAGTTATGCAATATCATTGGATGAAGGATCTTTAGGAGAGAAAAAGGCTTGCTCAAAAGAAAATTTCTGCTCTTATTTTGCGAGGAAAGTGCCACCCAGATCCCTGTATGTAGAGCGAAATTTCAATCTCGTGGATCCTTTATAGAAACTTAAAGGACACAGGAAGATAATTTGTACTCTAAAGATATTTTTTATGTATTATTTGTGAAACCATTCGTAGAATTTACTTTTTGAATATTGGGACTGTAATGATCCATTACAATTCACCTCAACTTAATCTACAAAATTGGCAAACACGGTATGAGTGACGAATGGAACTGAAGAATCATATTTTCTCCTTTCGTACTATTTCTGATGCACATTAGAGGCCCCCAATAACATAAAAAGTACCTAAGTGGGATATTTCTGAGTTTTCTATACAAACTCAGAATTGAGGGACCTTTGTTACTTCCATAGAGGGAAAATTTTGGAGGGCGAATGACTGACCGCCTTAATAAAAACTAGAATTGCTAAACGGTTCCGGATGAACTGTATCTAGAGAAAGATGAAATACCAAAAAAACAAGAAACAAACTTTGCTGACCAAAGTCGCGTGCTCTCACTTATTCTGATTTATGACCTTACGACTTTCACTGATTTCCTGACTAACCTTTGGAGGACTTTGACAATTATATCATTAGAAAGAGAATGTAAAACAACATAAGGATTTTAAATCTCGTTAGAATCGGTCGAATATTACCGAAACAAAAGAAAAGCAAAACGAGGACCGACGGACCAAACGACCGACATAGAATTATCCTTGGCAAGCGTAGCGTATGACAAAGGCGAAACTCAGTGAAAAAGACCGCTGACCATTTTGTTGATAAATCAAAGAAACACAGGTACTTAATTGACTGCAGAGCTACCACAACATCCTACCAAATCATTATCAACCGAAACAGCTTGTCCACTTGAATACTCATTACAGGTGAATATCATGAAATAACGGCATTGTCTACTTTTTCTTTCCCCATTTAAGGTTAAAAAACTCCGTCTAAAATGATGGAAAGATCACATTAAGTGGACAAGGTACCAGTTCACGAAAGTCATATTTAATGAAAAATCAGCCTTCATCTTTTTCCTTCTTTAGGACGAATTTATGTATAGAGGAAGCCTAAAGAAGCCTCTATTACCTGACTCCAACCGAGAAGCATGGAGGTTGTTCCGTTACGGTCTGTGTGGCTATATCGTAGAATTCTCTTGGTCCTCTGGTAGCATTGAATGGTAGAGTTATTTATAAGGAGAATTTGTTAATTTGGGGTAATCAAATTCAGCCTATGGTACAAACTGCTTTCAGAACGATAATGCTACGAATTACGCAGCAAAAATTGTTAAAAACTGGCAATGAGAGCAATGACTATAATGCAAACACGTGCATTTGCCAACCCAATCACCATATCTCAACATAATTAAGCATCTCTGATGTGTTTTACAGCAGCATCTAAGGAACCACTTTTACTTGGCATTATGTGTAAAACAAATTAAACAGGTTCTGCTTCAACAATGGATTTAATTCTAATAGCGAATTTTGAAAAATTGCATAAAATAAGGGATACACCATATTAGTATTATTTAATATCGATTTGGTCTTTTGGACACCTATAACTGCTTCAATACGTTGGAGGAATAGTTATGCAATTTTTCAAAATTTCCTATTAGAATTCAATCCAATGTTGAAGCAGAAGCTGTTTAATTTCTTTTACACATAATGCCAAGTGAAAGCGGGAGAGAATAATTAAATAAATCCAGCATACCGCAAGAAAGAGAAAACGGAAAAAGTTATTTCTTATTTTGAAAAAATACGTATTGGGGTGGGATTCGAACCAAGCACACTGAGGCAGCAATCAACCGATTTGATCTCAAATTTATGTGAGCCTTTAACCACTTGGCTATGCGGAAGGAAGACCAAAAAATCTTACAAATAGACAAGCTTTTAAGGCACACTCGCAAGGTCAATCGGGACTGTGAAAGACAGAGAAATTAATTGAGAATTCAAAGGACAAAGGAGAAACTGAGTAAAACATCAGGCGAATATACAATATATATCTTTCATGACCGCGAGAGAATGATGAAATAAATCCAGCATATCGTAAGAAAGAGAAAAAAGAATTTTTTTTTTCCTGAAAAAGTGAAGCAGCAGTTGCTCGCTTCTTCAGTGTGCTTGGTTTGAATCCCACCCCAGTACGGGTTTTTTAGAATCGATTAATAACTTTTTCCGAAGAAAATATATCAGTCCGGTCTTGAAGTCGGAGGTGCCGAGCTTGGATTGGTCGCATACCAAAACGGCAGGGATCCAAGCAGTCCCCGTGGTTCCCGTGGAGGGACAGAAGCCCGGGACTTCTTAGTCTTTTTTCTGTGCTTTTCTTCTTAGGAGAAGAGGGTGGGTATTGAACCCGCTTCTCTTCTCCGCCGGTAAGAGCACCTAGACCAGATGGACCGGCCTCGGCAGTCACAGGAGCACCAGCCGGGAAAGGAGATTCCTTCTCTCCTTGTGAGGCCTCTGAAAAGCGAGCCGCCTAAGGAGGAGCTTGTATAGGACCGGATTCGGGTTCTGTGCTTGGCACCGAGCCCGGGTTCTACACTATGGAAGATCATACCGGCTGGGGCTAGGTTACCTAACGGACCCTGTCCATCTCAGCGTGGGTCATCAAGTGACAATCCCTCCACAAGACATCACAGATCCCATTCGAGGAACCTTTTGTCTCGTCTTGCTCAGACGAACCGGCATCAGTCAGGAAAGAGAGAGGGTCACGCACAGTGACTCATTATAAGCTTAGAACACACGAGTTATGACGTTAGGCGCCACAGTCCGACAGGCCCTGCCAACCTTTTCCCACCTAATAGGGTTGGCCCTATCGAGCTGCTCCCACGGGACCATGTAAGGGGCGCGGCGATTTGCCATCCTGGACGCCGTGCTGATGGGACTCAGCACCCCGTCCGACCCCAGCTTAGCCTCTTCTCCTTCCTTCAAAAGACTTGTTTCCTCACTATTCATACAACTTTCAATGGTCAGCCTCTAATTTCACAGGGTAGATGCTGACCTTCTTCTCAGTCAACCGTCCCGGATCGGGGCTGAGGGGAAGGGGACAATGTTCCCTAACCCCTGAGCTCTGGTCTGGGGTGGTTGGTTTTTAACAACCTGCTTTATTCCCACCCTTACCTTCCTCACATCCCTTTTCCTCTCCTCTTCACAATCTATTAATTTTTACGCCGTGTCCAAGGTGGAGCCGCCATACCGATGGACTGCCAGGCCAACAGGCGGGAGGGGTGGTCCCAAATGGCGGCGTCTGGCTCTGCCGGGGTTGTAAGCACCTCTCGCAGTGCGGGCAACTGCGAGAGGTGATGAGCTATTGCGCTTCGTAGCACAAATAGGGTGACCATGCCCAATGATGAGAAAATAAACCATCTCCCCCTAATTCCCCCTTGCTCATCGACGGAGCCGCCCTCGTGCAGCTCCACCAAAAAAATTGAGGTCTCCCCCCTGTGCTTGCGCAGGGGACCCTCCATATTTCTTTAACCGGAAAGAAGACTTACTCCTCTCCTTCGCCTACGGGTGCAGGGGACTCACCCTCACCCCCTTCTCTGGAGGTGCTTTCGGGCACCTCCCTTTTTCCAGCGGCAGTCCCCTCTTTTCTTTCCAAGGGGACTGCCAAGAAAGCCAGCTGGCAGCCCTTAGCCAGCCGCTCCCCATCGAAGCGGCCTGGTAGGGCAAACCCCCTTAGGGGGGAGAGGGAAGCCAGGCCCCTTCGGTCGCTTTCCTCAAAAGACCTGCTGGGAAGAATTTTAAACCTTGCCGGGGTCAAGGCCTGTGCCTCCCCACACAAGACTAGCGACACTGCCAAGGGGACCTGCGATGTCCTGGGAGGGGATGGCCAACTGGAGGCCCCTCCTGTGATAGACATGGTCCTTGAGGAGACCCAACCTCAGACGGTAGGGCCTTCCATGGGGGGAAATCCATGCTCGGCGCCAAGCACCGAACCAGAATCCGCCCCTATGCAAGGTCCCCCTCAAATGGCCAAGGGCTCCAAGGCAGTAAAAGGACGGAAGGGATCTCCTCCGGCAGGTGCCGTTACGACTACCAGGACCTTCTCCATTTCGGAGAGGGACCTGGCTGAGGCTGGCCCATCTGGCATGGGGGCTTCTCCCGGCGATGGTGAAAAGCGGGTTCATTCCCCGCCCTCCTCTTCAAAAAAGAAAAAGACTAAAAAGACTAAAAAGACGAAGAAGACTCGGGGCTCCTATCCATCCGCGAGGGCTGCGTGGACGGATGGGTCCGCTGCCACTTTAGTAGGCGACCAAGCCAAGATCGGCACATCCGGCCCCTCTACCCTCCCGTGTGCGGAGTCCCTGACTAAGACTAACACCAAGAGTGCACAGGGCGGAGCCTCGATGACATCGGGGCCCCTCATTCAGAGGCTACCTGGCGTTTTCGAGCCCGCTGGCTTCAAACGCTCCCTCGTTATTTGCTTCACTGATGGCACCATGTTGACCAAGGGTAACATGATCCATCAGAGGAGAGGATTAGCTAGTGCAATTGGTAGAGAGCCGAAGGTGACCCGTTTCTTGTACGGGAGCCTCCTGGCAAACGCGGCGAATCCGTTGAGGTGGCCAAGATAAGTGCTCTTTGGACACTTTATGGCACCCCGGTGAGTGTGACGCCGCACTCTACCATGAACTTTGTGAAAGGAGTAGTTTATGCGAGGGTACTCATTGACTACTCCATTGAGGACATCACCCTAGAGCTAGCCGACCATGGGGTGGTTCCTGGTCGAACGTGTGATGAGAAAACAGGGAGGGGCCTCGAGACCCACCCCTACACTCTTCGTCACGTTCAACTGTGACAAGCTCCCTGAGTCGGTGCGTGCCGGTTGGTATCGCTACCGCGAGCAGGCATTCGTGCCACTGCCGTGGCGGTGCTATTACTGTCACCGCTTCAGCCATACGAATCGCTCATGTAGACGTGCAAAGTCAGGGTCACCCGAAATCTGTGTAAATTGCTCCAAGGTCGCACACGATAAGTCCAAATCGTGTGTGGCCAAGTGTGTCAATTGCGGAGAGCCACACCCCGCTTTTTCAAAGCAATGTGGTCCATATCTCCTTGAGAAAGAAATCCTGGGCGTTCAGGCCCAGGATCGACTCTCATTCCGCGAGGCTAAGGACTTGGTCCTGGCCCGCCCGGCTCTGCCTTGGACGTCATATGCCTCAATAGTTAGAAAGGCCCCCTCTGCTCCTGGCCCATCCAGGTCAACGAGCACGGTTGTTTCCGCGCCCATTCGGAGCTCTTCTGCGGGCTCTACTCAACCTGGGTGCTTCCCTGGCAAGGATGGCGTCAAAAAGGGTTCCTACCCAGCCCCGGCTAAAACCAGGGCTCCCCCCTCTTCCCCCAGCGTGACCGTTTCCCGTAAGGCGAAACGGCCACGCTCCTCCACCGAGTTTTTAGATTCATAGGAGGCAACACCCCTGAAGATGGTCGCTAGGCCATCTTCGGGGGTTCCTAAAGCTGTCACCCGAAAAGAGGACAGCAACAAAGGAGCTCCGGCTTCTTCGTCCACGCCCTAAGGTGGAGCGAGTGGCTCGAAGACAGTGGTTCCTCGAAAAGAGGGCCCCCGGCCTCCGAAGCCGCAACGCCGGCCTAAGGTTTCGAGGCGGAGGGAGGAAAAGACTCGCATGGCGAGCCCAACCTCCCCCAAAAAGTCCTTGAAGGGGACAGCGCCTTTAGCGCTTTGTCCGGCCAACAGCGCCCGGGGTTCTGCCCCTGGGAAGCGTACGGCCATCCCCGTGAAGGTCTTCTGTTCGAGGAGGGCCACCGCGTCTCCACCGAGCTAGGCCTGGAGGGCATATTCCTTCAATGGAATTGCCGTGGACTCCAGGCCAACTGGGAGGAGCTGCAGAGGCTCGTCTCGTCCCGTTCCCCGTGAGCTATCTTTTTGCAGGAGACCATGCTAGGCGCGTGCCCCCTGCCGGCCCTCCCGAGGTATAAGGGTCTTGCGAACCCACCACCGCGGGATGGCCGGGCTGGGGGATGTGCGGTTCACACCCGGCGTGATGTCTCTGTTCTTCCTTTCTCTTTAGATACCTCCTTTCAGGCTGTGGCTGTGCAGCTGCACCTGGATAGGAGGTATACTATCATTTCTGCGTACATTCCACCGTGAGCTGACTTCAACGCGGGGGACTTCCACCGCGTCGTGGCACGGTTGCCGAGGCCCTATCTTTTGCTTGGAGATCTGAACGGCAGGCCTCCTCTCTGGGGAGATTACTCCATAAATCCCAGGGATCAAGTCCGATCCGATCTGATCGAAGAGCTTGAGATGGGTGTCCTAAACGTGGGTGAGTTTACGCATCACTGTCCGAGAACCGCTTCATTTTCTTGCCTTGACCTATCTTTGAGCTCTTCGGATGCACAGCCTGATTTTGATTGGGCGTGGTCTATGACCTCCATGGTAGTGATCACTTTCCCATTCAAATATCATTTTCCAGGGCAACTGCCGCCTGAGAGACCACCTCGGTGGTGCTTGGCCTTGGCGCGGTGGCCTGCATTTCAGGAAATTACTGAATTCTCTATCTCAGTCGAGAAGTTTAGTTCGGTAGATGAGGCCGTTGAGTTCTTCTCCGGCAACCTCATCGCTCTAGGCCTGACTACTATTGCTAGGACGTCTGGCCGTTTTGCACGCCGACCACTCCCATGGTGGTCAGCCGAGTGTGAGACGGCCATCAAACAGAAGCGTTATGCCTACATGCGCTATAAGCGCTGCACGAACGATTTCACTGTCGCTGAATTTCGTCGGGCTAGGGCTAGGTTTCGGTTTATTTCGAAGCACACCCGCCGCTCTTCTTAGCGGGTATACGTGTCTTCACTTAACGGGAAGACTCCTTTAGCTGAGGTGTGGAAGCGATTCAAAAGGATTCGGGGCAAGTTCTCGCAGGACCCCCCTCCCGTTCTCCAGGAGAATGGGACCGCAATCTTGGACCCCGCGTCCGTGGCAGAATCCTTAGTGACCGCTTTTTCCGCATTCTCTAGCCGTGATGCTGCTCCGCCAGCATTGAATGCACGTCGTGATGTCACGGAAGGCCGCCGAATGGACTTTACCTCCAGAGGCGGAGAACCCTTCAACGACAAGTTTACTGTGAGTGAGTTGCATTCAACTCTCGCTTCGTGCGCGGACACCGCCCATGGTCCGGACGATGTCTCGTACGCCATGCTTTAAAAACCTCGGTGAGCGAGGTATGGCCTTTCTCTTATATTTATTCAACAGGATCTGGGTGAAAGGTCTTCTCCCAGACTCCTGACGAATCGCTACTGTGCTCGCCTTTCACAAACCGGGGAGAGATTACTCTACTCCGACCTGTTTCCACCCAATCTCTCTAACCTCTTGCGTGTGCAAGGTGATGGAGAAATTGGTAAATGTCAGATTAGCCTTTTTTCTGGACAGCGGAGGCCATCTGTCTTCTGCAGAGTGCGGCTTCCGCAAGTTCCACTCCACGTTGGATGCTCTGCTCCGACTGGAAAATGCCGTCTGCGAGGCTTTCCTTCGTAGACAGCACTACGCCACGGTGTTTTTCGATCTGGAGAAGGCCTATGATACCGCATGGCGATACGGTATCATGGAGACTCTCCACACGATGGGGGCGAGGGGACGCCTCCCAATGTTTATATCTGAATTTTTGCGAGATCGTCGATTCCGCGTACGGGTGGGGGGAGCCCTCTCCAGCCCAAATGAGCAGGAATAGGGTGTCCCGCAGGAAAGTGTCCTCAGTGTCACACTCTTTGCCCTGAGCATCAACGGCATCACCTCGGTTTTGCGGGAAGATGTTCTCGCTACGCTCTACGTGGACGACCTTTCGATCTCTTTTGGCGCGGCCCAGATGCCAACTCTGGAGCGTCGACTCAAACAGGAATTGAACCGCGTCTCTCGCTATGCCGAAGCGCACAGGTTTCGAATTTCTTTGGCCATTACTAAGGTGGTGCACTTCTGCCGCCATCCCCGGCTTCACCCCGACCCAGATTTGTTTCTTAATGGGGTGCGACTGGATGTGGTTGAGTCGCACCGTTTCCTTGGTCTTGTATTCGACCGACGCCTCACCTGGGTGGTTCATATTTGCAGCCTTAGGGTTTCCTGTACCCGCGCCATGGACATTCTCCTTTCCGTGACGTTCAGCGCTTGGGGCGCTGATAGGACTACTGCTCTACTTTTTTACCGATCCTTTGTTCGTTCGAAGCTCGACTACGGATGCGAGTTTTATGCATCCGCAGCCGAGCGTTTATTGCGGAAGGTGTATTCGATCCACCACACCGGCCTTAGCTTTGCGACCGGTGCCTTCCGCACTTCCCCCATTGAGAGCCTGTTGGTCGATGCTGGGAAGATGCCACTCGCTCTGCGCCGCGTGCACTGCATCACCCGCCTGTACGCGCGAGCCCGGCGCCTCCCTCAGTCGCCAACAGCTCTCACTGCTTTCCAGCTGATCTAAATGGTGCCTATGCCGCCGAAAGACGCCAGTCTTACCATAAGCCCTTCGGGTTTAGGGTCAGAAAACTCCTTCGAGAGGTAGATATAGCTCTCGGACCGGTGGCGCCCCTGGTTCTGCCCAGGACGCCACCCTGGAGGGTACCACATTTGGCTATTTGTCGCCACGCCTCTGCTCCCAAAGCTTGTACGGCGCCGGGAGTATTGCGTTCGACCTTTTTGGAGCACACCTCGTGTCTTGCTGGAACCGTACCAGTGTATAAGGATGGCTCCAAGTCCTAAGAGGGGGTTGGCTTCCACGCCGTATCCCCTCTGTTTGAAGTCAGCGAGGCTCTACCAGGCGCTGCGTCTGTCTTCACGGCCGAGCTGGGGGCAATACACCACTAGGTACGGGCGATTACGCGACGTGCCCGGTTCGGAGACTGGATTGTGATCTATAGTGACTCACAAAGTGCCCTGAGTGCTCTCGGGGCATTGGAATCTCCGCATTCCCTGGTTCCCGATATCCGTGACGCCACGGTTTTGGCGAGCCGAGAGGATGTCGAGATTATCTTCTACTGGGTTCCTGGACATGTAGGAATTGCGGGGAATGAGCGCGCCGATGAGGGCTCCAAAGAGTCCGCGAGGACTTTGCGACCGGATAGCGTTTTGCTCTTCCTCACACCGACTACATGGCAGGAATACGGGCAGCTCTTCGGACTGCTTGGCAAAGAAGATGGGAGACGGTCAAAGGGAACTTAAAGTTGCGTGCCATTGCGCTGCGACTGTTTCCATGGACCTATCCCCCAATGCTGCGGTGGCTTCAGGTTGCTTTCTGTCGTCTCCGAATCGGACACATTCGTGTGACGCATCGCTATTTGATGGAGCGCTTGCCTGCGCCCTATTGCAACGACTGCGTAGTCCCCCAGACTGTTCGGCACATTCTTGTCGAATGTGTCAGTCTGGGTGATCTTCGCGCACGATACCTGTCCCGGTACTGGGTTTGGCGGGGTCGCTACCGCCTGTCCTTTGTGCTTGGGACGGGTGCGTGCATATTGACTAGGGGACTTGTTGACTTTTTTGGGGAGGCCGGCCTTCTCCCTTTCATTTAACCAGGTTTAATTGCTGTTTTTGTTATTGTTTTTGTTATTGTTTTGTTATTGTTATTGTTATTTCTTTTTATTGTTGTTTCCTGTTCAATTTTTAAAGGAGCCTAGAACTAGGCTGTTTGTTTACGGCGACTTATGCCTAAGTCGGCAGTCGCCAGATAGCCCCTTAAATAAAAAAACAAAATGCTCCAACGGAAGCGGTCAAATTTGGGCAGCCTGTATGCTTTCTTGACGAAGAATATC
Source organism: Ceratothoa steindachneri (assembly GCA_963969495.1). NCBI lineage: Eukaryota > Metazoa > Arthropoda > Malacostraca > Isopoda > Cymothoidae > Ceratothoa > Ceratothoa steindachneri. Next base: position 66,910,704 of record OZ018324.1, on the reverse strand, counting down.
CATGGTGAGGGTACAAGAGACCATATAACTACGAATATGACCCTCAAGGTGAGGCGTCGGTAAAATAAAAGACCAAGGAAACGGTGTGAGTCCACCACTTCTAGGCGCACCCCATTTAGAAATAAGTCTTAGTCAGGGTGGGGCCGAAGATGGCGGCAGAAGTGCACTAACTCACTATTGGCAAATGAAACCGAAGCCTGTGCGCTTCGGCTTTGGGAAAGACGCAGTGTAATGCCTGATGGAGTCGACGCTCCAGAGTTGGCATCTGGGCTGGGCCAAAAGAGAGCAAAAGGTTGTCCACGTAGAGAGTAGCGAGAGCATCTTCCGGTGACATCGATGTCATACCGTTGATGCTCCGGGAAAAGAGTTTGACACTGAGGACACTTCCCCTCGGGTTACTCTCTTCCTTCTCAATTGGGTTGGAGAAGCCATCCTCACCTATACGCGGAATCGACGATCTCGCAAAAAAATCAGATAAAAAGATTGGGAAGCGTCCCCTCGCAACCATCATGTGGAGAGTCTCCATGATATCGTATGGCCATGCAATATCATTGGCCTTCTCCAGGTCCAAAAACACCGTGTGGTAGGGCTGTCTACAAAAGAAGGCCTCGTAAACGGCTTTGTCCTGTCAGAACAGAACATCCAAAGTGGAGTGGAACTTGCCGAAGCCGCACTGTGCAGAAGACAGATGGCCTTCGTGGTCCAGACAAAAGCTAATCTAACATTTACCCTTATCTCCATCAACTTGCACACGTAGTAGGTTAGAGAGATTGGGCGAAATTCAGCCGGGGGTAGAGTGATCTTTTCATGGTTTGCGAAAAGCGAGCACAGTAGCAATTCGCCAGGAATCTGGGAGGATCCATTCTACTCAGATCCTCTTGAACAAATCTAACAGGCAGGCCATGCATCAATAGCCGATGTGTAGAAACATGGCGTACGGGACATCCTCTGGTCAATAAGCGGTGTCCGCGCACGAAGTGAGAGCGGGACGCAACTCACTCAAAGTAAACCTGTCGTTGAAGGGTTCTCCGCCTCTGAAGGTAAAGTCCAGTCGGTGGCCTTTCACAAAATCACGATGGGCATTGAATGCTGACGGAGCAGCACTCCGGCTGGAGAATGCAAAGGAATCTGCCACGGACGCGGGGTTACGAAATTGCGGTCCCACTCTCCTGGAGAACGGGAGGAGGGTTCTCTGAGAACTTGCCCCGAATCCTTTTGACTCGCTTTCACGCATCTGATAAAAGGGGTCTTCCCGTTAAGTGAGAACACGTATGCCCGCCAAGAAGAGCGGCGGGCGTGCTTCGAAATATACCGGAACCTAGCCCTAGCCCGACTAAATTCTCCGACAGTGAATCGTTCGGGCGGCGCTTATGGCGCATGTAGGCATAACGCTTCTGTTTGAGGGCCGCCTCACACTCAGCTGACCATTACTGGAGCGGTCGGCGTGAAAAACGGCCAGACGTTATAGGAATAGTAGTTAGACCCGCAATAATGAGGTTGTCAGAGAAATACTCAACAGCCTCATCTACACACCTAAGCTCTTTGAATGAGATAGAGAAATCAGTTATTTCCTGAAATGCCGGCCATCGCGCCCACGCCAAGCACCACCGGGGCGTGCTCTTGGGCGGGCGCGACCTAGATAACGATATTTAAATGGGAAAGTGATCACTACCATGGAGGTCATCGACCACCCCTATCCAAAATCAGGCTCTGCATCCTGAGGGCACAAAGATAGATCGAGAGAGGAAAATGAAGCGGTTCTCGGGCAGGGATGCGTAAACTTATTCGAATTCAGTAAACCTATCTCTAACTCGTCGATCAGTTCGGCAAGGACTTGACCCTTGGGATTAATTGAGTAGTCTTCTCAGAGGGTGTGTCTACCGTTCAGTTCTCCGAACAAAAGAAAGAGCCTCAGCAACCGTACCATGACACGTCAGAAGTCCCCCGCGTCGAAGTCGGCTGACGGTGGAATGTACGCGGAAATCTCAGTATACCTCTTATCCAGGTATAGCTGTACAACTACTGACTGAAATGAGGTATCTAAAGCGAAGAGAAGAAAAAAGACATCATGCCAGGTGTAAATCGCGCATCCTTCCGCCGGCCCTATGCCATGGTGTGAGCAGGGGGCACGCACCCAGCATGGACTCATGCAAAAAAATAGCTAACGGGGAACGGAAGGAGACGAGCCTCCGCAGCTTCTCCCACTTGTCCTGGAGTCTGTGGCAATTCCATTGAAGGAATATACCCTCCAGGCCTAGCTCGGAAGAGATAGGGGGCCCCTCTTTGGAGAGAAGACCCTGACTGGAATGGCCGTACAAATTTTTGGAAGCGGAACTCCGAGCACTGTTGTCCGGAGAATGCGCTGAAGGCGATGTTTCCCTTCGATGACCTATAAGGAGAGGTTGGGCTCGCCATACCAGTCTTTTCCTCCCTCCACCTCGAAACTTTAGGCAGACGGAGTGGCTTCGGAGGCGGGGGTTCCTCTTCGGGCAACCCAGCCTACCACTGGGTGTGGGCGAAAGAGCCGAAGCTCCTTTAGTGCTGTCCTCCTTTTAGGGTGCAGCTTTAGGAACCCCGAAAGATGTTCTCCCGAACAACTCCAAGGGTGTTGCCTCCTGTGAGTCTAACGACTCAGTGGTTGCACGCGGCCGTTTTTCCTTACGGGAAACGGTCACGCTGGGGAAATGAGGGAGAGCTCTGGTTTTAGCCGATGCTGGGTGTTAACCCTGTATGTTGCCACCACTACCGGGGGAGCGCTCTGGAAGGGTAGAACCCACAGAATGGTTCCAAATTGACGCGGCAACGACCTTACTCGTAGGCATGGGGGCCTAAGAGCAGATGTCCTAAGCATAGCCTGGGCCAGCCAGGACCGAGTCCTTCTAAAGGAAATACACACCACATTGCTACGATTTGGTCTTGGAGCGGCTTTGGAGCGGCCTTGGAGCAACTTACACAGACTTCGGGTAACCCTAACATTGCACGCATACAAGAGCGATTAGTATGGCCAAAAGGGTGATAATTTTAGCCTCTTCCCAGCAGTAGCACAAATGCCTTCACGCGGTAGCGGTACCAACCGACATGCACCAACTCAGAAAGCTCGTAACAGTTGAACGTAACAAAGAGTGTAGGAGTGGGTCTAGCGCCCCCTTCCTGTTTTCTTATCACACGCTCGACCTTGCCTGCCCCATGATCGGCCAGCTCTAAGGTGATGTCATCTATGGAGTAGTCGACGAGTTCCCTCGCATAAACTACTTTCACAAAGTTCATGGTAGAGTGCGGCCTCACACTCACCGGTGTGCCATTAAGTGTCATAAGGGCACTAATCATGGCTGCCTCGGAGGGTTGAGATTCATTTGCCAGAAGGCTACCGCCCAACAAACGGGTCACCTTCGGCTCTCTACCAATCATGCTAACTAAAGCTCTTCTCTGATGGATCATTTTGCCCTTAGCCAACATGCTACCATCAGTGGAGCGAATCACGAAGAAACGTTTGAAGCTAGCGGGCTCGTAAACACCAGGTAACCTCTGAATGAGGGGCTCCGACGTAATCAAAGCTCCACTTTTTCTATTTCTTGTCTTTTTAGGAGAGGAGGGCGGGAAATAAACTCGCTTCTCCCCTAGGCCGGCAGTAGCCCCTAGGCCAGATGAGCCCGCCTCAGAAAGATCCTTCTGCAAAATGGAGAAGTCCTGGCTGTCACAGGGGCACCCTAGTCCATACGGGTGGACTAGGGTTCTGTACTTGGCACCGAGCCCATGTTCGACATCATGAATGATACTATCGTCTGGGGCTGGGTCACCTCAGGGACCGTGTCCATCTCAATGGGGTCTCTATGTGCCTTCCCAAGACATCAATTATTACATTTGAGGGGGGCTTTATTCTTCTCTTGGGCAAGCGAACAGGTATCCATCGGGCAAGAGAATGGGGCACGTATACTTACCCCCTGCAAGCTAGTCGCGCCCACACGCAGGATATTAGGGGGCAATGGCCCCTGTAAACCACAGACCTTTTGTTCTTTTGGAACACGTAGAGAGATATAACTAGACCAAGCAGAGGGAACTACGATGACATGTTGGTTTGTCATAAGGTTTTGGCGAAGGTTGGAGTGATGTTGATAACTAGAAGGCTGGGTAATATTGCTGGTTGGACAACCTCGAAGGGATTACTGAGACGATTTTCGTTCCAGGCTGCTGCGTAGAACTCTTATCCACCTGGTCAGAAGAGAAGTCATAATCGTATCCAGTGTGGGATCAAGGATCAGGTGTTTCCTGCGATGATAATTTGATGAATGGTGGCGGATCGCCCCCTGTTTTTCTAAGCGTTCCCATTCATATTTGTTTGAAAAAGACAATGTATCCAACCAGACTGTAGACGGAGTTTTGTTTAGAGAGGTTAAGAAGATAAACATATCTCTTCTGTTGAATATATGTTTACTGAAATTCATTTTAGTTATTTTACCAGACGAAAGCATGAAATATTTCATATATATATATATATATATATATATATATATATATATATATATATAAATATATATATATATATATATATATAAATATATATATATATATATATATATATATATATATATATATATATATATATATATATATATATATATATATATATATGGTGAGGTGACACAAGCATTTGCACTCTTAAATTTAAAAAATATTCTTAAATATATCGAACTTGTTTTTCTAGTTATAAATCTAAGAGCAAACCCAGTAAAACATATATTAACAGTAAAAATGTTTTCAACACCAATTACTAATAAACAAAATTTAACAGGTAACAAAAGTATTCGACTACTCTAATTACATGCAAATAAATCTTATTAATTCGATGAAAATGTTAAAATTAAAATGAAGAAAAGTTTGAGAAATGAAACTGGTCTAAACTGTCAATATTGGCACATCGATAAGAGTACATAGAAGAAAAACGTTTGCTTTGACCTATGTCAAAGGTCAAAGAAGTTCTTCAAGTTATTTGAAGCAAAGAATCAGGCTACCATCACCTGGATTATTTTATTGGACTCTTTATGAGCGATATAAAGGGCCTTATGCAACAAAAAGAGTATGGAGTCACATACAACTTGCCAAGGGTTGGTGCTCCTTGCAAATTTGACTATTGCTTTCAACGTTACATCCTTCGAGATCTAAAGAATAATCCAATGATTTCATAGAAGATTTACGAAGCGATCTGTAATTGTGAGGGACTAAAGTGAGTAAAGCACGAATCGAATCGAATCTGTGAATAAAAAGAAAAGAGTTGGAGAAGTAAATAGGTCGGTGGCTATACACCAATGCAGCGTCTACTAGGCATATTATCGTGTATGTGCGTGTGTGTGTCTCATGACTGGAGCGGCAGAAGGGGTGAATGGTCGGAAGGGAGAGGCCCACGTACCTTGGGACGCTGCTTCGTGAAGCTATAGTAGAATGTGGGTGTTAGTTAGCGCGTGTGTTTATCTCCGGAAGTTGTGTCGAAAGTGTTGTTTAGACGAACAAGTCTTGTGTATGAGTTGGTTAATTACGCCATGTGGTAGACTGCTGAACTGCAACCTTACATAGAGGTTGTTAGGCTTCTACCACAGCTTGTGCGAGTGTCGCCAGTGTATGTAATGTAGCTGTCTCGATTGGGTTAACTGTGCAGATGGTGATATATTCTGTTCTGGAATGGTGAGGCCACGGGGCGGGGGCCTGTTAAGAGGGATGTGGTGTGAGGGAAAGAAGGGGGGGGGGCGGATTGTGTAAATGCATGTGTTGGGTGTTGTGGCGGGCGTTCGTTTAAAGATTATTCAAGTAGGGCAAATATACTTTCACTGAAATTTATCTGTTCCATACCGTGCGCAGAGAGACGGTGCAGACCGCCGAGCGGTCTGCAGGTGCCCGTGTGTGTTGTTGATAGTAGTCTGTGTAGTGTGTGGTAGAGATGGTGTCTGAAGGTAGGCATAGGGTGTTATATGGAAGGGTGTGAGCAATAGTAGAGTTGGGATGAGCATAAGGAGGGATGGGGACTGTGGTGTGAGGAGTGGTAGATGGCGAAGACGGGATAGGATTGGGCGGGGGAGGATCTAAGAGGAGTAGGATCAGGATGGAAAGGGGGAGGAAAAAAATAAAAAAGAGGCGAGAGTCTGATAGGGACAGAAATAGAGTTAGAATCGATTGACGAAGAGACAGGTGGAGAGAGGCAGTGGAAGGACATAGGGAGCTAGTGGGGAGAGTGGTAGAGGTGAAGGGCGTAGGAGTTGGTAGGAGTGGTGGTCGTGGGTTATAGTTTTTGCGTGTTTGGTGTTTACGTGTGCTGGGTGTTAATAGGAGCGGTGATCGTGCGTTTTTTCTACGTCTATAATGGCAAAAAGTTTTTCGGGAAAGACACTTTGTTGTAGATAGGTAGCAGCGTATAGCTGGTTAAGAGCCTTGGCGTATATTCGGGGGTCACCCCTAGATATGTCTTTTGCCACCGCGGAGAGCACGATGGTCATTTATGTTTTCGAATTAATATGGTATGTGGGCCTGTTTGTTTGTGTGTAGATGGCGTCTTGCGGTGAGGGGGAATGTGTGGCCCCGTGCGTGCTGACATCAGTGACATATGACTTTGCAAGTGGTGGTGGTGGGGCAGTGTGACTGGGGCTGTAGGTGGTGAAAGTGTCTGGTTTAGAGGTATGTCAATACCTCTGACCTTCATCGGAGATGCGATGAAGGTCGGAGGTATTGACTTTGCGACGTCACTTCCTTGTCTTTCACTATTTGTTTTGTTTTCAGTTGTTCTGGTTCTCTTGTTCTTCTATGCATTTTTCTCTTTAAATCCCAAATTTATGTAATACCTCCTTTTTGTTTTCTATATTTTCTTCCAAGAAAAGTATTTCTCCTAATAATTCTTCTTTGTTTTCTTTGTATTTGCTGTTGTAGTTCTTTCAACCTCGGTCTTTCTTCTTGATATTTACTACAGTCTACGATGAAGTGTTCTAAATCTTCTCTTTCAGCCTCACATAATGGGAACTCGTACGTCTTACTCCTATTTGGTTCTTAATTGTAGTGTTTAGCGGTGTGGTAAAGTGTTCTTTGGTTGTGAGGGTATCTCGTGCTGGTGTATGGAAGTTCTGGGTCTCATTTTTAAACCTGAAAATCAGCGTCTGCCCAGTGTGTGTGTCAATAATGTTCGTGATTGGGGAGTCGAGTGTACATGAGAATTGTATATTTCCGTGTGTGTTAGCGTTGGTTTAGTGTGTGATTTGTGACGTTTACTAAGGGTGGTCTCGCCACCCATAGTGCAAGCATGTCCAAAAAGCGAGGAATTTTATTGGGTACTTGTACGAGGGCTTCACCTTCCCACCGCCGAACACGCTCCGCGAGATGAGACTGGGGTGAAGGGTGAATAGTGAGTGTAGATCTGGTTGGGCTCCTCATAGGGTGCAAGGGCATGGTGGAATTGATGATTGGTGGGGGCCGAATCAACGATCCCCACCTGAGGGTGCCACTCCCTCGAACGGGTTTTGGGTTATTTCGGAGTTACTTCCAGCATACATTTAGACGGGTGTTTATCCCTCTATGGTCCTGGCCGGGCCCGCAGGGTAAGTTAGGTACCCCGCCGGAGGTTGTAACTCCAGCTTAAATCCAAGATTCCTCTTAACCTCGGGATCCGCACTGGGCGAGACCATCATGTTTACTGAAGGCCGCTATACATTAATTACTCTCTGGGGGCAAGGAGGGGGGGGAGCGGTGTCGAACGTGGAGTCAGACCAACGCCATAGGTCTGTGCCGAGTGCACCTCAACGCAGTCCGCTCTTCTAGTGGTTTGGTAAGCCGATGGCGTTCCTTCGGTCTTTCGGATTCACTTACCTCCTGATCCGAAGGCACGGGGAAGAGAAAGTGCTGGCAAGTGTAGTTTCTCCCAGATAACGGTTAATTCTGATGAGTAAAGAAATTTTAGTAGAGAGATTTATCCTAATGATCTGAATTCTTTCTCTTCACGCAAAACACCACTTCTTAATAAAAAGTATGTAACGAACCATTTAAGGTTTTACAAAGAGAATTTTTGAAAAGAAAAGTGAATTTTGGAACAATGTTTGAAGGGGAGAATGATCCTAAGCACACCCTCCACACTGAAAAACACGGAGGAGGAGGTTCATGAGTTCTGACTGCTTTACTACAAATGGCACAGGAACATTCCACATTATTGATGAAAGAATGGAGGAAGCCACGTATCGAAAGATACTAGAGGAAAAGCTGCTCGCGCGGATCTTCGCTCCTCTAAATTTGAGATAAAATGAATGTTCTTGTCAAGGCAGTTAGGTAAGAGTAATAGTAAGAAAGCATTAATTAGGTTGAAATGTCTCCTGGACTTCCTTAACTCTCTACAAGACCTCCACACCTATGACTGGGCTACTATCAATTCACCTCTATCAGGTGAATTTAGAAAGTCGAAGAAACACGAGAACATTTACAATTCTCGTTTCTGTTAAACTTTCAACGCTAACTCCTAGAAAAGGTCACATGACATTTATCCATAATCCTATATTTTAAGAACGAGGTTTTTGGAAGGTTTGAATTTGATTTTTTTCTTTTAGTTCGGTTGTCACCTAAGTAGATTTATTTTTTTATCAAAGTTATTTCTAATAATTCCTTTATAATATAAAAAAATAAAATGGTGAAGTTCAGAAATAAATATAAGTATCTGTCGAGGAATAGGCCGAGGGGTGGTTGGAGTTTTCCCCGACTCATATATATATATATATATATATATATATATATATATATATATATATATATATATATATATATATATATATCCTATTATCCCGAATGGGGAGGTGTCGTCGTACTACTACTTATACTTCGTTCGGCCCGTGCCCTGAATTTGTTTATTGACTCAGAGTGCTTAAAGGTTGGCTACGGAGGGATTAGAATGAACTTTGCCAGAAAGCGACCCAAAGGAAGTTAGATACACAACAATATGAAAATAAAGTTTTAATCAACTCTAAACGAGAAAAATATATATATATATATATATATATATATATATATATATATATATATATATATATATATATATATATATATATATATATGTAAAAATAAGGTGCTTTGAGAGATAAATTAATAAGTGAATTTTGGATATCTCACTTGGCTTGTAAATAACTATTCACCATGTAACTCCCTATACACTTGTAATGCTGGTAAGCGACGCGGTGAAGTTGGGGAATGTGAAAGGGAAGGGCTACCTTGGAACCTGATGTTCGGATGGCGCTGGTAAGTGAAGATGGTGAGATAAGGGGTGGAAACGATGAGGTAGGTTCTCCAGGGACTGATCTGATCCCACAATTCCGTCACGATTCGGCTGGAAGAAGGCGGTGACGGGAGCTTCTTGTTAAAGAGGGCCATACGCTCGTGAACTCCAAGGAATCTTGGGTGCCTCTGTGATGGGGGAGGGGGGGGGGGGCGAAGTGACCTATCGACGCGTAGGGTCACGGAGAAAAGCCGAGATGTAGATTTCTCGCTTAGGGAACCAGAGTGAGGCTGTTTGTAGCTTCGGCTCTGCCACGCGAGTACGAGCTTGGTTCCGCACTGACTTGTAGACCAACGGGGTAAGGAACCTCCCTAACTGGGACTGATCTCCTCACTGAAGACTTGGTGCTTCGAAGATTTACCACTACACCGATAGATGGCAATTCCTGCCCCGCCAGACGCTGTGTAAGCTCTACTGCTGAGGGTTAAAAGAATTCATCTTTTATACTCGAAACTCGGGAGAGGTTCCCATGGCTCCGGAAGTAGATTTGATATCAAGCTCCTCCTTTTTCTTCCTTTGTAAACTTCCGGGAACCACTGGAAGCCAAGACGGGCACCCATATATCGATTACCAGTCTGGAAAGAAACTCGGTGGTTAGCTAAAATGACCGGCGGTTTCTTCCTGCTCGAAACCACCAGATATTGGGCTGGAAAGGGAAGGGTTGATAAGCGGCCTGCCCGGAAGGGAGGTGGGGAAACGGGGGGAGCCATAGGTTATTCTCCTAGTGTATCGAATTTTTCTGAATTTTTTTTAAACTAAAAGAAGTACAAATGGTGAAGTTCAGAAAATTATTAAAATTATGGCATGGAAATTATTAAAGTAAATTTAGATGGAGAAAAAAAAGAATCATGATAGGCCGTATGACACAGACCGAAAGTCTACCAGCGAAGCGCAAGCTCCTTCTGTAAGGAGGAGTGGCGAAGCTGCTCCTCTTGTTTTTTTAGAGAATTGGGACGTTGTTACGTCGTAGGCGTGGCTCTCATGATAAAATTAGATTTTAACTGTAATACTTTTTTTAAACAAAAAGAATTATAAATGGTGAAGTTCAGAAAAATACATATGATTATCGAAGGTTTGGGAAAATTTTTAATTTTTTTTTAAAATTCACGGCTGTATTTGTTTGTTTTTTGTATATTCGAAGGTTTTATGAAAGTTTTTTTTCTTAAATAGACAAGAGGAGCAGCTTCATCACTCTTCTTTACAGAAGGAGCTTGCACTTTGCTGTCAAACTTTCAGTCTCTGGCCTACGCCCTCACATGATTTTTTTTCTCCACCTAAATTTGCCTTAATAATTTCCATGCCAAAATTTTAATAATTTTCTGAATTTCACAATTTGTAATTCTTTTAGTTTTAAAAAATCAGAAAAATTCGATACTTATATTTATTTCTGAACTTCACCATTTTATTTTTTGATATTATAAAGGAATTATTAGAAATAACTGCTAAAAAATTTAAATAAATCTACTTAGGTGACAACCGAACTAAAAGAAAAAATCTTATTCAAACCTTCAAAAAATCTCATTCGTATTCGAAAATAGATTTACCATTTTAATCTTTAGCAGGAGAAAATAGCTACATAGTTACTGGCCGATAAAAAAAGACTAAAACAGAGCCAGCTAGGACGACGGCCACTAACCGAAGCGCAAGTTTCTCCTGTGAGGAGGAGTGGCGAAGCCACCGCTACTCATATATATATATATATATATATATATATATATATATATATATATATATATATATATATATATATATATATATATATATATATATATGCAAAATAGTAATGATAAACCACAATATATGAATCTGAATTTAGAAATATTAGGCGTGGTTTTGGGGCAAAGATTGAACATAATGAAATCAGAGGAAACAAAGCGGAAAAAATAAGTATTTGCGTGAAACCAGGGGCAAAGATGCAAAGATGGTTCGGGCGGTTTATAAATAAGTTTGGCAACATAATTCGAGATATATTTGTTAATTGTATTGTCGCCCTTTAGTAAACTGAAATTATCGACTTTGTTGATGAACATTGATTCAGAAATTTTCCTCACCATAAAATCGTTTGATTTCTAAATAATTTGGGAATGGTTGGAGTCAATCCTATAGTCGTAATTTTGCACATGCGCAAAGAGACCTGAAGAATCGCACATCTCCTTATATCGGCTTGATGTTCTTTTATTCTCTGTTAAAGTGCCGATATATCGCATTAAGGCGGTCTTCTAATATATATATATATATATATATATATATATATATATATATTTATTAAGAGAGCATAGGGGTTGCGTGTTGCCAGGCTAATACGTATTTTTAGGATAAATAAGCAGGCTAAATTTAGGAAGTTCATTATTATATATTAACTTATTAGTACTGACGTTTCGTGTCGGAACCCATTCTCAAGGATATTAGATTATAAATATATACAAATATAATTTATAAATTAATTATATGGGAAATGGGAAGTAGCACAGGTGTTAATATTCAAATTAAAAAAATGTAGGGCTTTTAACTATTAGGGAATATGAAATATGTTTTTGTTTTTTAAAACTGAGATTAACTAGTTTTGGGTGTCTTGATTGTAAAAAAGGAAGATAAAAGAAATATTTGAAAAATAGGGGTTGTTTTTGGGGAAGTGGACTTGGCGTGCGTAATTCGTGGGTAATTATAATTTTTCATAAAAGTGGAAATGAGCTTGTGTTAGAGTTTAAAGTGGGGGTTTTAAATTTAATATAAAAAGATTCTAGTGCACGTATTGGTTTTCGTTATTTGCTGTATCTTTAATTGAAAAATGATTTAAGTTTGGTTTATGGTGTGGATGTCTGTTTTCGTAGTATATTTGGATAGAGAAGAATTCGGGAGTTGTGAGTGGGGCTCCAGTTCTATTGCTGATGCCTAAATGTGCGCAAATACGGATATGTAGTGTGCTCTGTGTCGATCCCAAATACACTTCGGAATTACATCTCGAGCAGGTGATTTCATATCACCTACAAACGGCTGGAATTTGAATAAGAGCAATTCTATAGATAAATGTACTCCGCTTATAAGCACAAACTAAAAAAAAGTAGCTATTTTAACCACTTTTTTATCTTTGGATGTCCGGGGCCAATTTTCAGCTCCTAGGAACGCATTTCGGCAAAAAGGCTAAAATAAGTCAAAAGACCCACAATCGTGCAGGTTCCCGAAAGAATCACTTTTGCGCAAATGTCTAACCCAGCTCATGTTCCCTCGGTTGATACAGACAAACAGATTAAGGATTTCTCTCTCTCTCTCTCTCTCTCTCTCTCTATATATATATATATATATATATATATAGTGTTTGTATATCTAGGTAGGATTTTCTCTTTTATGCATGTTTTATTAAAGAACTGGTTCAGTTGAGCTTTGATTAACTTTCTTCTTTGGTTCTCTAATTCTCTTATTATAATTTTTCGCCTTGCAAAAGGTTATGAATAAGGCTTCCAATATTCATAATTTATCGCAACTGTGCTTTAGGTGGGGGAGAGAGCGGGCAAATAGTGGGTATGGGAGAGGGAGAGGGTTAAAGGGAGGGGAGAGAGAGATAAGGGGAGAGAGAGGGACGCGGAGCGGGGGAGGGAAAAGAGGGGTTAGAACGGGGTTTTTATATTCCTATAAATACACAGACAGACTTCATATATATATATATATATATATATATATATATATATATATATATATATATATATATATATATGTGTATTTTGTTGAAGGCCATTGTGTATTTTGCCTTAATTAATTTCCTTTGGCAACTTTCTCTTGTTCTCCTAACTATCTTTTTTATTCCATCTTGTAGATGGTGGATCACTTGTCCTGTATCATCTCTCTTTTAAATGAATGTTTGGTAAAACCAAACTAAATTACTGAGCTTTCGATCTTATTTGATCATCTTCGGAGCATTTTGATATGTTCTTGCCTCTTTTACCGATGTAATGAGTGGAGTGAGGATCTGACAGAATGAAAGAAAATGAGGGGGTGAGAGAAGCAGGAAAATAAAGTCGATAGCATGAGAGGGTGGTGTTTTATTTTTTATTTTTTGTGGGTGTGAGTGGGGTTCGGGTGAGTGTGAGGTAGGAGTATTATCAATCGCTAGGATACTGGCTATTCTTCTTTATTTAGCTGTATTCTTCTATATTTAAATATTTGTAGATGTTAATTCTAATTAGTTTATTTTAGTTTGTTCTATGTCTTTTTTTATATTCTGTTTCTGAGTCCGAGTTTTTTCGTTTGGGTACCCTTGCAAGTAGCGTTTCTTCTAATTAATCTTGGTATTTCTTTTATTTTCTCTTACGTTATTTCTGGCATTCATGCCTTTGTTTTTCTTGTTTTGCTTGGGTTAAGTTTTCTTTTACTCAAGTGTATATTGGTTGTTCTTCTCGCTGTAGGTAGATCCTACTGCTCGGGAATGCTTTCTGTATTTCATTTCTGTTTACTTCCGGTATTCTAAGTTCGTCGTTCATTTCTGCGAGCTTTGCATCTATCTTTGTCCATATTTTATTTGCTCGTTCTTCTAGCGTCTTATTTATGGGTTGAATTTCGGCTGTTTCTAATATGTCGCGTATTTTCTTCCTCTCTCTTTTCCTAGTCTTAGTGATAAGGTATGCCGCTTTATTTTAGATTCTCTGTATTTTTTTCTTATTAGACTTCGGTATGACATGCAGAGAGATGGGTGGATACACGGGGACCAACTCGACGAATGCTTTGTAGAGCGTTCTTTTTAGGGGGCTGATGCTCATATTCCTTAGGGTGTAGAGCAATCTTAAGCCTGATTTCGCCGTGGCGATCCTGAATTTCACGGGTTTTCTGTATTCACGACTTCCCAACTGTAGGCCCAGTACTTTACCCTCATTTGAATATTGATACTTTGTACCTTCTATGATTATTTGTGTATTTTTTTATTCTTTGTATAGGGATTATTTTGAACTTGTTGATATTTGTTTTTATTTTCCAACGTTTTTCTTAATCGCTTATGTTTTTTATTTCTCGTGCTGTTATACGAGCTTGCTATCTGGGGTTTGTATAATTTGTTGGAATTATTTGGCTTATATCATCTGCATATTGTATATTTATACTGTTAAGTGAGATTGGGGCAGGTAGGTCGGCGGTAAAGATAGAATACAAGGTGGGACTTAGGCACCCTCTTAGAGGGACTCCTGTTTGTAGGTCGAAAGTGGGGCCATCTTGTCCTTCAATGCTTATTTGTGTTTTTCTATTCGATACATAGTTAGCTATGATTCTTTCCATTTTAACGCCGAGTTTGAGCTGTAGGAGTTTATATTTTAGTCCTTCGACCCACACCTACGTCGCGAAGAACTACATCGACGTATCCTTTTTTGCCCGTGGATTGAGCTATTTTTTCTGTGATTATGGCTAGGGCCATTGTCGAGTCTCTTCCCTTCCCGAAGCCGAACTGTTGTTAGTTTCGTTTTTCGTTTTCTTCGAGGAAGGTGTCCAATCTTTCATTTATTATTTTTTCAAAGACCTTGCCCTGGAAGATCAGCAAGAAGACTGGCCTGTAATTCGAGACCCGGTTTTCTGATTTGCCTGGTTTCGGTAGGAACACCATCCTTATTAATTTAAACTTCTCAGGAAAGGCGCTTATGTTTAGGTAAGCGTTAAATAGCTCTTTTATGCTATTCAGAATATTTTATGGGGCCTTCTCATAATTGTATTTCATTAGACCTGTTGTTTCTGGCGGTTTATGTTTGAAGGATTTGATGGTAGTTTTGATTTCTTCGGTCGTAATTGTGGCTCCCAGGCCTATTTGTTCATTTCTGTTGTTTTCGACTTTTAACGCCAGGATTAGTCTGTGGATGTTGGCTTCTATAGACACTTTGACTCTTCTTTCTGTTTTTATGTCAAAGTTTATGTTATCTTTATCTTCAATTGCATAAATTTTGCTCTAATAAGCTCTGAATTTCTTTTATATTTCTACGTTAGTCCTTATGTATTCATTATTTTGATCTATTATTTTGATCGGCTTTCTTGGTGGTCTGCCTTTTATCGCTTTTATTAGCCTCCATGTTACTTTGGGGTCTTCGTTTGTAGCTGTTTTATCTATTAGTTCTTGCTATTTCTCTCCATGTTGCTCTTTTATTAAGAAAATCATTTCTTTCTTCATGTGATTGAGCTCTTTTGCTCTCTTTCCTAGTCGTTCCGTAATCTCTTATTTCTTGGTATTTTATTCTGATGTTCTTTGCTTTTCTTCCCATTTCTGTTGTGCATTTGGGATGTTGTAAGGTCTTATATTTTGTCAGTGGTACGACCTGTTTCTCAACCTCTATCATTGTCTCCATCAGGTTGTCCATTATGTTATTTAGTTCTTCTAATATTTTGCCATCAAGACCTGGTTGTTGATACGAGTATCTCTCAAATACCTGGGTGCATTTTTGCCAATCTGCCCTCTTATATGAATTCCTTGGTGTTATGGAAATCATTATAGGGTTCTAGTTGATCGTCAACAGGATTCCTATGTTGTCGCTGCAGGAGATTGGGATTAGCTCCATGTAGATGTTACACGGGAGCTTTGGGGATGATAAAACTATATCCGGCCTGGTGGCGGATCTTTCCCTAATGAACGTCGGGAAATCTGGGCCTACCCTTTGGATTATTTCCCTGTCGATTCGTAATTCTATATTTTGTCCTGCATTGTTCGACCTTTGATAGCCTGATAAAAGTTCTATGTTCTCTCTTTTCCAGTACCTCCCTAAAGATATGATTTTGGTGTGGGAGGCAAAACGGTGTGTAAGTCGATAGATGAAAATGAAAATTATGAAAGTTGAGATGAAAGGCGATGAATGGTTCTTCCGTTGCCAATAATATTTTTTTCTTGCTTCTTAGTGTAGCAGCTCTTCGGTGGACAAGTAATGGAGAATAAGTTTCTGCACTTCCAGTTTTATGAGTGAAAATAAATTTCACCGACGATGATACAGGGAAATTTCCTCTTGTTGTTGCCTCCTGTATCTCCTTTACCAAACTTAACGAGAGTGGTCTGTCAGCTATCTAAGCGGCGAATTTCATGAAAAAAATGATGATGATGATGTAACAAGTGGGGAAATGTGTTGTAGGTATAGATAGTGGTGAAGAATATTTATAGTTTGCCCTGGTGTAGAGGGCATCTCAAGCTTCTTACTTTTTCTATTTCTTTTTTATTCCTCCTTTTTCGATAGTGTCAGTGTTTTAGCTGACTCTTTTGTTGCTGTTTTCTTATATATTTTATCTTGCTTTTTTATTTTTTTATTTATTTACTGTTATCTTTCTTATATATATATATATATATATATATATTATATATATATATATTTAATATATATATATATATATATATATATATATATATATATATATATATATATATATATATATATATATATATATAAAATCTATGTCCTCAGTCTTTAGGCATTCAAGTCTTTCAATTATGTTTCTGCTAACTCGTTAGCTTTCATTTATATTTTTAATTAGGTTTAGTTTTGTTTCTTGTTTCGCCTATTGTGGGCACTTTGCCTCTTTTTGTTATTGTTTAATATTTAATTTAGTTATTTTATATATTTTGTTTTAATTATGTTGGGCACTTTGCCTTTTTTGATTTATTTTTGGGTTTTGTATTCATCATTTGGGCACTTCGCCTTTTTTGGTTTTTCTTTTCTCTTTTTGTGTTTGTTTTTCTCTTATCCTGGATTTTTTTTGGTGAGTGGAATCATTTTGCCCCGGTTATGTATACATAACGGCTTTGTCTTCCCAGAGCATCGTCTTCCACTTGGGAATAGGGCTCTCCTGCTGCCACGTCCGATTATGGGTTGTGGTATGTCAAGGTTTGTCTCTATATGTGGGAGTATTTCGTTTTGGATATTTTCCCAGGTCTTTCTCCCTAGCCTTTGGAGGACCATATTCAGTGGCTCAAGTCCTGCTCTTTCATGCAGTTCCGTCTGCTGAATATGGTCCATTCTGCTCGCGCCAGCTTTAAGCAGGGTAGCACTGTTCTTGACTCTCGCAAATGACCTCGACCGCAGCTTCCTTCGTCATAGCCTCCACATCTTTTTCAGTTTCGAAAATACCGACAAAACTCGTGGCGACCTATAGTAGCCTGATCATGGCTATCTTAAGTCACCCATAGACGACTTTTAAGACTTTGTCTTTGCTCGGTGTGGTGTGACCGCTGATGGTGCGCAACGGGACCCGGGTGAGCCCGGCTTGAGCCATCTTGCCCGATGGGGGCCCTGAGGGGCGGTAAACCACTGCAGGGTCGCTCCTTCTTTGTGGTTTTTTGGCTGGTTACCAAATCCTTATGTCTTCTTTTGTGTGTCCAAAAATGTA
Organism: Ceratothoa steindachneri; assembly: GCA_963969495.1. Lineage (NCBI taxonomy): Eukaryota > Metazoa > Arthropoda > Malacostraca > Isopoda > Cymothoidae > Ceratothoa > Ceratothoa steindachneri. The sequence goes on along the minus strand of OZ018324.1, from coordinate 66,893,087 downwards.
TTATTTTGAAAATAAAGCGCTTGAGGGGGGGCAACCCCTCCTCACCGTGGTAAGTGAGCTTCCATGAACGTGAACTGCCAGATGGAGGGATGAAATAATGGTGGGTAAACCCGGGGAGGTCCCTAAGACGGGTGGTATGTGGCGGACTTAATGATGGGTGGTGATTGAATCAACTACCACCACCTAGGGGTACAGCCCCATCTGGGGTTTGGTTATCGATGCTGCTTCCAACTTAAACAGGGACGGTTGCGTGTCCCCCTGTGGTTCTGGTTGGAAATTACCCTTAGGGACTAGAGCAAACTCTTCCCCAAAGCTTTCAGCATCGCCTCTTAACCGGACTGCCTCTGACGCTGAGTTCTACAATGGGCTACTCCTTAAACCTGCTTTCATCGGCGCCCCCAATTATGCCTATCACAGAGAACGGCATAGTTTGGACGTGGCTAGATAAATGGCAGTTCACTTCATTTCAACTCTCTTACCACGGCGGGGGGGAATTAGTTCGACATTTGAATAATTAGTGCTCTATATAAATCTTCTTCTTGAAATCCCTGCAGGAAAAGGGAATAAAAATTCACGTTTATTGACAGGTTACTTTATTGGCGAATAACGTCTTCCAAGTATGCTTGCTTTAGCCAATTTTTCTGTCCAGTCTGAAAGAAAACGAATTTTAAGGGTATTTATTCCGCCTAGGTTAAGAGTAACGTTAAAGGAAACTGGCCAGTCCGGTGAGTGGAATTTTAAAATAATTTTAATGTTCGATGCCAGCTTGTCGCTTGACTGTTGATGGCCGGCTTATCTTCGTTTATTAATATGGCTTCTAAGATGTTCAGCCTAGCTTTATTAACCTCTTTTCTTTTAATAACGGCGTTGTCAACTACCATATCTCTCGTTAGGTTAATGTTATGTGCACTCTTCATATGATTTTTAGGCCCTCCGCTTTGCAGATGCATGATTAAACGTCTCGAAAGTGTAGTAATTGTCATGCCAATATATTTTGAGTTATTATAAAGTTTACAGTCTTTATCGGGAAAGATGAACTCGTAAACTATGTTGGTTGACTTCAGATTCGAGGAGTTTAGGCAGCTGTTGTTTTTCATCAGGAGATTGCTGTCTTTTGTTGTTTTATAATATATGATGAGTTAAATTTTATCCATTTGATTTTTAACCTTGATGTTACGGTTAATAATCTCCTTGGTATTTTTTTCAGCCATTTAATAGGCCGTGGACTTCTGATTTCTACAAATAACTTTGATGTTGTTGACTTCTCCCTGATAACTTTCAGTTTTATCCGTATTTTTGCAATGATTATTTAAAAATGATTGGAGTTGTTTGTCAATCATGCTGGTTGAGAAACCATTATTTACGAGTATTTGTTTTACTCGTGCTATCTCTTGTTGGAAAAGTTCTCACGAAGAGCAGGATTTATGTGCTCGGCGAATGTATGGGCCGATTACGCTTATTTTATACCTTTCTGGGCATTCACTTTCCGCATTGAGGTATCTTCCCATGCCCGTACTTTTTCTATGTACTTTAGTGATGTAACTACCATTGATGTTTCGAACATCAACGCCCAAGAAAGGGAGTTTATTGCCCATGCTCAATTCATAAGTGAATTTTAACACGGAGCTCTCCTCAAATTGCTGCTTGATGTTTATCAGATGTTTTTCGTTTTAGACGTTGATGTAGATATCGTCTACGTATCCGCAACATGTGTGTGGCTTATTTTCAATGATGTCCAATAATCTCTACTTCCAGTTAACCCATATAATAGTTGGCATACGTCGGCCTTAAGGGTGACCCCATAGCCACATCCACTTCCGTGTATAGATTACCGTCCGATGTCCTGAACGAAGCCTGTGATGTGCATGATCGTAACATGCTCTTTAAAATGTTTGGGGCAGATTTGGGGGAGAAATTGTAGGATGGTGGTACACGTTTTTTAGAATGCTCGAAGTGGGAGCAGCAATGGAAGAAAAAAAAGCGACTGAAGAGACAGAAGAGACCACAGAAAACGAAAACAAAACAGAACAATTTAACAAAGAATATAAAATCAAAAAGAAGAAAAGGAAACAGAAAAAAAACAAAGACAAGACACGGAAAAGACAACCGACTTGAAATCCTCAAAAGAGACCGAAAATGAAGAAGGCTGCAGGTACGAAGCCAAAGATTTCAAACTTAGAATCTTTGTGCATGAGGCCTACCCTTTACCAAAGGGGGCCAGACCCGCTGACATCCGAAAAGGGCTGGAAAAAGGCACCCACAAATGTAGCTATGTAACCGACCATGACGAAAACGCAATTGAAAAACTTATATGGGAAGACCGCATCAGGTTCTTCCCCAATAATATAAGACCACTTAAAAAGGAAACATTCGACAAACTCGCAAACGGAAAATACCAAAGTTCAAAGAAGAAGACAAACAAAAAAAGAAAAACTAAAATAATGGCCAATACAAACAGAAACCTAAAAATCTTACACCTGAACACGGATGGATGGAAGACCAAGGCCATACAATATGGAAACATATTCAGGCAAATAGACGCGGACATCATCTGTATCTGGGAACAAGGGGTAACAGACGATGTTCCCAAGAAAATCACTAACTATAAAATATTTAAAAAGAATCCAACAGGAGAGAGGTACGATGGCGCGGGTATCGCAATAAGAAAGAACCACTACACTCAGGGACGAGTAGTCGACGAGGCCTACGTGGCCGTGACACTAGAGATGGAATACTTCCCTCTCACAGTTGCTGCGGCCTACCAGCCACCCCGTAGCCCCTATGTCCCGATCCATCCAATAATAGAAATATACAACAACAACCCTACTATATTATTAGGAGACATGAATGCCAGTTAACCGGAATCAGGCTATCAAAGTTCAACAATGCAGGACAAAATATAGAATTACTAATGGACAGGGGAATAATCCAAAGGTAGGCCCAGACTTCCACACGTTAATTAAGGGAAGATCCGCCACCAGGCCGGATATAGTTTTATCATCCCCAAACCTCCCGTATAACATCTCCATGCAGCTAATCCTAATCTCCTGCAGCAAAAACATAGGAATCCTGTTGACGATCAACCAGAACCCCATAATTATTCCCATAACACCAAGGAATTCATATAAAATAGCAGAGAGGCAAAAATGCACCCAGGTATTTGAGAGATACTCATATCAACAACCAGGTCTTAATGGCAAAATATTAGAAGAACTAAATAACATAATGGACAACCTGATGGAGACAATGATAGAGGTTGAGAAACAGGTCGTACCACTGACAAAATATAAGACCTTACAACATCCCAAATGCACAACAGAAATGGGAAGAAAAGCAAAGAACATCAGAATAAAATACCAAGAAATAAGAGATTACGGAACCACTCGGATGAAGAGCAAAAGAGCTCAATCACATGAAGAAAGAAATGATTTTCTTAATAGAAGAGCAGCATGGAGAAAAATAGCAAGAACTAATAGATACACCAGCTACAAACAAAGCCCCCAAAGTAACATGGAGGCTAATAAAAGCGATAAAAGGCAGACCACCAAGAAAGCCGATCAAAATAATAGATCAAAATAATGAATACATAAGGACTAACGTAGAAATATAAGAGAAATTCAGAGCTTATTGGAGCAAAATGTATGCAATTGAAGATAAAGATAACATAAACTTTGACATAAAAACAGAAAGAAGAGTCAACGTGTCTATAGAAGCCAACATCCACAGACTAATCCTGGCGTTAAAAGTCGAAAACAACAGAAATGAACAAATAGGCATGGGAGCCACAATTACGACCGAAGAAATCAAAACTACCATCAAATCCTTCAAACATAAACCGCCAGGAACAACAGGTCTCAAGAAAAACAATTATAAGAAGGTCCCAGAAAATATTTTGAATAGCATAAAAGAACTATTTAACGCTTACCAAAACAAAAGCCTCTTTCCTGAGAAATTTAAATTAATAAGGATGGTGTTCCTACCGAAACCAGGCAATCCAGAAAACCGAGTCTCGAATTACAGGCCAGTCTCCTTGCTGATCTTCCAGGGAAAGGTCTTTGAAAAAATAATAAATGAAAGATTGGACACTTTCCTCGAAGAAAACGAAAAACGCAACAAACAACAGTTCGGCTTCAGGAAGGGAAGAGACTCGACAATGGCCCTAGCCATAATCACAGAAAAAATAGCTCAATCCACGGGCAAAAAAGGATACGTCAATGTAGTTCTTCGCGACGTAGGTGTGGGTCGAAGGACTAAAATATAAACTCCTACAGCTCAACCTCGGCGTTAAAATGGAAAGAATCATAGCTAACTATGTATCGAATAGAAAAACACAAATAAGCATTGAAGGACAAGATGGCCCCACTTTCGACCTACAAACAGGAGTCCCTCAAAGAGGGTGCCTAAGTCCCACCTTGTATTCTATCTTTACCTTCGACCTACCTGCCCCAATCTCACTTAACAGTATAAATATACAATATGCAGATGATATAAGCCAAATAATTCCAACAAATTATACAAACCCCAGATAGCAAGCTCGTATAACAGCACAAGAAATAAAAAACATAAACGATTAAGAAAAACGTTGGAAAATAAAAACAAATATCAACAAGTTCAAAATAATCCCTATACAAAGAATAAAAAAAGACACAAATAATCATAGAAGGTACAGAGTATCAATATTCAAATGACGGGAAAGTACTGGGCCTACAGTTGGGAAGTCGTGGATACAGAAACCAGGTGAAATCCAGGATCGCCACGGCGAAATCAGGCTTAAGATTGCTCTACACCCTAAGGAATATGAGCATCAGCCCCCTAAAAAGAACGCTCTACAAAGCATTCGTCGAGTTGGTCCCCGTGTATCCACCCATCTCTCTGCATGTCATACCGAAGTCTAATAAGAAAAAAATACAGAGAATCTAAAATAAAGCGGCATACCTTATCACTAAGACTAGGAAAAGAGAGAGGAAGAAAATACGCGACATATTAGAAACAGCCGAAATTCAACCCATAAATAAGACGCTAGAAGAACGAGCAAATAAAATATGGACAAAGATAGATGCAAAGCTCGCAGAAATGAACGACGAACTTAGAATACCGGAAGTAAACAGAAATGAAATAAAGAAAGCATTCCCGAGCAGTAGGATCTACCTACAGCGAGAAGAACAACCAATATACACTTAAGTAAAAGAAAACTTAACCCAAGCAAAACAAGAAAAACAAAGGCATGAATGCCAGAAATAACGTAAGAGAAAATGAAAGAAATACCAATATTAATTAGAAGAAACGCTACTGGCAAGGGTACCCAAACGAAAAAACTCGGACTCAGAAACAGAATATAAAAGAAAAAGACTTAGAACAAACTAAAATAAACTAATTAGAAGTAACATCGACAAATATATAAATATAGAAGAATACAGCTAAATAAAGAAGAATAGCCAGCATCCCAGCGATTAATAATACTCCTACCTCACACTCACCCAAACCCCACTTACACCCACAAAAAAATAAAAAATAAAACACCACCCTCTCATGCTATCTACTTTATTTTCCTGCTTCTCCCCCCCCCTCATTTTCTTTCATTCTGTCAGATCCTCACTCCACTCATTACATCGGTAAAGGAGGCAAGAACATATCAAAACGCTCCGAAGATGATCAAATAAGATCGAAAGCTCAGTAATTTACTTTGGTTTTTAACAAACACATTTATTTAAAAGAGAGATGAATACAAGACAAGTGATCCACCATCTACAAGATGAAATAAAAAAGATAGTTAGAAGAAGAGAAAGTCGCCAAAGGAAATCAATTAAGGCGAAATGCACCAAGGTCTTTAACAAAATCTCTCTCTCTCTCTCTCTCTCTCTCTCTCTCTCCCTATATATATATATATATATATATATAATAATTGAAAATCACATGAAACCATGTTATATACCAGTAATAAATGTATTTAAAGGTTGAAGTAGTTTCCTTATTGTCCGTTTCTATAATTCTCCAATTTTCTTTCTTAAGCTTTAATGGGCCACGTAATTAATTTCTTTAGCTTTTTTCCGGGTTGTGCTACCAGTTTTTATTTCTTTGGGCCTTTACTTATATATATATATATATATATATATATATATATATATATATATATATATATATATATATATATATATATATATATATATATATATATATATATATATATATATATATATATATATATATATATATATATATATATATATATATATATATATATATATATATATATATATATATATATAAGCGTAAGATTGGAGCAGCTTTTCTTTTTTTACATGTCCTTTGTCTTTTGGATGGCCAAGTTGTACTTCTACTGCGAAAGTACTGATCAAGTTCCTTCACGTGTGCAATTATATATCTTTTGATGCCCTTATATCTGTCTCTAATTCTGCTCCCTCACTAACAATTATTGGGCTCTACCGCCCCCCTAGCTCCTCCCTTGATCTTGTCTTGACGAATTTAGTAACCTTCTCGCTAGTCTCTCCCCATCGGGTCATCTTCTCATCATGGTGGACTTCAACCTTCCATGTCACCAACCCTAATCTACCTGCCTTCCTTGAGATCCTTAACCTCTTCTTCCTTACTCAACACGTTTCTTCCCCAACACCCTCCCATGGTAACATTTTAGACTTTGCAATTTCCGACTGTCAAATTTCCAACTTGACCATTTCTATCCTGTCTAATGCTATTTCTGACCATTACCTTATTAACTTCAACGTATAAACCCCCTACTTCTTTGCCCCCTCGGCCTCCTCTCATATTAAATCCTTATCGACGGCTAGCCTCCATTGACATCCCATCCCTCCTTAATGATTTTGCCTCTAATTTACTCCCTCTCGACGCTCTCGCCTTTTCTAACCAAATCCTCTCATCCTTGGAGCAATACCTCCTAACTTGCCTTAATGCCCACTCCCCCATTATTACTTCTTCGTCCTCTCGCCGTCACAGCGCCCTATGGTACTCGTTGGAACTCCTACACTCGAGAAGTCTTTACTTTCCCATAAAAGAGCTCTTCGTAAAGCTTGCTCAGTGGGAAAGATACAACCGCTCTTTCGCTCACTTACCGTCTTGCGACATCTCTCTACTTGGCTAAACTGAAATCTGCTCGTGAAGCCCATTTGCATAAATTGCTAGCTGACAATAAGAATGACCCCCGTGCCGTTTTCCGCCTGCTCTCTTCTCTTATCTCCTCACACCAAGTCCCCACCCCCATCAGCCCCACAATCCTCTCGAAATTCTTTGTTGATTATGTCATCAACCTTCGTGCCTCCCTCCCACGACTACCTCACCAGGCCTTTCACATTCTTCCTGATCTCCCCTGCCGGCCTCTCAACGTATTTCCTGCCGTGACCGCTTCTGAGTTGTCTGCCTAACCCACGCGCTCTAAAAAATCTGGCTCCCCAAGCTATTAATAAAAATATTGCCTGTCATAATCCTAATGCTCCTCGACCTGTTCAATACCCCCCTCGCTACTGGTGTTGTCCCTTCTTCCTTCAAATGTGCCCAAATCCGTCCGATCCTTAAAAGGCCGAAGCTTAACCCTTCTGATCCAGCTAGCTATCGCCTGATCTCGCAACTTTCTTTCCTTCCTTTCTAAGGTCCTTTAGAGAGTAGTTGTTTCGCGCATCAATTCCCAAATCGTTGCCTGTAATATTAATGAGACTTACCAATCAAGTTTTAACGCTGGGCACTCTATTGAATCCTCTCTACTCAATATTACTGATTGCTTACGTAGTGCTTTTGACCGGGGTTGTGCCTCCATCCTTATTATACCTGACCTCTCATCTGCCTTTGATATTATTGACCATTTCGTCTTGCTTGATCGCCTTCACTCTTTCTGTGGCATTTCTGGCGCTGCTCTCAACTGGTTCCGCTCTTACCTTTCATCTTGCACCCAATCTGTAGCGATTAACGAGGTCTCCTCCCACCCCACTCGTATCCGCTTTGGTGTTTCTCAAGGCTCTGTCCTTAGCCCTCTCCTCTTTCGTATCTACTTCTTCCCTCTTAGCTCCCTCCTACGTAATCTCAGTCTATCCTTCCACTTCTATGCCGATGACACTCAAATCTTTATTTCCTCTTTCCCCTCGACCATCGCCCACTCAATCTGTTACCTCCTATCTGCCTATTCTTCTATCTCGGACTGGCTATCGGCTAACTTATTCAAACTTAACCACTCTAAAACTGAAGTTCTTCTGGTTGGTACCCCCGCTCTAGTATACAAAGTTAAATCTCTCTTTTCCTCCCTCCCTCTGGGTGGAAACTCTGTCGCTTTCTCTGACTCTGTTAGAAATCTGGGCGTTGTGTTTGATGAGCATCTCTCCTTCAGGCCCCACATCCACAATATTAGTAAATCTTCCCTTTGTTTCCTCTGTAACTTCTCCCGCATTCTCTCTCACTTAGATGGCCAAAGTCTTGAGACTGCTGTCCACACCTTCATTACCTCCCGCCTTGATTACTGTAACTCTCTTCTTGTAAATTACCATCTGCCTCTCTACGTCCCATTTAGCTAGTCCAGAACTACGCTGCCCGACTACTTCTCCGTCGCTCTTGCTTCTCCCCTTCTAAGCCACTGCTTCAGGAACTGCACTGGTTATCTATCAGATATCGTTCTCATTTTAAGATTCTTCTCTTCACTTTCAAGGTCGTTCACCTTTCCTCTGCCCTTTCCCAACGTCTAATCCTCGGGCCCTTCGGTCATTTCATGCTCCTCTCCTGAATGCTTCTCGCTCGTCCCTCTGCCCAATGGGCGACCGCTCCTCCTCAGTTTGTGCCCCAAAGCTTTGGAATGCTCTTCCAGCCGAAATTAGATCTGCTGCCTCACTTACCACTTTTAAGCGACTCCTGAAAACGCATCTGTTCAGGATTGCCTACTCAACCACTTGATCTTAGCCCACAGCCGAACGTGCGCTCTGTGAAGGCCTCTGGCCTTGAAGAGCGCATTATAAGAAATTTATTATTATTATTATATGTAGAACTGAAGATCTAAATCAAAACCCAAATCAATAACATTACCGTCAAATTGACGCAGTTGTGATGAGGTCACTATGGGCCTGATGTTTGCAAAGTTTTGCATAGTAATCTCGAAGAAATGGTTATGTGTTACAAAAGATGACAAACCCGCAAATCATTTACACGAGATCTGTTGATGATATCTATTTCACATTTAATTCCGAACACGAATTATTGCAACTCAAAAAGATCTAATAAGCCGATTCTCTTTCTATTTTCACATAAATTATATGCAATATTTATATTGATGTTTACTTATAAAAGAAAAGAGATGGAAAATCTAGCCTTTGGGTGTATCGAAAAAGGAAAAACTATGGTCGATCCCTCAATGCCCAAATTGAATGCACTGAAAACAAAATACAATTCTTAACTCATAGTTTAAGGCAAAGGAGGAAAAATAAAATGGAAAACCATTATCACTTTACAATGAGAATCGAAACACGTATTACTACAGATCAGAAGAAAGAAAACTAAAAGATATCAAATAATGCTGTCACGGAAAATGAAAACTAGACATGACTACGAATTTAATACAAGACTCGGAAATTCAACACTCTACTAGTCAAAAACAATCTTGCAGCTAAGCTCACAAACTTAAAGGTTACTAATGTAGTGTAAAATAGCAATGCTCTCATGAGGACCTTAAGTTTCTTCTCAGCAGCCACTACAATAGTATGACCACTACTACTTTCAGCCGCCTTTCAACAATGCATTTCCAAGGACAAACGATAAAACTGCACTAGAATGTGTAGCACAACTCTCAAATCACGACAAAAATACTGGTCGAAATCACTACCATCTTCAGTAGAAACCCAAATTTTAGCCGTTGGAATCTCCTAGCGGCTCTACTGATTAAAGAGATTCCCGATCTAAACATAAAATGAACTAGCTTCGAGATAGTCGAGCAAATCTTCCATTAAAAGTAAACACTATACCTGTCTCATACCTATAAATAAAATGATATGAAACACTCAACAGAACAAAATTACAGTAACAAAAGAACAAAGATGAAAATTCAAGAGAACAACAACTCAAAGTAAAGTTCCGGCTCCATTGTTAGTCAGTGTTTTCAATGACACCAGAAGAGAATACAGATTTCACTCCAGAAATCAACCCAATGGTCAATGTCTAATTACGCACAAACCTCGAAAAAGTATCCTCAGCGTCAGATGTTGAACAACACATGAGCTCGAGTAACTTTCGAAGACAAATAAGCACCGTCCAGTCAATCAAATAAAAAGCGCCGGGCGTTAATAGAAATCATCAGAATTACCACCAACAAGGAAGGATAAGATATGGTAGAAACCTTCAAGAACATTTTAAATGCATATCGAAATGCCGGATCTTCGTCCAGAAAAAATGCGAAACACTGAATCACCTCACTAATTACAGGCTTGTCTCCCTTCTAAACTATATAGGAAAAGTCTTTAAAAAATCCTCAATAGAAGATAGAATTTCTTGATGAAAACCTTTTGAACAACGAAAACTAGTTCTGATTCATTACAGGAAAAAACACCACATGCCACTTGACGTCATTATCTAAAAAATTGGTGGCAAGGCCAAATGAGAGAATAAGTATGATGCATCAATCATGTTCTGAGAGTTATCCAGACTTTTTAAAAGTCTGGATAATAGGCATTCCGTGTTTAGATCTAAAATCCCCAGATGAACAACGAGATATCTGCAAAAATCCCCTGCGACTAACTCACAGATATAAGAGCATATATGGTGATTAACGAATGTGATTAACTCACAGACGAAATGGAAGATGCACTACCCCACGTTGACTGCATCAGCTCCACGCTCTAAGCCATCAACACAGCAGACCTTTGTTCGACATGAATCAAATTGTTGTTAGTCTGTATAGAAGCTAAGAATTTCAGGAAGGGATGACAGCCACCAAAATCGGCCGCATAATTAATACGAGAGTGACTGGGAAATAGAATGAGCCGGCAGAAGTTTACAATAGTCTAGACATCAAGAAAAGAAAAATAACATATATAGAGGTAGAAGACCAAATCTGACGATGCCATCATGGAAGCAAAGTACTAAGAATATGAATAACTTTGACAGGTTATGAAAATCATAAAACCGTTGGAAAACTAAGCAAATCGAGTGTTAAGCCTCCTATATACTTTGAAATGCTTAAGATTAGAGAATAAGAGGAAAGTCCATATAACACTAACAAGGGAGGTATTCATCTACTCTCATATGCCGCAAAATAGTGCATCAAAATAGAAGAAATGAGTTATCCAGATAATTAAAAATAAAGCTCAGTATATTCTAACCATCATAAAGAGTAGAGAAAGCTGAATATACAACAAGCCCTACACGAAGGACCAGAAAATGAACGATCATTATAACGCTTAAAAGGAGTAAAAAATATCCCAAAGAAGATTAACTTCACTATCCCAATATTTACGGTACACCGCATTAGTGCTCTCGCCCCTTTTAACTCACGAAGATTTAAGTTGAAAATAGATCAGGAAAGATTAATAGATGAGAAAATTCTGATTATTTTAACCTAATAGACCAACCAAGAGATGGCTCCAGAGAAATGACCCTAAACCCGAAAAGACTAATAGACCAAAAACTTACAACCAATCTTATAAGACGCGATCCCACCAAACTTGACTCACAATCTTTGTTCTTGATCAAGCGTACCCGATCAATACCACAAATTGTGAAGATGTCTAAGCTAAACAAAAGTTCAAGTTTAAAGTGCTATGCATTCATCAATTAAGAGTGGATAATTGCAATTAAGCAAGGTAAAGTATAAGAAAACTGAAAAGTGATAAACGCAGTAGAAAAGAAGTGAAGTTTTATAAAGAAAATGGAAGTATATACGGAAAGTGTCATTAAAATCTGACACAAGAAACATACACGATACAGGCAGACACTACGAATATCACAATGACTAAAAACAGCAGAATACACTGGAGAAATAGCTCAGTACAGAAATGCAGAGAACTCCATGAATGCTACAATATACACATGGATGAAAGAAAGAGTACCAGCTGACAGAAATTAGACTGTTCTTCCCTAATATATTGAAGAAATCGACTATTTCCTTATATTCTTTTATCCTCTAACATAAAAAATCAACATAGATCGACTTCTTACTTCGAGCTATCTTTACTCAATTCAACCCCCTTTACCATTTCACTAACTCCTATCCTCTCATCCTCGGATCCTGCTAAAACACTCCTCTACCAGGGCCAACTTGGGTATAGTTAAAGATGTGAGAGAACACTGAGGAGGGATAAACTGGGTGTTTTCTCGCTATCTATTCCTGCTGGGGTCAAGGGAGGGGGAACATAGCGGTCGATATATTTATATAACATAATTCTTTGCTAATTTCAATTGTCGTAGAACCACTTCCTTGGGTATTGAGGCAAGCTTAATGGAACGGAATCTCAACGCTAGCTCGACCACAACATAAACTTTCGCTTGACTATTCTTGAAGAAAGCTCAAAGCCAAATTCATTATTAGTTTTAACTAAGTCGAAATAAAATGGATCTCCCTCGGCTGAGTTTTCATTTTCAACGAAATATTAAAACTGCATTCACTTTTTAGAAATTTGCAAAAAAAAATGGTAAAGGAGAAGTACAACATTGTGATCAACCCAACATACAAAAATAAAATATACAGTGGGGTGAAATAAGTATTCGTACACATTCAAAATTTAATTTAAATAGATTTCCAACGTATCAAACTTCATAAAATTTACACAATAGATGTATCTTAATGTAAAGTTAAAAGGTATGTTCACAAAAAGGCAAGAAACATAATTGATATTCATTAAACTTAAACTTAATGAAAACAGAGGTGAAAAAAGTATTTGTACAAATCGATATTTGGTGATTAATACTTAGCTGCGTCACCTTAGTTGGCTTTCACCGTCATCAATCGTTTCCTGTAGTTCTTCATTAATGCACTGCAGCATTCATTTGAAATTTCGGCCCATTCTTTTTTTGAAAATTACCTCCAATACTTTGATGTTCTTGGGACTCCTCAAATGAACCTTGCTCTTCAGTATTCGTCGCAAGTTCTCTATTGGATTAAAAAATGGCGACTGACTAGGGCACTCAAGAACATTTACATTGTTTTTACGGAACGATTCGTGAGTAGCTTTCGCAGTATGTTTCGGATCATTATTTTATTGAAAGATCCATCCCTCTCCGAGTCCAAGCTTCTCTACAAAAACGGGTAATACTTCAGTTTAGAGGCGCACGGTAGGGGGCGCTGTTTCTGGGCTACAATTTCGGTCTACAATCTACGCTTTATGACATCAGATGGTAGCTTCAAAGGGGGCCAATCACGGCGTTGTATTTGTTTTGTTATTTTATTTTTTACTTTCTTCTTTATTATTTAGTAAATGCCTGCACTTCTGCTTAATTATATTATTTAGTAATGCATTTATTTTTTTTATAATTACTAATGTATTAAACTTTGTATGTTTCGTTTAACTATTTTTGTGAAACTAAACCATTAATTTCACACACTATTAATTTCAACCTTATTTCAAACATTGGCAACCCTGAATATGGTTTGTTAGACTTCCACAAAGCTTGAGTTAATTCTTCGGTCAATTTAATAGACTTTTCTATAGGTCGTGGTCTCATTTAAAAGAAGCGGCTCAATTATAATAGTGAAAGGTGGAGATAGGGTAAACCTGAAGATCTGCGTCACGCGCTCGCCTCCGCTGTTCCCTGGTCCTGGCCACATAATATTTCGTCCATGTTCCAATATGTTTCACCTTTTTTGGCTAATTTCGAGTTACGGCTCGTGAAGGAAATCGCCCTGCGATGACCCTGAGATTTCAATCAATTGGGGGCTCAGTATATAATCGTAATTGTTTGTAGAATAATTTTCTCACGTTTTTTTTAACAAATCGTTACTGCGAAGCTGAATGAAACATAAAAGTAACTAAAAAAAATGTTAATTTTTGGCGGCAATGGCCTAAATTAGACGGCGCTATCGTCTTTGTTATTTTGATAAACGTGCTATCGGCTCTGCACGTTTATCGAAATAATAAAGACGATAGTGTCGCCTATTGTCGCCAAAAAATTTAAAGTTTTAGTTACTTTCGAAATGACTGGCTTCGTCTTTTGACGTCTGACGTCATAAGAACATAAGAAAAGAAGGCCCAAATTGTAGCCCAAAATTGTAACCAAGAAACAGCGCCCCCTATCGTGCGCCCCTAAACTGAACTATTACCCCAAAACAAACAGATATTTCATGTAAAATGTCTCTGTAGATTGCTGAATTCATGGTCCCAACTATGATGTGGATATTGCCGATACTATCAGATAAGAAACACCCCCACACCATGATGCTACCTTCCCCATACTTAACTCTAGGGATACTGTTCTTAGGTCGTAGGTGCTGTCGTTTTTTCTCCAGAAAGGACGGCCATCGTTAAGGCCAAACAATTCTATTTTTGTCTCATCTGACCACAGGACATTATCTCAGAACTCAGCGGGTTTTTCCAAATGCTTACGTACGAACTTCAACCTTTGCGGGGTGTCACGTTTGTACGAGTATGTGTCTCACGGGGCACATGACTGGGGCAGTATGAGGGCTGGTTTGGTGAAAAGGAGAGGCGCCCGTACCTTTGGCGCATCTTCGTGATGTTGTATAGTATGGTGTTGTTTTCTTGCTTGTTGATCTCCGGCTCATATCGAGCGCGTTGCATAGGCGAACAGTACTCAAGTAAGTGTTTTGTTATTCCAAGTGATGTACTGCGTTGTCGTTGTGTGTTGGTTATGTAGGTGCATGTGTTCGGTGTTACGGTGGACTAACCTTTGTGTGTTCAACGATTGGATGAAATATACTTTCTGGAAAATCTATATCCTCCAGTTCGTTTATTTTTAAGAGCTGATTGAATGCTTGTGCGTGCTGACGCTGATCACCTCTAGACATTGCTTTGGCCTCCGCCCTGCAGAATGCAAATAATGTCTTGTAATGACACTGTCGAATCTTTTGGCGTGTTGAATGAATGTAGTATATGGGATGGATCGGTGTGGGTGGTGTGTTGTTATGTTCGGGGATTGATCGAGTCACGGGGAGGGGAGGGGATACTGTGTGCGTTGTGGGTGGAAGCAGATGTGATGGGGTTGTGTGTGGATTGTGTAGTTGCAAGTGTTTTATGGTTCGGCGTTCGTGCGTTTTGGTGTACTTCGACTGAAGTAAATAGACTTTTTGGGAAGTCTATCTGCTCCAGGTCGTTGGCTGATAGGCACGTGTTGAAGATGTGTGCAAATAGACGGGGCTAATCTCCCAACCATTTTGTGGCATGTTCCTTGAAGACCGCGTATAGATGTGTGTTCTGGGGGTGGTGTAGTGCGTGGGGTGTGGAGTTTACGATGTCTAAGGGGTGGGGTGAGGTGTGGTTTGTTTCAAGAGTGGAGACTGTTGGGAGAGAAATTTGTTCGTAGTCTGTGGTGTGGACAGGATCATAGGAAGAGGAAGTAGGAGCACAAATAGAGGGAGCTGGGGAAGGGGTAGGAGTAGGAACTGGGAAAGGATAGGGAGTAAGAACTGGCTAAGGGTTGGGAGTGGGAGCTGGGGATGGGGTAAGAGTAGGGACTGGGGAAGGGGTAGGAGTAGGAACTGGGGAAGGCGTAGGGGTAGGAACAGGAGGGGGAATAGGATTGGAGGAAGGAGGGGTATGTACTGGGTGACGAGCAACGAGTGGAAGAGTATTATTGATAGGAGCAGGGTAGATGTAGGTAGAGGCAGAGGTGTATGGTGCAAGTGTATGTAGGAGAGGTGACTCTTGGTTAGTGGGTTTCCGTTTTCGGTGGCTGCGTGTGTTGGGTGCCTGGAGGAGTGGTGGTAATACGTTTTTTTGTTCGTCTAGTAGGGCAAAGTGTGTCTCCGGAAAGACAATTTGCCCTAGTCCATTTGCAGCTTATAGGTGATTTAGTGCCTAGGGCATATGTATCTTTTGCCACCATGGAAAGCACGATGGTCAGTAGCGTTTTTAAGTTGTTGTGGTGGTGGGGTGTGTTAGTCTGTGTGTGAGTGGGTGAGATGGAGTGAGCGAACGCGTGCGCACTGACAGCAGCGGCCGACGTTTTAGTCAGTGGAGGTGGTGGGGCGATGTAGTTAGGGCTGGATGTGGTGTCAGTGTTTTGTGGTGTGTGTTGCGGTCTCCTTAGTTCTGTGATGACGTTAGCGCGCTTCTGCTTAGGTACGGGCACCTTAAACTCACAACGACGTGTCCGCTACCACAATTTGCACAGCGGAGTGTGTTATGTGAACAAGCGGTGTAAAAGTGACCTTTTACACTGCATTTTGAACAAAAGGGCTCTGATTACAGGAGCTCGTTTGGTGTATTGTTTCTCCAGTTGGTGTGTATGTGTGCCAAGGACCTTAATGCCTTGGTCTAATAGTGTTTTTTCCTCTGTGTATAATGTGAGCAAAGCCCAAGACTTATGTTTATTGTAATGGAGGTTCTGTACGATGTCTGAACCGTACTCTTCCTGGAGGGTGGAGAGTAGCTCCTCTGTGCTAAAACCCAGATACAGGAGATTGGTGCGTCGTATTCGTATTTTGTATTTGGTGTTTTTGTTCTGTGTTGTGTAGTGACGTGTAGTGGTTTATGTTTTCTGAGGTGGTACGAGCATTTGAGTGAAAGTACTGGGTGTCATTTTTGGACCCAAATTTTAGTGCCAGCCTAGTGTACCTGTTGGTGATGTTAAATATGGGGGTGTCCAATATTCGTGAGAGACGGAGAATTCTAGCGTGGGTTATCGTGGGTGTGTTATCTGTTTTGTGGCGTAAGTGTAGGGTTGTAAGTTCAGCCTTTTTTAAGTGAGTATGTGTGTGTACAAAGAGCAACGGTCTTGTATTTTTCGTTCATAGAGGGGATCCCCGCCCAAAACCGGACGCGCCCCGCGGTATAAGACTCAGATGAGTGATGATAATGATGCCTATGGAACTAGGTGGGCTCCTCAGAGGGTGCAAAAGTATGGCGAACTTGATGATAGGAAGGGACCGAATCAACGACCCCAACCTGAGGGTGCCGTCCCCTCGGAGTGGTTTTGGTTATTCAGAGTTACCTCCCACATGAATAGAGACAGGTGCAATTCCCTATATGGTCTTGGACGGAATTTCCGCGGGGCAGGGTTAGTACCTCTAGCAGTTTGTAACTCTGGCCCATATCCAGATTACCTCTTGACCTCAGGTTCCGCAGTGAGCTAGACCGCAAACCTCCTTTTCCCGAGGCCTGCAATTATGTCTTGTCAAATAGAAGTCATAGTTGCATTGAGGTAGTGTGAAGAGTCTCATTGACGGTGCGCGCCCATCGACGGTGGGAGGGAGATAATTAAGCCATCACTTTTGGTGAAGGCTTAACGTATTAAATATCTCTGGTGCGTGTAGGGGGAGGCGATGACGAAGGTGGACGACGGGGACTGCCCTGGGCCGATGCACCTCAATGCGAGCAGGTTCATTTGGTTCTGGTGGCGTTTGCTCCTGGCTTTCCGTTTTAGTTGCCTCCTGTTTTCAAGAGGCAGGTTAAGTACATAGCGAGGCGGCCAAGTCCGATTTCGAGAAGGTCCCAATGACGGATGATGATTACGATGATGAGCCTGTAAGAATTGCGCTCTTTTAAGTGCCTGCCTCTAGGGTTGCCAATGTTTTAAATAAGGCCGAACTAAGGGTTGCAAGTGTGTGAAAATAATGGATTATTTTCACATTAAAAGAAAGCAAAGCTCGCCGTATTTTAATGTCAAATTCAAACCCTTTTAGGTATAGTATCTTAAAAATATGTATTTTCCACGCGAAACTGAAACCACATCTGCCGACTGGGATGCCTAAAAAGACCGTAAGTACTTGTATAACACTAAAAATACGGCGTAAGTCTTCCGAAGTTTGACCGTATATATATATATATATATATATATATATATATATATATATATATATATATATATATATATATATATATATATATATATATATATATATATACTAACATCTCCAGTAGTATCTAACTTAGACTACTCGCTATATTTCTTCCATCTACAATTTTTCACTTCTTTTTTCAACCCTGTTCATACATATTTTTTGACGTACGAGGGTGAGTAAAAAAGCTTTCAGACAAATGTCCTAAAAGTTTTATTTTTCAACATAACAAAATCATTTTTCTACATAAGCTTCATTATTGTCATAAACTTTTGCAATCTATGGATTCACCGAGAAGTTCCCGCCTTGTAGAATTGCTGGCGTTGTCTCTGACACCAAGCAATAACCGGCTTTTATGCTTCATTTAAAGACTGGAATCGGGTGCCTTTCAGGTGTTGGTTGAATTTTGTGATGTTCCTTTTTCTTCAGAACTGCTTCAATTTGTTTTGGCGTGCTGGAGACTAAATATTTGGTGATATCTTGACTTATTTGGCTCCGTTTTTGTTTAATAAGAACACGCAACGTCTCACAATTGGATGGCTGCTCTTTATCAACGACTAGTTTGATTATCGTCTAAAAATTCTCTATTGGGTTTAAATATGGCGAATTTCCGGACCAAAGTGCCAAAAGTTCAATGTAATTTTTAGCCCAGAACTATGTTATTGCTTTTGCTTTGTCGCAAGGTAAGCCATCATGCTGAAAATACAGTTAGTATCCCCAATTGGTGCTGAACTGGTTGGAAAAGGTGCTGGTGGAGCATGTTTTTGTACCATTTCGAGTTCATGGCAGTGTTCTTGGGCAAAATCTTTAGTGATCTCGTTCTCTTAGATAAGATTTGGCCCCAGACATGTAGAGTGTCTTAATGCTTCATCCGTGGCACGACACGACGGGTGAAATCGCCCCATCGTCTCATCCTAACCCTAACGAGAGATCAATCAGAAACTCCATACAAGCGGAAGGGCGATTCATCAGAGAATATCTCTTTCCCCAGACTTCAAAAGTCTATTATTTATATTTCTTACCAAAGTGGTACCTATCAATAAGAACCTTCGCCTTCCTTTCCAACTTGAGACCTTTGCCAAAACGTTTCCTTCTCAATGTGCGCGATGAACCGTTTACATCTGTCTCCTTCCAATTGTGACCAAGCTTGGCACTAGGGGCAACCCAATCCTTGAGATAGGACCTTACCAAATGGCAATCTTGGTATTCATTTTTAGTCATTAATGATCCTAAAAATGGTGTTTCTTGATTCAATATGCTTAACAACTATCTCCTTGCATTTCAGTCCACTTTGGTGCAGTTTTTTTTTTAAGAGCTCATCTGGCAACTGCCTACTTGGGCATTAGTCGCCGTATTAAACATTGCCTAAAAATAGGCATCTTTAAAAGAGGATGCTAAAAACAAATAAAAAACCAACAATAAAAATAAAACAAAGAAAAAGGTAATAAGCAGGAAGCAAGTTCCGGCATCGTGGGGGAAGGTCCGCCTCCCCCCGGCGCAGGAACATGCAACCTACTAAAATAAGAAAAAAACAACAACAAAATCCCCCTAACTATTTAAATAAAGGGGAGAAAGGCCGGTCTCCTGCAAAAAGTCTAAAAGTCCACAGGTCAGTGTGCACGAACACGTCCCGAGCAATGTTTGCAAGCTTTTCTTTGGAAAGAACCATTTCTGGAATTGAAAAAGAGTAAGGCATTTATTTTTGCCCCAGAAATATTATGAAAGAGATTATAATTGCATAAAATCATTTATTCAACCCATATTTGTCATCATTTTACCCTTTTGATCAAATCGCAGAGCTCTAGGAACTGAAGCTCAGCTTCTTCAGGAACAAGATCTAAGTGTTATTTTGGATTCAGCAAAGGAATGCATTTTTTCTTATTATTTTATAAATGCTGACTTTCTATTAAACCCGGTATAATTTATTTAAATATTAGAATAATATTATTCCTATTACGTAATTTTTTAAAACTAACAAAAATATATTAGTCTCAAGTGCGGAAAGAATATGTTAAATATTCCATCTTTAAAAGGTATATAGCAAAGATAGCGCTGAAATATTTAACAAATATTCCATTTCCTACGACGGTAAAAAAAGAGTAAGATAAAGGGGTCTTTTGAAATGTACTTTATGGGTTCATTATTAGGACCGCTTGTACGTTATCTTCCAGATCGAGGACTAGGACGTCCCAATGGACCTGATATTGCGATAGATTGACCGTACCATATGTATGTATATATATATATATATATATATATATATATATATATATATATATATATATATATATATATATATATCGACTAAAGGTAAACTTGGGATCGGAGTTCTTGGTAACCAATGTCACAGTGTAAATTCAGCTCTTTCCTGCGAACGGGTTGATACGTGTCCAATGCTCTTTGGTGATCGGGCCAAATTAAGAGTCATTCGTCTAGATAAAATCGATCCTTAAATTTGGAATAAACCAGTGATTTGGAGGGTATGAGAAAAAATTTCAGAAACATTTAGAAAATATACTTCACTAACCTTTAAAGTACAGATAAATATGCAAGTATTACAATGAATGAATTGTGTTTATAACAAACTAGCAAAGATACCCGGTCTTGTCCGGGCATAAAAAAACTATCTTGAACAAATTAAATTCTCTACTTGAGTTAAATTACGGAAGTAAAAGTTGGTATGTATAAAATATAAGGTTTATTTTAATTGTGAGTAATGGAGTAGTGTATCATGAAAGACTAACAGAGAACGATTTTCACATTACAGTAGTGTGGTAGAGAGAGCAAGCGGGTGGGCGGGCAAGCAAACGTGAGTACGCGGGTGACAGCCACAGGCTTTAAAGCGCGCCTCAAGTAGATGGGCGCGAGTTTTAATTAAATATCTTAATTATTCGAGTCTCGGGCATACTGATAATAGTTATTCTCGCGTTTTTTAAACATTGCAGTCGCATAATTGGTCTGGCAAACATTAATTTTTCCACGAGCAATGTTGATGTATTCATTGCTATTCATATCCGCGATTACTTGTCCCATCCAAACTAGAAAGGGTAAAAATTCGAACCTAACCTAACCTAACAACCAGGTGGCACCATTTTGGCCAAATCTGAGTAGCTATGTTACTACTCCCCGAGTCAAGTTAATCCTAATGTTACCCTTTGTTGGCCTTCAAGGTTGCTCTAAGTGGCTTTCAATAGCGGCTATATATATATATATATATATATATATATATATATATATATATATATATATATATATATATATATATATATAGTACAGGAAAGAGAAATTTGACGGAATGAGCAATGAGACAAGAAACAGGAGTTTTTTTAGAGGTAAGAGAAAGGGACATTAAAAGAAGACTAGAATCATAGAGAGCAGAGGGCGGCACAATGAAGGCAATCCTTTACCGAGAAGACAGAGATAACGCCAGGGGAAAAAAGTTTGAAATTCCTGGCCGGGACTCGAACCCGGGTCTGCTGATTGCCGGTCAGATGCTCTACCGCTGAGCTACCAGGCACGTCACTCTATTTCGCCCAAAGCGTCACCCCATCAAACCCAGTATCTCTCGAAGCTAGGAACCTCCAAGGAATTTTTATACCTCATCTTCTTACCCGCTCACAATTTAAAGGCTCATCCCCAAGTCACATACAAAGAAGAAGGAAAATAAATATGGCGAAAGCACTGTGGTGGTTGTTATCACCCGCAGAACTTGCATTTGCTCCTTCTTCTTTATATATATATATATATATATATATATATATATATATATATATATATATATATATATATACATATATGAGAAACTCACAAAGTTGCGCGTGAGTAGAGCTATAAATGCAAAAAATCCTACAGGAAAATGAAAGGCGGATTCCAAGTACTTTTCTTGAGAATGAACTGAACAAGTTCGAAAGTACTTTGAATCCGTCTTTCATTTTCCTGTGGGATTTTTTGCATATATATACACAAACAAACAGACTTTCAGAAATATATAGTAGATGCCACTATAATAAAGGATGGCTTCAAATCTCTTAATTTTAAAATAAATTATTGCTTTGTAAAACGAGGATTGCATATTTCACTTCTCTGAATGTCTTCAAACCTGTCACTTCTTTTAGACTACCGAATAAAATGAATTAATTGAATATTGAGGCAATAGTTCCCTTCACTAATTTTGGATATTAGGAAAACTTCAAAATAGACCCTCATTTTGAGGGAGTAGCGGCAGTCTGTACCAACCTTTCCCAAAAGAGAAATTCAAAAATCTCGGTGGTTTCTTCTTCGTGAGAGACACTACTATAGTTAATGAATCGGTTTCTACCAGACAACGAGAGATTCTCATTCACGAACAAGGAGCGGTCATTCGTTGAAAACCTCTCGCTGATCTTGATTGGCGGATTACTCCCAAAATAAATGACCCCCTTTTTTATAGCCAAAAGTTGAGTGCCACCCCTATTACATTCTAGTCCTCTTTGACCAATTGAGTTATCTTGGCTATCCACTGCCACATCCTTTCGGGGGGGAGGGGGTTACACAGAAACCTTAATTCGCTAATAACTTATGAGGTAGGCCGCGATTCTATTCATTTCGACGGCCTCTTTCGAAAGTAGCTCTTTCCCACTCTCTCTCATGTCGTTGATGACCCTTTTTAGAGATTGTAAGATCAAGATTACTGTGTGAGCTTCCCAGCATACATTTTATTAACTCCTCCGTCGAACTGGTTGACACTCGTAACAAGGCGATATAATATGCCCTAAGCCAAATCAAATCGATCTACAGATCCACGTCAGTTCTTCGGCTCATCATATCGGAATCTTCGGTTGATGTTAATTATTCACTCATCTTATGCAATATAGTTTCGTTTCATTTTAATTTTGCGATGATTTTATTAGTAAATATACATATCATACTTACATCTATGACTTTCTCATTCGTCTTCCGTATGTCCTCTCGTTGTTAAACTGAACAGATACAATGCTGAATAGCCCAAGCCATTAATCAATCCTCTCTTTGCAGGGCTCGAAGATACAAGTGTAGCGACTGAACAATTGCAGGACCCTGTTTCGAATGCATTCTGCTCGGCTCAGGATGTGAGCCGAGCAGGAGGATGCGAGATTTACATTTGGAATCATGTCTCCATTCTTCTCTTCGATTTAGATATCTTCTTTTAGGCAGTAGCTGTGTAACTGAACCTGGATAGGAGGTATACTGTTATTTCCGCGTACATTCCACCGTCATTCGACTTCGACGCGGGGGACTTCTGGTGCGTCGTGGCACGGTTGCCGAGGCACCCTCTCTTGATCGGCGAACTGAACGCTAGACATATCCTCTGGTGAGACTACTCGATTAATACCAGGGGTTGACTCCTTGCCAACCTGATCGAGGAGGTAAAGATAAGTGTCCTAAATGTGGATGAGTTTACGCATTACTGCTTCATTTTCTTGTCTCGATCTTTCTCTTTGCTCTCCGAATGAACAGCTTATTTTGGGTAGGGGGTGGTCAATGACCTCCTTGGTAGTGATCACTTTCCAATTCAAATATCATTTTCTGAGCCCGAAAGCTGGCCCTGGTGGTGCTTGGCGCGGGCACGGTGGTCCGCATTACAGAAAATGACTGATTTCTCTGTCTCAGTCGAGGATTTAGGTCTGTTGATGAGGCTGTTGAGTTCTTTTCCGGCAACCTTATTGTTGTAGGCCTAACTACTATTCCTAAAACGTCTGGCCGTTTTGCTCTCTGACCACTCCTGTGGTGGTCAGGTGAGTGTGAGACGGCCCTCAAACAGAAGTCCTATGACTAGAGGTGCTATAAGTGCCGCCCGAACGATATCACTTTCGTCGGGCTATGGATAGGTTCCTGTATGTTTTGAAGCACGCTCACCGCTCTTCCTGGCGGGCATACGTATCTTCACTGAACGGGAAGATCCCAATAGCAGAGGTTTGGAAGCAAGTCAAAAGTATTCGTGGGAACTTCTCGCAGGACTCCCCTTCCGTCCTCCAGAAGAAGGGGAGCGCAATCTACGACCCCGCGTCCGTGGCGGAATCCTTCGTGACCGCTTTCTCTGCATTCTCTAGCCGAGATGCTGCTCCGCCAGCATTCAATGCGCGTCGTGATGCGCCGGCTTGACTTTATCTCCAGAGTCTGAGAACCCTTCAACGACAGGTTTAATCTGAGTTGCGTTTCGCTCTCGCTTCGTGCGTTGACACCGCCCATGGTCCGGACAATGTCCCGTACGGCATGCTTCGACACCTGGGCGAGCGAAGCATGGCCGTTATTTTAGATTTCTTCAACAGGTCCTGGGTAAAGGGTATCCTTTCAGATTCTTGGCGAATTGCTACTGTGCACGCTTTTCGCCAACGTAGGAAGGTCACTCTACCCCGGCCGCTTTCCGTCCAATCTCTCTAACCTATTGCGTGTGTAAGTTGAGTGAGAAATTGATATATGTTAGATTAGACTTTTTTCTGGACTCAAGAAGCCATCTGTCTTCTGCGCAGTGCGGCTTCCGCAAGTTTCACTACACGTCGGATGCTCCGCTCCGACTGGAGAATGCCGTCTGTGAGGCCCTCCTTCGTAGACAGCACTACGCTACAGTGTTTTTCGATCTGAAGGAGGCCTCTGATACCGCGTTGTGATACGGTATCATGAAGACTCTCCACACGATGGGGGTAAAGGGACGCTTACCCATGAAGCAGGTAGAGGTTGTCCCACAGGGAACTGTCCTCCGTATTACATTCTTTGCCCTTGGCATCAATGGTATCACCTCCGTGCTCTCGAAAGATGTTCTCTCTGCTCTCTACGTGGACGACATTCGATCTCTTTTCGCGTTGCACAGATGCCAACTCTGAAAGGTCGACTCCAAAAGGCATTGAACCGCGTCTCTCGCTATGCCGAAGCGCACAGGCTTTTGTTTTCCTTGGCCGAGATTAAGGTGGCGCACCTCTGCCGCCATCCACGGCTCCACCCTTACCCAAACTTCTTTCTAAATAGGGTGCCCCTTGAAGTGTTGGATCCGCACCGTTTCCTTGATTTTGTATCTGACCGCGAGTAATGCGTTCGACCTTTGTGGAACACACTTCGTGTCACGCTGGAACCATGCCGGTGCATACGGATGGCTCTAAGACCCAAGAATGGGTCGCTTTCAACGCCGTATCCCATCTGTTTCAAGTCAGTGGGGCTCTGCCAGGCACTGCGTCTGTCTTCACGGCCTAGATAGTTGCAATACATCGCTCGATATGCCCGGTTCGGAAACCGGATTGTGATTTATAGCGCCGTGATTGCTCTCGGGGCATAGGAGTCTCCGCATCCCCTGGTTCGCAATATTCGTGACTCTACGGTTTTGACGAGCCACGGCTAAAGAGATTATCTTCTGCTGGGTTACTGGACGTGTAATAATTGCGAGGAACGAGCCCGTCGATGAGGGTGCCAAAGAGTCCGCGAGGACTGGGCGACCAGACGATCGTTTTGCTCTTCCTCACACCAATTATATGGCAGGAATATGGGGAGCTTTCTGGGTTGCCTCGCATCAAAGATGGGAGACGAGCAATGGTAACCTAAGGTCGCACGCCATTGCGCCACGACTGTTCTCATGGACCTACACCGCAATGCCTCGACGGCTTTAGGTTACTTTTTGTCGTCTCAGAATTGTACACACTCGCCGGACGCACCATCACTTGATTGGGCGTTCGCCTGCACTTTAGTGCGACGACTGTGTTGTCCCCCAGGCTGTTCAGCACATTCTTGTTGAATGTCCCATTCTGTGTGATCTTCGCGCACGCTACGTGTCCCGGTACCGGGATGAGCGTAGTCGCTACCGCTTGTCTCTTGTACTTGAGAGGGGTTCGTATACATTGTCTTGTGGATTTTATGAATCATTAGGGGATGCTGGCCTCCTCCACTTTATTTAACTGATTTTTTTGTTGTTGTTGTTTCTTCATCTGTCGCCCGTTCCTGCGCCGGGGTGAGGCGGGCCTCCCCTCGACGCCCGAGCGTGCTTCCTGCTTGTTGCCCCTTTCCTTTTTCCTTTTTTATTGTTATTGCTTTTGTTTTGTTTTACATATTGTTATTTTAATGTAGCCTAGTACTAGGCTATCCTAATTACCGCGACTTATGCCCAAGTAGGCAGTCACCAGATGGGATCCTAAAATAAAAAAACAACAAAAAAACCGCGGATGCGGGGTCCGAGACCGTGGTACCATTCTCCTTGAGAACGGGAGGGGGTTCGTGAGATAAACATCCCCAAATCCTTTCAAATCGCTTTCACACCTTTGCTAGAGTGGGTCTTTCCCATTAAGTGAAGAAATGTATGCTCGTCAGGAAGAGCAGCGGGCGTGCTTCGAAACACAGGAACCTAGACCAAGCTCGACAAAATGCACCGATAGTGAAATCGTTCGGGCGGCGTTTATAGCTCATGTAGGCATAACGCTTCTGATTGCGGGCCCTCTCACACTCGGCTGACCACTACGGAAGCGGTTGACTTGCAAAACATCCATACGTTCTAGGAATAGTAGTCAGACGCGCAGCTTAAAGGTTCACGTAGAAGAACTCAATGGCCTCATCCACCGACCTAAACTCTTACACTGAGACAGAGAAATCAGTCATTTCTTGAAATGAGGACCAACGCACCCGTACCAAACACCCCTGGGACCGGCTCTCAGGCGACAGCCACCCAGAAAACGATATTTGAATGGGAAAGTGATCATTACTATGGAGGAAATCGACTACACCCTATGGAGGACATCGACTACTCAAAATCAGGCTGTGCATATCCGGGGAACATAGAGATATATCATAACAGTAAAATTAAACGGTTCTTGTGCAGTGGTACTTAAACTCATCCTTTCAGGTGGAATATGCCCTCCAGGCCTGGCTTGGAGGAGATGTGGTAGCATTCTTCGAAGAGAAGACCCTCACATGAATGTCCGTATGCTTCCCGGATGTAGAACTCCGGGCGCTGTTAGCCGGACAATGCGCTGAAGTCTTTGTCGCCTTCAAGGACTTATCGGGGGAGGTTGGGCTTGCCATGCGAGTCTTTTCCTCCCAGCAGCTAGAAACCTTAGGCAGGCGGGGTGGCTTCGGAGCCAGGGGCACCTCCTTTCGAGAATCCACTTTCTTTGAGTCATCCAGCCTAGCACTTGGGGTTTGCGTAGGAGCCGAAGCTCCTTTAGTGCTGTCCTCCTTTCGGGGAGCAGATTTAGGAATCCCGGAAGACGGCCTCTTGACAAAGTTCAGGTGTGTTGCCACCTGTGAGTCTAATGACTCGTTGGATGCGCGCGGCCGTTTCACTTTACGAGAAACGGTTACACTAGGGAAGCGGGGGGAGGGGGGGGGGCAATGGTTTTAGCCGGGACTTGGTGTGAACCCTTTTTGCCGCCAAACCAGGTAAAAAGAGCAAGAAATCACAAAACAAACGCAGATAAAATGCGAAAGCGAAGAAAAAAAAGACCAATACAACAGGGAAGCGAGTGAGGTGGGTAGAACCCGCAGAAGGGCTCCGAATGGTCGCGAAAGCAAACATGTTCGTAGACCTAAAGAGGCCAGGAGCGTAGGGTGTCTTTCTTGACATTGAAGCATAAGTCGTCCCAGGAGGGCCGGGCGTACCAGTATCAAGTCCCTAACCTCGCGAAATGAGAGACGATTCGGGGCCTGAACGGCAAGGATTTCATTCTCAAGGAGATAGGCACCACATTGATTCGAAGAAGCGGAGTGTGGCTTCCGCAATTGACACACTTGGCCACACGTGATATGGACTTATCGTGTGGGGTCTTGGACCAACTTATACAGACTTCAGGTGAAATCCGACTTTGCACGTCTACAAGAGCGATTCGTATGGCCAAAGCGGTAACAGTAGTAGCATCTCCCCGGCAGTGGTACGAATGCCTTCACGCGGTAGCGAATCCAACTGGTACGTATTGACTCAGGAAGCTTGTCACTGTTGAACGTGACGAAGAGTGTAGGGGTGGGTCTCGAGGGCCTCTCCCTGGTTTATTATGACACGTTCGACCTTGACCGCTCTATGGTCGGACAGCTCTAAGGAGATGTCATCTATAAAGGAATCCACGAGTTCCCTCACAGAAACAGTTCCTTTCACGAAGTTCATAGAAGAGTGCGTCATGACACTCACTGCCATGAGTGTGACACCTTGTTTGAAGCCAGTGGGCTCCCACAACCCCAGGTAATCTCTGAATCGAGGCTCCGCTCTGTGCACTTTCACTTTTTTCTATTTGTATGGGACTCCCCACCGGGAGTGCACCGGGGCCAGACGTGCCGATCTTGGCTTGGTAACTTACCGAAACGGCAGCGTCCCCGTCCGTCCTCGTGGCACCTGTGGAGGGAGAGGAGTTAGGTCATAGGAGAGGATTAACCCTCCGCTCCGGTAAAGTTGTTTGGTGGGTACCCTGCGAAAGCCTAGTAGGGGCGGGCCCTACATTTTTTTCGGTGGAGCTGCCCGAAGGCGGCTCCATCGCTAGTGAAGAAGAAATGGAGAGAGGCTTGTTATTTTATATTCTCATCATCGGGCATGGTAACCCTATTAGTGGTACGGGAAGCAAACACTAATTACCCCACGCAGTAGCCCGCTCTGCGATGGATGAATACGGAGCCGGCAGAACCAGCTGCCGTCATTTGAGGCCACTCTTCCTGGCTAGTGGCCTGGCAGCCCATCGGCATGTAGGCTTCACCTTAGCCTTAGCGTAAAATTGATAGACATTGAACAGAGAAAGAAAGGTGATGTGAGGGAGATGTGGGTGGGAATGAAGCATGTTCTTAAAAGCGAACCACCCTTAACCGGTGCTTAGGGGTAAGGGAGCTTGTCCTCTCCCCACTCGGCTTCGATCCGGGATTGTTTGGTGAGTAAAAGCTAGTCGGTATCTACCCTGTGAAATTAGAGGCCGACCAGATACAGTTTTGGGAGAGGTTGTATGGAAAGTGAGGAAGCAGGGTAAGAAGACAGGGTGTCAGAAAGAAGGAGAAGAGTCTAAGCTGGGGCCGGACAGGACGCTGAGTTCCGTCAGCACCGCGGCCATAGAAGCAAACTGCCGTGTCCCTTACGATGCACAAATTGTAGGAATTCTCCTCTTTAGTATCTGAAATAGCACCTTCTCTATTTGCTTGTAGGTAGCCAAACTTGGAAATATTTTTCCCCAAGTTTAGTTATTTCACCGTGTTTAATTCTCTAACACCCCCTGGTAGGGTGGACTATAGTAGTATCTTGATCCTGGTGAGAACAGAGCAATTACAACTTTGGACACCTCCAGCTCTGTGGACTACTCTTCAAGCAGTCGCAGCTCGTGTTCATATTACAGATAGATCTTTTATTTTTTGTTAGATTTATATTCTTCCAGACGAGCCAACTTCAAGGGTTTTAGATCTTCCGTCTCATATTTCTACCCTACTCAGTGTGGGGTGATAAAGTGAGAAACCATCAAGAAGTCTTCTGGAATCTCTTTTATCCTCGAATCCTTTAGCATTCTTAACTCTGGTCATGTTACGTCCTCCCACATTCACACTGATTCTTTCAGTGTTGTGGATCTATCTATTAATTCTGTCGGCTTTATCCTGGAGGTGTGACCACGTTTCCATTGTCTTGAAACACACAGCCGTTTGCCCGTTTCCTTCTTATCACCTTTGATGAAATGTTATAAGGGCCGATTGGACAAAGTTCATAATGCTTCCTTCACTAGTAAACACTTCGAGATTTTTCGGTTAATGATGCGGCTATACATTATTTTTTTCTCTTTAGTGCTTTAGTCTGGAAAGTGTAAAATTATTCGTATTCGGTCCCGCCAAAATCGAACTAGAGCTATTCACCAACAAACCTTACGCCAGGCATGTATTGACTTACCGAGGGCATATGTGTCTTCCTTGTCTTCCACTACCTCTTGAGTTCAGGTATGGAAAATAATTTACAAAATCAAGAGTTTATATGCTAGTTACTCCACCCCTGGCATTGAAGTGAATGGTTCGTAGGTCTACAAGAGCGTCTTCTCTCCACGGTCTGTCGTCGCCTATGACAAGTCTTTTTCCATACACCGGCCCTTGGCACTTTGTGTATCAAAACACCTTTTCTATTCAGGTCCTCGCAAATCAGTCCTGCCCTTCTCGTTCCCGCCCGTCCACCGGGGGACATTCCTCTTGTCAAATATTTGCATGGCTCTCTTTGCCCTACAAAAGTCTCTGGTTGAGCCGCGTGTGACAAGCGCTATGTTCATTCAGCATGGGACATCAGACATTTCATCATGTCATGTCTTCACAGCCAGGTCAAAAAGAGACGATGATCTGGGGGCAGGTTTTGTCTCGCCGGGGTTTATAGTCTCCGAGTTATTAGCACGGGCAGCTTCCATTTTTACCTCCGAGATTTATGCAGTTTTATTAGATATACGTCTTTTATCCACTTTGCACTTCACTAATTTTACAGTTTTTATTGATTCGAGGAACCTATTATACGCTCTTTGCTATTTAACGCTTGACCATCCTATTGTCTGCAAAATACATTCCAATCTTGTTAGGAAATATTGAAATATAAATAGAGTTCTGCTAAGTTCCTAATCAATGCTTATTCTAGGGCAGGGGTGGGCAACCTTTTCAAAGTGAGGGATAGATGATAGTTTTGGGAGCAGGCCACAGGCCGGAGTGACAAACGAAATCATCAAAGTGGCCATATATATATATATATATATATATATATATATATATATATATATATATATATATACAAGTATTTTATTAAAAAACATACAAATTAGTGAGACGGCTGGTGCTGCTTGCCATGAAGAAGTGTTTCAATGTTCGGTTCAATGGATGAGGTAGACAGCAGAAGAATATCATTGAGGTGGCTGTCGAGAGTTGGGAGCGAAAGTGAGACTTCGTGTAGTTAATTTTAGAGAAGAGAAGGTGCAGCCAAACATGCACATGATGCGTTGAACAAGCGCAATATATTTTGGAAAATTGCTAGAATGGAGCACGAGGTCACGGAATAAGGACAGTGGAGAAGAAGTGCGGAACTTCGCACATATGCTGTTGGGCAGATTTTTATTTTTGCTATGGTTTCGCAGGCAATATTGCAATATTAATGCCGAGCAAGGTGGCGGGCCAGACGCTAGGCCTTCGCGGGCCGGAGGTTGCCCGACCCTGGTCTAGGGTAACGAGCGGGAGGATGAGGCAACTCAAATTGCGGCGACCCGGACACCGACCTGCTGCAGTTTGCCTTATCGTGATACTTGATATTTATCCTCTTATTAGTGACTACATTCGGTCACTTTGGCACTCAGAATGGGATGACTGCATTCCATTAAGACAGTTATCTTCCTGTTAGGAGCTCTAAGGTAGTCCTTTGTCGCCTGCAAATCGGCCACACAGGCCCTACATAGATATATAATGAATAGCGATGGGCAAAGCAATGCCATCCCCAATATGCCCCCCCCCCCCCCAATATCAGTAAGTCATCATTTGGTCAACTGCCAGCACCTTTCTGCGCTTCGTCTGCCATTCTTCGTATTTATTTTACACGTCCCATATAACGATTGACTATGCTTCATCTTAGCTGAGGGTCACTTTAGAAAGTTTAACACCTTTCTTCACCTTCTTTTTAGTTTATACATGCGTTGGAAAGAGTGTGAAATATTTAAAAAGGGCTTCATAACATGACTTGCTACACCATCCACCCTAGGAAATATAGATCTTAAGAAGCTGCCTGGGTAGAGAGTTAAGATTGTTTTGGTTGGTCAATAACTCGAAGTTGTGATCGAGGAGGAAAGGAAGAATGGAGAGAGAGAGAAAACTGCAAGCTGCTTGAGGGAAGCGACATGTCGCATCTGCAAAAGAGAGGCTCACGTCTGGTGATGACGAAACGGAAGATCGAAGCCTTTACTTAGTCGCACATGACTAAATAATTAAAGGGGCGTTTACTTGCGTCAACGCTATGGGATTAGCACCTCCCCTCTCCCCAACCGTCGGTTTGGGAGAAGGAATTAGAAATTTACATATGAATTCTTCGTTTTTCATCATCGATCTCTTTTCCATAAAATGGGATCGGTATGAAACATAAAAAGCACCACTTAGTACCATTATACCAGCCCCTCCTTACTTTATGTTCCCTCAAACACAGCCACCCGTTATTTTATCCACGCCAAAGGGTCCTTCAAAGAAATGGAGGGAGGGGGGGTTATGTGCCATAGCCTCTAGGTCAGTCAGGGTTCCTCCTTGTGCAGAAGGCCCCTAATACGACTCATCACGAACCCCCTCCATGCACACCTATTATACGAAAGATTATCGACTCCCTCCTCACATAACCATTTCTCTTTCAAACATCAATTCGCATAACCAACTTACCTTTTACGCAGTCTTATAGCCCTTATCTCACCCTGACACACACTCTCGCATCTTCTCTTCCCAAGTATATTTCCATCCATTCTTTTCACATGTCCATAACAAAACAGAGCATTCAATCACAACCTTGTTCACACCCTTTCTTCATAACATTATTACTTCTTAACTAAACGTTCCTCACTATATATTTCGCACACCAAACATCCCACTCAAGTGGTCTATTTATTTAATCTAGATATTTTCTTCTCTTTCCATAGCCTAGTTTAACTCCCATACACCAAATTTAGCACCAGCATATTTTCATTCAACTTTCTGGCATATTCCACATTCAAGCCCTTAGCATTCCCTTACGCCACTGCCTCTTCACTACCATTTAAAACTCTGCAGTCACAATCATTCAAATTACACCCTAGATACTTAAAACCTCGCACTTATTAAAAGTCAACACCACGATATCTACTCTCACACACTACCCTATTCTCACTCCAAAACACCACCATTTTACTGTTTATGCATTCAAGTTTTGTTATACTTGCACATACCTTATCAAACACATAAATCATCAGGTAATCGGCATATACAATCATTGATATGAATCATCCTTCACATTTCTCTCAGTACTCCATCCAAGGAGATATTAAACAGCCCTGTTAGGACTACACACCCATGCCTACCATTCCCGCCGATCTCAGACTACTCACAAGGATCATATCTTTCACTCGAATGCACACTTGACTAACAACATAAATATTTTCACACCATCCAATAGGTTACCATTAACTCTAAACTTTCCTAAGACCTGGCATAATACTTCTCTAATTACAGTATTAAAGGCATTCTCCAGATCAATGAACACATCAAACACTTTATACTTCCTATCCCTTGTTACTTTGGCGTCGCTTTCTTAGTGCAAATGCTTGATCCACACATATAATACTGACTCTAAATCCACCGAGCTAATCCATCATCTACCCCTCGGGTTTCATTATTATAAGCCCATTAGAATTTTGCCGTACGCCTTGCCTACACCACTCAATAGATTCCTACCTTCGTAGGTCTCGTCCTTCTTTTTCCATTTTACCGTTACAGCGATAGTAGTAGAACATTCTTCCAGGCCACAAGCAATCCCTTCTTTCTAAATGCCATTCAACACAGCACCACCAAACCCATTCCAAAACACAATGACTAAAGGACTGTCGAAAACTAAAACAATCTTTTAATAACCATGAAAATCACAGAAGTTTCTTTTCAATTGACCGCTGATTGTATCCAAGTTACACCTTATGGGAAACCGGTAAAAAAATGTCATGAAGAAAGTAATGTGTATTTGAAGAAAGGATGCTTCCAAAACTCAAGAACGATAAGCAAAAAGGCAACCAAATGAAGTATCTAGGCCCTTATTCTGAATGATTTGAATACATTTTTTCCATTATTTTGGCGTGATGTTATTCCATTTCCCTTCCAATCTTTGCCAGAGATCTTCAACATTCTTGGGTTTCTGACCCTTGACCTTCTTACAGAGTATCGTCCATAAGTTTTCTATTTGGCTTAAATCAGAGCTCTGCGCAGGACACTTTAATCACTTCGATATTTTCAGCAGTCAAGAACTGCTTCACCGTCTTCGCTGTGTGGCACGGATCATGAAAACAGAATTACTTATATACTCCCGATGTTCGGAAAGAGTGATCACGTTTTCCTGAAGCAGATTCTTGCATAGTAGCAGCGTTTAATTTATCCTTAAGCGGACGAGCGGAGACACTCCGTTGATTGAAAACGTGTTTCACACTATAACGCTGCCACATCCAGAAATAAGTCTTTTTCCTGGATATAGGATACATTCTTTCACCTATACGTGGCCTTACATGCTTCTTCTTATCCCATCACAACAAATCAAATATACTTCCATCGCTCAAAAACAATTTTCCACTTTTCAGCATTCTACTTGGCATGCTTATTAGCAAAGGCCAACCTAGACACTTTATTCTTTTTACTTATGAGTGATTTCTTAGCAGAGGAGCGTGCTATGAGTCCACCTTCTCTCACATGGGATAGGACAGTCTAGGGAGACATTCAAGTTCATGTACTCGGCTAATTGAAGTGAAATACCGGCTGCTGTTTTAAATCGGGCCTTCATCGACATCCGTTGCATAAGGCAATATATCCTGGGCGTGATTTCCAAAGCTGATCCGTTTACTATGTCACCCTTTTTGAGAGATTTAAATACCTCTAAAGACCACACAGTATCATTCATTCACCTTCCACTGGACAACATGTTTTCTGAAGGATTTCTCTATCTTAACTCGCCTCGACATTCTTATAAATGAGTATTACCAAAAGTGGAACAGTTTTGTCATACAAACGTTACGAATTTTTACGTGTAAACTGAAAGTTATTTCATCTTTGTCTAGTTTTGGAAGCATCTTTTCTTCAAGTACTTATTACTTTTCTCAGAACATTTTATCCGCCTTTTGATGAAATGAAGCTTGGGACCTTTCAGAGATAAAATTCTAAGAACATTTTCTGCAATATTTATAGGAATTAAGACTCTCTTCAATGAAATGTAGATCCTGGTATTTGATTCTCTTGTATTGGACGGTCCTGTATATCATCTCCTCAAGTTGCCTTTGCTTTTTTTTAGGACTTATCACTTAATTAATAACTGTTGCATGCTTATCGCTCCCATGCCCTGATGCAACACGCGGATTATAGCCATAAAGCCAATCATATTCACATTCACTTCATCTTTCATACACACATTATATACCTCATTTACTGTCACAAGTACCTTGCCATTTTTATCTTTGATATTAACAATTTCCTTCCACATCTTCATTCCTCTTGCATCCACATGTTTCATTTGCAACTTGCTTAATCTGGTCAATCACTCGTTTTATTTTTTTTGTCTCCTCCTTATATGCATTCATCGTCTGCATATTCTGCATATTTCTGCTGTTCTCATCGTCGCTATTACGCATATGTACGTAAGCTTTCTTTTGCTCCCAACTTCACGTTTCATATCATCTTTCCACCATTTAGGGTTCTGCCTTTTCTTCCCAGTTTTAGACCAAACGCATACTGTAGCCCTTGCATGCCTAAAATCACTTTCTTTTTGCTTCCACTTTTGCTCCTTGATTCCAATCATTCTCACGTCCTATTCCCCTTCTAATACAACAACATTTTACTCCAATCCTTTCTAATTTCGTCACGTTTTCTCACACATGCACCGATCTATTTAACCTTATACAACACAATGATAGAATCGATCGGATAATCCCGTACTCATCTATCATACACCTTTCTCATCAAATACTAGCTACTGGTCAATCACTCTCTTAACTTCTTCACCTCTCCTTTTCCCAACCTATCTTATTTACACAATGTAACAAATCTATCATGCAATGTTATTAAGCGTAATTGAAACCAACCCACCAATCAATTTTATTGGACGCAATAAAAACAAATCCAATCATTCAATTTTATGGGTTGAGACTAGAACACATTGAGTAGGGGTTGGACAATTTCTTAGTCGTTAATATTATTTTCAATATTTTTTGTATCTTCCTAGTTAAATTAAGTTTAAACTTTGCACATGAACAAGGCTTGCTTTCCATTTCTTAATTTCTTCTGTATTTTCAGTGAAGGGTTGGCAGGGGATTGAAGATTATCAGTTTATGGGAAATTATTGCCGACGGAACCCTAATAAACTCGAAAATTCTTTTGTTGAATTCTGACTTGTATTCTTCAGCCACAAGCCTCTTTACTACCTCACTGATGTGGCGGAGTGCTATACATCCCCTTTGTGTCTCAATATTTGGATTAGTGCTACAACGAGGTTCCCCTTAATGTATTTTAGAACGGTTTCTCAGTCCTGTTTAGTGCCTCCACGTTAGACCATCAGAAGGATTCATTTTATTTCTATAGGGACGTGTGAAAGGTCTCCCTTCCGAAGTTTCCGCCCCCAGATGCTCAGTAAAAACTGCCTTGGATGATGGGTGAATAAATGAATTGATGGATGGACCGAGTTGGGTCTCGTTCGAGGAAGGACTCATGGCGGACTCATTAACAATGCTTTCTTCTCCAGGGTTTGGTTATTGCGATTGAATCAATCATCCATACACATGCGGCTGTGTGTCCTTCTGATGTCCTCTGATGACCAATGGCGTAGGAGCAGTGTGCCCTCCGCCATGGGTTGCAGACAGTATCTTTTACTCAGGGCCCCTGATATTGTTCTCAGCTGTGGACTATTCCAAAAATTGGTTTCTAAACAATGCCACAAACTATGTCCTTCCAGTGAAAGATTGTTAGGACGGGGTTATGAAACGCAGTTTCTTCCGCGCACCCATCTGGGCAGTGGTAAGACAGAATAGGTGGTGGTTTTAGATAGACATCAATGGGACTATGGCCCGGTTTAAAATCTCTTTTTAGGAAACCTATAGGGAATGCAGATGATGATAATATAGCAGAAACAGAATGCGATGGGGAGATAAATGGATAGTATAGTAGCTGGCAAATGGTGCGGGTAATCTTAAATCTTGGTCACGTAACGAGCGGTTTGAATAAGATTCTTCCCTCCTGAAATACTTCTATTTATTAGTAATGAAATATAATTTTTAAAACATTAAAAATAATATTATATATATATTAATGAAATGTTAGATATAATTATAGAGTTCTGCTTCACAATTAAATCAAATGACTGAAAAAATAGAGTAAATGATGATAATGATGGAAACTTTTAATAGATCATAAATAATCTAGTAAAATGGTTCCGTATTAAAACTACATGGATGTATATCGCAACATACAAACACAAAGTGAACCAAAGTACAAAGCTTAAACGAAGGAGAAAGATAAGTTAGAAAACAAGCAGATATAAGACGCCATTATATAATTAGAGCTCTTTAGCACTCCAAATTACAGTCGTTTATTCCGTTCCATTGCCTTTTGGGGGACATTAGGAATAAATAACGCCTTGCCAATAAAAAAAAAACAAGGAAAACATTCACAGAAACTCGCTGGATCAATAAATAGGCATCTAAACATTACAATGTGTAGGGTAATGTTGAAATTGTTCTTTTCATCGTGAATTAGGGGACAGCGATAACTCAAACTGATATAAACAAAAATCTAGAGTTCAAAGCTTAAGAAATGTTTGCTCTTTGCCATAAATTTTTGGAAATATGATGGCCCTTCGTGGCACTAAATTATCACTTTAAATCATTATTTTTCTTTTATCTGAAGTATTTGGAGATTTTGCGAGTTAGGCAAGGAAAATTTATGCAAATAAATGGATGCTGAGATAAGTGGATTTGCTTCATCAAATAAGGTGAATGATTTAGTGGCCGCATCCCGAGGTGTATTAGTGTGCTGTGTGAAATAATTTGCACATATATTCTAGTCTTTTCTAAAATATTATATCGTTTTAATATTAATTAATACTAAATAAATGCAACTTAATTTTTTTTGGCTGACTTAATCAGATTTCTGATGAGCTTATCTAGCATAATTCAGTTATTAAAATTGCTAAATATTTAAAACACTTGATTTAATCTTGATTTATTTTATACTTTTGCTATCGGAATTTTGGTAATAATATATAATTAAGAGCTAAACCTGCGATATTCCTACATATAGGAGGAGCTTGCGCTTCGCATGCAGACCTTTGGTCCATGACAACACGTTTCAAGTGAAAAAAGAGATTCTTTTGTTGTTAGTTGTCTTTTATAAATGAAGTTTACATTTAATCTTTGACGAATTTTATAACCTTAGCTCAAATGAGAGTTTTTTCTTTAGTGGAATAGTTTTTCCCCTTAAAATATTGGTCAGAATTTTAAAATATTTTCGTAAACGATTCAAATCGTGACGATTTTCTTCTTTTTTATTTATGATATCCAAATCCTCTTTATCAATATCTTGTTTAGATTTTCCTAGCTTCCCTAGCATTTTCTAGAACCTTCCGTCACCATTCGCAGACACTGCTCCACACCTTGAGAATCGCTTAGAATGTCAAAGAGAGTGGTTCGTCGATAATATTTTGCAGGGCTGCATTAAACGGATGCATTGTAGGATATTTACTAAAAAGAATCTTTAATCATAAATTGTCTGTTTCTAAAATCTCTTGCCTTAATTTTAATAACTTTGGAAAAATTTATGAACCTCTTTCTTTTCCTATCCTTTTTCTTAAAAAAAACCCCTCCACAACATTGAATCGAATAATAAGAGTTTTATTTGGTTAAAAGGTTAGAATAAAATTACAATATCATACACAGTTGAGCTGAACTTTCGTTATAACATATGACATCTTCAGAGAATTTGATTTTATGACTTCCTGCAAGCGAGTATTTATAGCCAATTAAAAAGAGGGGCGTAGGGTAAGGGGCTCTGTCCTTGGTCATTCTTGACATTAAACTTTAAGATTCGTGGTCATGTGTGGTGATCTATGATATATGAATCTAATATATGAAGCTAATATATGAATCACTACATGATTCTCTAGTACGAACTCACCTATTAGGCATTCTATGAATTACAGGCGACAGACTAAACAGAAATTCGAAGCAGTCTCAAATAATATAATTGAAGGCAGCATCACCAGCTTCATCCAGCTGACTTCTAGATTTAAATAGAAGTGTTTCACCCACGACAATGTGAAGTATCAACTTGTATGTACTTGAGAATCTTGTACGTATTCATATTAGGTACTCTAAATAAAAAATTAAAAAACTTTAAAAAAACTGTCGAGGTTTAAGTGAGTGGGTAATCCCAGTCCCACTTTCTGGACATATATTTTATTACCGCACCGAGGTGAAGCGGAGGTGAAGCGTATCCAATACACCTATCTTAGCCACTTCCAAAGAATAAGAATAACCCCGGTGTGTACCCTTTCGATCAAAACTGAAATGATGATCCCCTGAGTGTGTTCCCCACTCAGTAAAAGCCAACCATGGGTGGGTCTTGGAATATTGAGGTTTAAGCCGAGTGGATTGCTTAATAATTGCCAAAGGATCGTCCAAATTAGTTAAACACACAGATACAAAATAATATTTAAAGTACATGAATTTGAAATAAGCAACAGCGTATATAAATATAAATATAATTAATCTTGTACTGAATAAATAAGTCTACAAAATGTCGTGGGGAATACTTGCAGATTACTCACTGGGATGTTTGCGTCTTAATGACACCAGATAGCACGAAGGGAATATTATTATTAAGTTAAACACTGAATTAAGTAAGCACTTATAATATTCGAGGGTATGGGCTCGGGATGAGAATTCTAGTTCACAAATAAACTGGTGAAGTTAGGGGAGGGGATAATTCAATTAACGATACCTTTGAGTTCGTAAGTATTTTTGAAGGGGGCAGTGAAGATCTTCTTCTTGTGACGATGATC
Source organism: Ceratothoa steindachneri (assembly GCA_963969495.1). Taxonomy (NCBI): domain Eukaryota; kingdom Metazoa; phylum Arthropoda; class Malacostraca; order Isopoda; family Cymothoidae; genus Ceratothoa; species Ceratothoa steindachneri. Next base: position 66,853,428 of record OZ018324.1, on the reverse strand, counting down.
GCACCTAGTCCAGCCGTCCAAGGCTACCGAATGAGAGGGTAATCCTAGACCGGTGATATGCTGATCCTATGCCGGATCACGAAGGTGAGCCAAACAGTGACTCAAATTAGACTTCTTCTTTGAAGTACCTGTCCGATTATTTGGCTCCTGGAGTGGGTAGCCAAAACCGATTACCTAACTACGTCTAAAGTAATCCGAGAGGGAGTCCTGTGTAACCTCAGACTCTGAAGCGGGTGGGGGCTGCGAGAATTTTGGCACCTACAAGTACCGTAACGGCAACAACCAATTCTCCGAGAAGTTCCTTCCTTGCAGCGGGCGAACGGTTTCATATGAAGATCGAGTTTCACACATTCAACGTAGGTCCAAGAGCTTCTGCCTGATTCCAGGAAGAAGTCTTCCTTTTATTTCTCTCACGAGCAAAATCGAGAGAGAGAATCGAATTCTCGTAAAATCCGTATCGTTGCGCGAAAGACCTTTTTTCATCTTTGGGTCGACGGTATTTCTTTCACGCGTTCGAGCCATCTAGGAGTTTACGGCGGAGCAAAAAAAGGCAACGGAGAATTCTAGGCAAGAGGTGCATTTTAGGGATACGAGACGGCGCGCAGCTTTGTTTCGGAGTGTTTCTGCGTCCACCTATGTACGCGGTATTTAGACTTCTACAAAAACATTTTTTTGAAAAAATTTCATTCTTTTTAAAATTTAAATAATTAAAGTAAAAAAAATGGTAATTCTCAAACTTATAACAAATCTTAGGAAATATCTTGAAACTTTCTCCAAGAAATCAAAAATAGTCTTATTGCTGAGAATGAGGTTCGAAAAATAAAAGAAGAAAAGATTGCTGTAGGTTATAAAGAAAGTGTGGCTGTAGATAAACTGTAACAGACCGAGAAATGGAAAACTTTGAGAAATGAAATGGCAGTTCTGTCGCTTTGTTGCCCGAGATCCTTCGAAGCATAACTTTAGTTTGGTGTTTGCCTCATGTGCCATGCATCCGTGCGTTTGTTCATCTCTTATTAATGTTTTATATTCAAACGTTTATAGTTTTCTGATTTGGGGATCTTATGCCGCTTTCTGCGTCTAAACTTCCCGATATGTTCTTCCTTTCCTCCACCCTAATGCTCGACTTTAGGTTGTGTAACAATATTTACGTTTTCTAGCATTAGTCTTGGATTATGTATTTTGAAAATATGGCGCACCATTTTATATATATATATATATATATATATATATATATATATATATATATATATATATATATATATATATATATATATATATATATATATATATATATATATATATATATATATATATATATATATATATATATATATAACCACCCTATCATCCTTTGCATTTCACCTCATCTTATTCTCTTATCCTTCAAATATCACTTTTTCTTTTACTTTTAGAAATCTAACCTCGTGCCTTCTTTTTGAATCGAAGAGCCCTTAGCTAATTAGAACTGTAACGTGAGAGCAAAAGAACAAATAATCCGTTATGGTATATTTGACAGCTCTTCAAAATCCATTTTTTAAAGTTGCAGTGCCCTCTTCCTCCCTCCTAACTATTCTCCTTTTTCCTCTAAGTCAAAATATTTTCCTGCTTCCAGCTTTGTCACCTTTCCTTGAAAAGGCAAAAATGATTTTCTTTTTTCTTAAGTCCTTAGACTAATGTCTAAACTGATTTCTCGGATATTTTATCATTGGCATCAAAACCAAAATTTATTTTTGATCCTGGTTCACGGAAGAATTTGAGTTATTTGTTGTTTATTACACATGAAGTGGGGATACAGACTAAACTCATTTAACATTGTGCATACGGACAAAGGTTTTTTTTCACCGTTAATCTGGCGACTACCTACCAGGGCGTAAATCGACGTAATAACCCATAGCTTAATTCTAGGCTAGATTAAAAAGAAGTGCAAAGAACATCCCCCCCTTATAAACAAATCTAAAACAAATAAAAAAACTAGGCAAAATACAAAACAAGAAGCACGCTCTGGTGTCTGAGGCAGGCTCTCCTTCCAGCGAAGCAGCAGCATGTTAATAATACCTAAGAGAGTCCATTTAAATGGAGGTCAGGCTCCTCCAAGAAGCCAGATATTCCAGTAGTCTGTGTGCAGGAACTCGCTGTAAGTACGAGGGACAACGGTAGCGACCGAGATCATACCGGCGCGGGACAGCTAAAGTGCGTTAAGATCACTAAGACTACGAAATTAAACAGAAATGTAGAGAACAGTCTTGGGGACAAGGCAGTCATCGCAGTAAGGTGCAGACAAGCGCTACATCAAATGGCAGTGCGTCCCGCGAGTGTGGCCAATCCGAAGACGACAATGCCGTCGCGGCATTGGCGGATAGGTCTATGGGGGAGCAATCGCGGTGTAATGACACACAACTTTATGTTCTCTTTGGTTGTCTTGCATTTTCCTTCCAAGCAGCCCGGAGGGCTACCGTCATACCTGCTCTGTAGTCGATGTGAGAAAGAAAGAAACGCTTTGCAGGCCGTAAAGTCCTCAGAAACTCTTTAGCGACTACATCGGTGCGCTAATTCCGCCATTACACTATCTAACAACCCAACAGAAGATATTATTGACATCTACCAGGCTCGCAGCATTCGTGGCGCCACGTTTTTCGCGAACCAGAGATTTGGGATTCTAATTACCAGAGAGCACTTAGAGGGCTTTGTGAGTCGCTAAAGATCACAATCCGCTCTCCAACCCTGGTATGAAGCGCTAGCTAAGGTACCCAGGCGTGTATTGCTAACTTGTCCTTGAAAAGAGACGCAAAGCTTGGTAGAGCTTCGCTAGCTTCAAACAGCGGGATACGGCATGGAAACCGTCCCCGTCCTTGGACTTGGAGCCATCCATGTACACTGGCACGGATTCAGTGTGACATGAAATGTGCTCCAAAAGGTCGAACGCAATACTCTCGGTGGTTGGGAAGCTTTGGAAGCAGAGGAATGTTAATAAATGGTCAAAGTGGTAGGCACCAGGGTTGTTTCCTAGTCAAAACCAGAAGCGCTACCGGCCGAGAGATATACCGAGCTCTTAAGGAAGTTTCATAGAAATACACACAAAACGTTTAGTACTTGTGCCTCTCGGCAGCCCAAGCACATTGAAAATAGGCTAGGGTGCAGTGATATCCATTGGCGACTGATGGAGGCACTGAGCTCGTGCGTTTAAGAGCATAATGCACTGTGCACAGCGTAGAGCACGTGAGATCTCTCCATCATCGAGAAGTAGGCTCTAAATGTGGGACGTATGGAAGGCACCTGTCGCCAGGCAGATAATGATGTGGTGGATCTAGTCAACAGTCCGCAATACACGCTTGGCTGTGGATGTGTATAACTCGCAACGGTAGTCAAGCTTTTAACAAACATAAGATTGGTAGAAAATTAAGGCAGTAGTCTTATCAGTACCCTTAGTACTGAGCGTCATGAAAGTGGTGAACGCCAAGAAAAAACTAAACCTGCGCACTTCGGCATAGCAGAGATTCGTTTCAATGAGTGTTGGAGTCTGCGCTCCAGAGTTGGAATCTAGACTGCACAAAAAGAGAACGAAAGTTGGTCCACGTAGGGCGTATCGAAAAAATCTTCGGGCAGCACAGAGGTGATACCTTTGATGCTCAGGGAAAATAGTATGACACTGAGGACATACTCTTCCTGCTCCATTGGGCCGTAAAGGGCTAACCCCACCCCTACACGGAACCGCCGATCTTGCAGAAACTTCGAAATAAAGATTAAGAGATGTCCCCCGCCCTTATCGTGTAAATATTCTCAGTGATATCGTATTACTATGCGGTCTCGTAGGCTTTCTACAAATCGAAAAATATGGGGTAGTGCTTTCTACGAAGGAATGCTTCGCAGACTGCATTTTCCAGTCGGAACAAAGCCCCTGACCTGAATTTGAACTTTCGGAAGCTGTACTGTGAAGAAGAAAGTTGGCTTCTGCTGTCCGGGAAAAGTATATTCTAATATGTATCAATTTTTCCATCAACTTACACACGAAGGAGGTTAGAGAAATTGGGCGGAAACGTTCTTGGGTAGAGTAAACTCTCTCCGCTTCTCGAAAAGCGAGCACAGTATATTTCGTCAGAGGTCTAGGAGGATACGCTTAGTCCCAATCCTGATGAACAAGTCTAACAGAAAGGACATGCCTCGCTCAACTAGAGATTGAAGCATGGCATATCTGACATAGGCTGGATAAGAGTCGGTGACCGCGCATGGAGCGAGAGCAGAACTAAACTGACTTAATGTATACCTTTCGTTGAAGGGTCCTCCGCTTCTAGAGATGAAGTCAGTTCGCCGGCCTTCATTGACATTTTTTTATAAGCCAACTAGTAAATGTCTATTTGGGCATAGGTTTCCGTAATTCTTTTAAGGTTTATTGATAAGCTAGATTAAATATAAACGCGCCAAAGGCGCGCAAAAGCAAAAACAAACAAACAAACAAAAGCAAAACTAGGTACGAAGCAGGAAGCACGCTCTGGCGCCGAGAGGAGGTTTCCTCTCCCTATGAAAAACATGAGACTTACAACAAAGAGAGACAAGTAAAATAGACAAGGCCAGCCCCCTAACCCGGAAATTGCGAGTAGCTAAAAATCTGGATAAAAACTAATAAAAGTCCCCTCATTTCCTATATATACAACTGGCGAAGGACTCAATGGAGCAACGTGGTATCATAGGCCTTCTCGATATTGAAAAATACAGCCATTACATGGCTCTCACCAGAAAAGGCTTCACAGAGAGAACCCTCCATACTGACAAGAATTTCTGTCGTATTCTGCTTCTTGTGGAAGCCACACTGGTATGGAGTTAGGAGGCTATGGTATTCCAAAAACCACTGCAAGCAAGAATCACCATATCCTCCAACAACTTACTAACATAGCTGCTGAAGGCTATTGGCCTATAATTGGGAGAAGACAAGCCATCTCTAACTGGTTTCAGAAATTGTATGACTAACGCCGTTCTCTACACAATATGATACAATCCCTGTATCCAGATTCAGTTAAAATATCTAATAGGATTGATTCCGCACGAGAATGGAGATGCCCAAGAAAGCATATCGGATATTGTCTAGGCACGGGGATGTGTGGGCATACCGAGCGGTAGTGACCATAAAGTTGTAGGGCTCCCGGGTTTGATACGTCTAAACTCCGTCGGGTAGCGCTCGACGCTGCTAGCATCAGCAAAAAAATAGCCCAATATATCTGCGATGCTGGCAGGATCGCAGATGATAGAGCCATTCATCTCATTGCGAAGGTTGGAATGACAAGCGTACAAACCCCTGATTTTGTTTATTCTCGTCCATAGCTGAACTGAAGAGGTTTTAGTAGATAAGGGCGATATATATGCCCTCTAGGAATCCATTCGCGCCTGACTTAAACTTCGCTGGCGAATGGCTCTAGTTCGATTTCGCTCAATATGGTTCGAAAGGGTTGGGTTCCGGTGGAAATGCATATGAGCCTTTTATTAGACCTCCACCACACGGGTGCAATCAGCATTCCACCGTGGGACTGATGTTCTGCCAAGCGAGACTGAATACAAGAAATTGCGGACTCTGCCGAATCAAGCACTGAACAGTAAAAGTAATCTAGAACCGCAGTAACTATAAATATTTTGTTGTACCACGTAGGGAAAAAGAAGATAGATTTGGGCTAGTACTTCCATTATTACGATAACGAAAGTACTAGCTCTAATTTATCTTTCTTTTTCCCTACGTGGTACAACCAAATATATATATATATATATATATATATATATATATATATATGCAAAGAATTCCACAGGAAAATAAAGGCGGATTCTAAGTACTTTCGAACTTGTTCATTTCATTCTCAAGGAATAACGAGAATAAGTTAAATATTTTTCATATTCAAGTATCAGTCTACCCTGTGCAAAATGTTGATTCATAATAATAACAATAGTATAGGGGTGTTTATTCTGTCGATTGTTCAGTTTTCCCTAAGCAATACTTTGGCCAAACCGATACACTTGACGCAACATTAAATACAATATTAGGAGGGGAGAAGAGCAGTAATGCTTTCTTTGTCCATTTATCTGAAAACAGTCACCCTATCAATTGGAATTCAGCTAAATTTATTTAAAAATCTGATGTCTTTGTACAAAGAAACATTGTCGAATACTCATTCATTAATTCCTCGCCTAATTTTAATATATCCCCCGGTCTCTTTAAACTGGACCCTGTAATTAAAAGGCTTATTTATAACGAAATTGTCCATTTTAAATCTTAGCCCTTTGATTACTTAAATTAGTTATTTTTCTCTTCTTTATTTTTATGTATTCACTATTAGGTGTGTATGTATTTAGTTTAGTGACCTAAATGTCTACATTATGTGCTCACAGTTGGAATTTCAGTAAGTAGATCATATCTATTTGTTTTTATACTTCATATCCCTCTTTGATAATATTTTTCTATTTTGTGTCCTTTCGTTGTACATGGGCAGGGCATTATTCTGTTGTTTCTCATATATATACCAACTTTGTAAAGTTTTTGTTATTCCTTGAGAATGAAGGGAGCAAGTTCGAAAGTACTTGGAATCCACCTTTCATTTTCCTGTGATTTTTTTTTTTAGGGAAGGGGGGTGAGTAGGATTCGACCCGTGCACATTGAGTCAGCGAGCAACCGCTTTAATCTCAATAACCGCCCTTTAGACCACTCGGCTACGCGGAAGACAAAAATCTTCCTGATAGACAAGCTTTTTAAAGCACGCTTCGCATGGTCGAAAGAGAAGGAGAAAAAGAACTAATTGGGGATTCAAAGGACAAAGGAGAAAGGAGTTAACACGCCGAGTGTCTAAAGGGCGGTTTAGTGGGATCAAAGCAGTTGCTCGCTGCTTCAATGTGCACGGTTCGAATCCCAACTCAGCTCGGATTTTTTCGAAGTAAGAAATAACAATTTACGAAGAAAAATTATTCCGTCTTCTCTTTCCTGCAGTAAAGTTGGATTTATTTCACCATTCTCTCGCGCTCATGATAAATATATATATATATATATATATATATATATATATATATATATATATATATATATATATATATATATATATAGGTTGAGGCTAAATCCCAAAATGAGACATGAAAAATTTCTCATTTAATTAAGTACAACGTTTCGGGTACCTTATCCAACTTCTGGTCTATAAGATTGATTTAGAACACGTTTAAAATTACAAAAATTATAATGCACACAAGGATTAGAAATAAATTATTTAGTTAATTGAAATTTTGACAAATCGTTTGAAAACTATTGAAACTTTAGATATGGAACAATTATGGGTACTTTAAATATTGATAAATATAACACTAGTTGATGCAGTTATTGGTTGACACAGATATTAGTCACTTAATGAAGCAGAAATAGTAATCAATTATTTAATAAGTAGAAAATGTGAAAAAATCATTTGAAAACTGACACTAAATATAGATGCTATAATTATAAAAAATATACTAATTGCGGCAATTAATTGGTACACAAAAATATTAGTCACCTTTAGTGGACGGCAAAAGCGGAGAGACTGAGGAAGGATTATAGAAGAAACCGATTAAAGATTGGTAGGTTGTGAGAATATTTTGAGTGATTTATGAAATGAGAAGGGAAAAGCAGTTGAATCAGAATTTAAACTGGGATTTAGTTGTTTTATAAATAATGATTCGAGAATGCGCAGGGAAGTGGAGTCCTTTGCATGTCCTATAATTTGAAAGTTTTTGTGGGAAATTTCTGTCCTACATTTAATTAAATGATCTCGAATGGGAGAAGTTTCTTTATTGGTCAAGGTGGATTTTTTTTTTTTGATTAAGGGGCTATCTGGCGACTGCCGACTTAGGCATAAGTTGCCGTAAACAAACAGCCTAGTTCTAGGCTACTTCAAAATAATTCAACAGGAAACAACAATAAAAAGAAATAACAATAACAAAGCAATAACAAAAACGATAACAAAAACAACAACAACAATAAAACCAGGTTAAATGAAAGGGAGAAGGCCGGCCTCCCCCCCAAAATTCAATAAGTCCACCAGTCATGGTGCACGAACTCATCCCGAGTACAAGGAACAGGCGGTAGCGACCCCGCCCATCCCGGTACCGAGACAGGTATCATGCGCGAAGATCACCCAGACTGGGACATTCGACAAGAATATGCCGAACAGTCTGGGGGACGACGCAGTCGTTGCAATAGGGCGCATGCGAGCGCTCCATCAAGTAGCGATGCGTCACACGAGTGTGTCCGATTCGAAGACGACAGAAAGCAACCCGAAGCCGCCGCGGCATTGGGGGATAGGTCCATGGGAACAGTCGCGGCGCAATGGCACGCAACTTTAAGTTCCCTTCGACCGTCTCCCATCTTCTTTGCCAAGCAGTCCGAAGAGCTGCCCGTATTCCTGCCATGTAGTCGGTGTGAGGAAGAGCGAAACGCTGGTCCGGTCGCAGAGTCCTCGCGGACTCTTTGGCGCCCTCATCGGCGCGCTCATTCCCCGCAATTCCTACATGTTCAGGAACCCAGCAGAAGATAATCTCGACATCTGCCCGGCTCGCCAAAACCGTGGCGTCACGGATATCGTGAACCAGGGGATGCGGAGATTCCAATGCCCCGAGAGCACTCAGGGCGCTTTGTGAGTCGCTATAGATCACAATCCGGTCTCCGAACCGGGCACGTCGCGTAATCTCCCGTACCGAGTGGTGTATTGCCACCAGCTCGGCCGCGAAGACAGACGCAGCGCTTGGTAGAGCCCCGCTGACTTCAAACAGAGGGGATACAGCGTGGAAGCCGACCCCCTCTTGGGACTTGGAGCCATCCGGATACACTGGCACGGTTCCAGCGTGACACGATGTGTGCTCCAAAAAGGTCGAACGCAATACTCCCGGCGCAGTACAAGCTTTGGGAGCAGAGGCGTGGCGACAAATAGCCAAATGTGGTACCCTCCAGGGTGGCGTCCTGGGCAAAACCAGGGGCGCCACCGGCCCGAGAGCTATATCTACCTCTCGAAGGAGTTTCCTGGCCCTAAACCCAAAAGGCTCAGGGTATGACTGGCGTCTCTCGACGGCATAGGCGCCATCGAGATCAGCTGCGGATGCAGTGAGAGCTGTTAGCGACTGAGGGAGGCTCAGGCTCGCGCGTACAGTCCAGTGATACACTGCACGCGGCGCATATCGAGTGGCATCACCCCAGCATCGACCAACAGGCTCTCAATGTTGGAAGTGCATAAGGCACCGGTCGCAAGGCGAAGGCCGGTGTGGTGGATCGAATCAACCTTCCGCAATAAACGCTTGGCTGCGGATGCAAAAAACTTGCATCCGTAGTCGAGCTTCGAACGAACAAAGGATCGATAAAAAAGTAAGGCAGTAGCCCTATACGCCCCAAGCGCTGAACGTCACGGAACGAAGAATGTCCATGGCGCGGGTACAAGAGACCCTAAGGCTGCAAATATGAGCCTCCCAGGTGAGGCGTCGGTCGAATACAAGACCAAGGAAACGGTGCGACTCAACCACATCCAGGCGCACCCCATTAAGAAACAAATCTGGGTCGGGGTGAAGCCGTAAGTGGCGGCAGAAGTGCACCACCTTAGTCTTGGCCAAAGAAAACCGAAACCTGTGCGCTTCGGCATAGCGAGAGACGCGGTTCAATGCCTGTTGGAGTCGACGGTCCAGAGTTGGCATCTGGGCCGCACCAAAAGAGATCGAAAGGTCGTCCACGTAGAGCGTAGCGAGAACATCTTCCAGCAGAACCGAGGTGATGCCGTTGATGCTCAGGGCAAAGAGTGTGACACTGAGGACACTTCCCTGCGGGACACCCTTTTTCCTGCTCCTTTGGGCCGGAGAGGGCTCCCCCCACCCGTACGCGGAATCGACGATCTCGCAAAAATTCAGATATAAAAATTGGGAGGCGTCCCCTCGCCCCCATCGTGTGGAGAGTCTCCATGATACCGTATCACCATGCGGTATCATAGGCCTTCTCCAGATCGAAAAACACCGTGGCGTAGTGCTGTATACGAAGGAAAGCCCCCCAGATGGCATTTTCCAGTCGGAGCAGAGCATCCGACGTGGAGTGGAACTTGCGGAAGCCGCACTGTGCGGAAGACAGATGGCCTCCGCTGTCCAGGAAAAAGGCTAATCTAACATTTACCAATTTCTCCATCAACTTGCACACGCAAGAGGTTAGAGAGATTGGGCGGAAACCGCTCGGAGTAGAGTGATCTCTCCCCGGTTTGCGAAAGGCAAGCACAGTAGCGATTCGCCAGGAGTCTGGGAGAAGACCTTCCACCCAGATCCTGTTGAACAAATCTAACAGAAAGGCCATGCCTCGCTCACCTAGATGTCGAAGCATGGCGTACGGGACATCGTCCGGACCATGGGCGGTGTCCGCGCACGAAGCGAGAGCGGAACGCAACTCGCTTACAGTAAACTTGTCGTTGAAGGGTTCTCCGTCTCTGGAGGTAAAGTCCAGCCGGCGGCCTTCTGCGACATCACGACGTGCATTGAATGCTGGCGGAGCAGCATCACAAGGAGAGAATGCAGAAAAAGCGGTCGCTAAGGATTCCGCCACGGACGCGGGGTCCGAGATTGCGGTCCCATTCTCCTGGAGAACGGGAGGGGGGTCCTGCGAGGGGGGTCCAGAGAGGATGCCTGCCGTTCAGATCTCCAAGCAAGAGATAGGGCCTCGGCAACCGTGCCACGACGCGGCGGAAGTCCCCCACGTCGAAGTCAGCTGACGGTGGAATGTACGCAGAAATGATAGTATACCTCCTATCCAGGTGCAGCTGCACAGCCACTGCCTGAAAGGAGGTATCTAAAGAGAAAGGAAGAACGGAGACATCATGCCGGGTGTAAACCGCCCATCCCCCAGCTCGGCCATCACGCGGTGTTGCGGTCACAAGACCCTTGTACCCCGGAAGGGCGGGCAGGGGGCACGCGCCTAGCATGGTCTCCTGCAAAAAGATAGCTAACGGGGAGCGGGACGAGACGAGCCTCCGCAGCTCCTCCCAGTTGGCCCAGAGTCCACCGCAATTCCATTGAAGGAATATGCCCTCCAGGCCTAGCTCGGAGGAGACGCAGGGGCCCTCCTTGAACTTAAGACCCTCACGGGAATGGCCGTACGCTTCCCGGGGGCAGAACCCCGGGCGCTGTTGGCCGGACAAAGCGCTGGAGGCGCTGTCGCCTACGAACACTTATTGGGGGAGGTTGGGCTCACCATGCGAGTCTTTTCCTCCCTCCGCCTCGAAACCTTAGGCGGGCGCTGCGGCTTAGGAGGCGGGGGGCCCTCTTTTCAAGGAACCACCGTCTCTGAGCCACTCGCTCCACCTCGGGGCGTGGGCGAAGGAGCCGAAGCTCCTTTGTTGCTGTCCTCCTTTCGGGGGACAGCTTTAGGAACCCCCGAAGATGGCCTAGCGACCATCTTCAGGGGTGTTGCCTCCTGTGAGTCTAACGACTCGGTGAAGGCGCGTGGTCGTTTCGCCTTGCGGGAAACGGTCACGCTGGGGGAAGAGGGGGGAGCCCTGGTTTTAGCCGGGGCTGGGTATGAACCCTTTTTGCCGCCAGCTTTACCAGGGGAGCGCCCGGGTTGGGTAGAGCCTGCAGAAGGGCTCGGAATGGGCGCGGAAACAGCCGTGCTCGTTGGCCTGGATGGGCCAGGAGCAGAGGGTGCCTTTTTAGCTACTGAGCCATATGACGTCCCAGGCAGAGCTGGGCGCGCCAGGACCAAGTCCTTAGCCTCGCGGAATGAGAGTCTATCCTGGGCCTGAACGGCCAGGATTTCTTTCTTCAGGAGATATGCACCACATTGTTTTGAAGAAGCAGGGTGCGGCTCTCCGCAATTGACACACTTGGCCACACACGATTTGGACTTATCGTGTGCGACCTTGGAGCAATTTACACATACTTCGGGTGACCCCGACTTTGCACGTCTACATGAGCGATTCGTATGGCCGAAGCGGTGACAGTAATAGCACCGCCGTGGCTTTGGCAGGAATTCCTTCACGCGGTAGCGGTACCAACCGGCACGCACCGACTCAGGGAGCTTGTCACAGTCGAACGTGACGAAGATTGTAGGGGTGGGTCTCGAGGCCCCTCCCTGTTTTCTCATCACATGTTTGACTTTGACCGCCCCATGGTCGGCCAGCTCTAGGGTGATGTCCTCAATGGAGTAGTCAACGAGTTCCCTCGTATAAACTACTCCTTTTACAAAGTTCATGGTAGAGTGCGGCGTCACACTCACCGGGCTGCCATGAAGTGTCCGAAGAGCACTTATCTTGGCCACCTCGGCGGGATTCGCCGCATTCGCCAGAAGGCTGCCGTCCGAGAAACAGGTCACCTTCGGCTCTCTACCAATTGCACTAGCAGATCCTCTCCTCTGATGGATTCTGTTGCCCTTGGACAACATGGTGCCATCAGTGGAGCGAATAACGAGGAAGCGTTTGAAGCCAGTGGGCTCGAAAAACGCCAGGTAACCTCTGAATGAGGAGCCCCGATGTCATCGAGGCTCCGCCCTGTGCACTCTTGGTCTTAGTCAGGGGCTCCGCACACGGGGGAGTAGAGGGGCTGGATGTGCCAATCTTGGCTTGGTCGCCTACCAAAGTGGCAGCAGACCTATCCGTCCCCGCAGCCCCCGCGGATGGAGAGGAGCCCCGAGTCTTCTTTGTCTTTCTAGTCTTTTTCTTTTTTGGAGAGGAGGGCGGGGAATGAACCCGCTTCTCACCTCCGCCGGCAGAAGCCCCCATGCCAGATGGGCCGGCCTCAGCCAGGTCCCTCTCCGAAATGGAGAAGTTCCTGGTAGTCGTGGGGGCACCTGTCGGAGGAGATCCCTCCCCTCCTTGTATTGCCTCGGAGCCCTCAGCCGTTTGAGGGGGACCTTGCATAGGGGCGGACTCGGGTTCGGTGCTTGGCGCTGAGCCCGGATTCCCCCCCATGGAAGGCCCTACCCTCTGAGGCTGGGTCTTCTCAAGGACCATGTCTATCACAGGAGGAGCCTCCAGTTGGCCATCCCCTCCCAGGACATCGCAGGTCCCCTTGGCAGCGTCAAGAGTCATTTGTGGGGAGGCACAAGCCTTAACCCCGGCAAGGTTTAATATCCTTGCCAGCAGGTCTTTTGAGGGAAGCGACCGAAGGGGCCTGGCTTCCCTCTCCCCCCTAAGGGGGTTTGCCCTACCGAGCCGCTTACAAGAGGGGCGGTCGGCAATGGGCTGCCTGCTGGCTTTTTTGGCAGTCCCCTTAGAAAGAAAAGGAGGGACTGCCGCTGGAAATAGGGAGGTGCCCTAAAGCACCTCCAGAGAAGGGAGTGAGGGGAAGTCCCCTACACCCGTAGGCGTAGGAGAGGAGTAAGCCTCCTCTCCGGTTAAAGAAGTATGGAGGGTCCCCTGCGCAAGCACAAGCGGGAGGACCTCCATTTTTTTTGGTGGAGCTGCCCGAGGGCGGCTCCGTTGTTCTTGGGGAAGTTGGGGGTTGGGGGTTTTTTTATACTCATCATTGGGCATGGTGACCCTCTTATTTACACGGGACGCAACAGCTCACCACCTCTCACAGTTGCCCGCACTGCAAAAGGTGCTTGCAGGCCCGGCAGAGCCAGGCGCCGCCATTTGGGACCACCCCTCCCGCCTGGTGGCCTGGCAGTCCATCGGCATGGCGGCTCCACCTTAGACACGGCGTAAAAATGATAGATTTTGAAGACGAGAGGAAAAGGGATGTGAGGAAGGTATGGGTGGGGATGAAGCAGGTAGTTAAAAACCAGCCACCCCAGACCGGAGCTCAGGGGTTAGGGAACATTGTCCCCCACCCCCTCAGCCCCGATGCGGGACGGTTGGCTGAAAGGAAGGTCAGCATCTACCCTGTGAAATTAGAGGCTGACCAGAGAAAGTTGTGGGAGAGGTTGTGTGAAAAGAGAGGAGACAAGTGTTTTGAAGGAAGGAAGAGAGGCTAAGCTGGGGCCAAATGGGGTGCTGAGTCCCGTCAGCACGGCGGCCAGGATGGCAAATCGCCGCGCCCCTTACGGGGTGGTCAAGGTGGAGCCAGTGCGAGAGCTAATACCAAGATGAGAACTGACCCTAGCCCTAAGTGAGCGAACAGTGCTGCCAATGTAGATCTCCTGGTGGCACCTGGTGCAAATGAATTTATAGACAACTGAACAGCTAATTTCAGGTTGGAGTCTGTCTTTAGTTCTGAAAAATTGTCCAATATGACAGTTGTTAAGGAAAACTATTTTGAAGTTGGTATGTGTGTAAAATCTTTTCAAAAGCTTATTAAGTTTTTGGCGTAAGGGTAGGTTGAGTCGGCCAATATCAAGGATAAGACAATAGCGGACATCTTTGGAGACAGAGGAAATTTCTTGTGGAGGATGGTATATTTTATCAAAGAATTGACGGATACATTTTTGTACAAGTGAGGACTGGAAACAATTCTTTTGAAAATAACCCATAAGAAAACTGAATTCTGAATAAACAAGAAAATAATCAGATGAAAGCTCAAAGCCACGGTGCTGATCCAACGGTGGCACAATTAAAAATGGTTTCTTGTAACAAAAACTTAAAAATGATGCTTTGAGGCCGCCTAGATTTTAGCAATTGGAATTTTCCAATTTTTATAGACCACTCTTAAATTAAAAGCCATTATCAGTAAATTTTTATTTCTAATATATTTCTGCTCCAAAAAGTAGGACCAAAATGATGTAGCACACCTTGAAGCATTCTATCCAGAAGCGTAGTCCATTGGGGAAAAATTGGCAGGATTATCACCAACTTGGGCCATCTTGTCAAAGTATCATCTTCAGGACTCCCAATCATCAGTTTGCCTTTAATCCTAATCCATGATGATTACTCTTGGTTTCAGCCTATCAAGCGTCTAAACTTCATAACCTGAGTGTTTCATATTTTTGAACATCTGTTTCCCTCCACTACATACCTAACTCACCACGCCCAAGAGCAAACACTCAGGTACAGCTTCCAAGATTGTCCCGCCCAAAGGGCAGTGAACAGGGTAGTAGAGCACATGTATGAATGCTCACAGCCACAAACTCTTTCACCTTTCATAGGCTGCAATGATAAAGGAATTTTGTAGAGTTCCAGTCTTTGGGGTGGTTATTTTAAAAATTTTGTACTAAATCAAATAACTTCGTAATGCAGCCTGTTGTCACTCTTTATTAGTGTTTTTTAATTCGCATTACCACCCCACCACGTGTCTCTGCTATGATCGTGGATTAACTCTCAGACCTAAATGTTTTCGTTCTAATGATAATCCTTTAAAAGTTTTTTGTTTTTTCACCTACCATTTCCATTCATATACACGGCATTATTGTATGCATATCGTTTTAAGGATGCATATGTCTGTTATTAGTTGCCTATTGTTCTTTTTTTTTGGTATTTTTCTGTCTTGCTTTTGTGTTTTCCATTGTTTTGTACTATGTGATGGGCGTTCCCTTCGTATCTTCGTACCCTATAAGGTTGTCTTCTCTATTTTCATGCTATTCCCTGAAAATGAACTTGCAAATATAGTTCGAAAGTGCTTGGATTCATCTTTTCATTTTCCTGTGGGTTAATTTTCATATTATTGCTTTCCTCACTTGCCACTTTGTGAGTTTTTTCATATATATATATATATATATATATATATATATATATATATATATATATATATATATATATATATATATATATATATATATATATATATATTTGAACTGTTGAGCTTCTTCCAAACCGAAAGTTCAATATGAAGGCCAAAACCAAGTACGCTATTGTTAAAATCATGTTTATTTATCTGGATTTGAACGTTTCAAAGACCTAACCTAATCATCGACGTTAAGATACAATGTAGAAATTGGAAGCTGTTTGATTTATATTTAAATACGCTTTTAGTTTTAGATTGAAAAGAGATTCTAATATTCGTAGTTCGTTGGGATGGGGGTTATTACTAAGTACTTTAAAATTATCAAGACAAATTCCAGACTTACATATTTTTCTGTGATCTCGTATGGTGAGGTGTCTGGTTTGTTTAGAACCAGACTCGTGCGGGTTGATCTTCCCCAATGCTGCTCGATGCAACAATGGATTAACCTAATGGTCGAACCAATATAGGATGAATCGCAAGATTCACAACTCTATTTATTAATCACAGAGGAGCGGCATGGGAATGGAATTCGGTCCTTATAGCTGAAATTGGAGCCAATAGTATGCACATTTTTCAATACGAATTTGGGGGCGAGATAAGGATAAAGTTTATTCAGAGTCATCTTAACCGCTTTAACAAAGGTGTTCAATTTCCCACCAAAGTATGGGAGACTAAAGAAAATGGATAATTTCTCTAGACTATCTTGTGTTAGATTTTTATTAATTAATATTAATATATAACTGATTTACTAAGTATTCCCAGAGTTTTCTGGTTATTATCTTCTTCCTTACTCTTCGGAGCAATTTTAGGAAATATATTGTTTAATAGCTAGTTACCTGTGTAGGAATTTTCCTGATTTTGGAATAAGTATACTGTGCATCTTTTATGTAGATAACCCAAGTTTATGCAGATATTAGATAACTTTGTTTGACAGTTTATATTTATTGAAGACCTTTGTAGGTTGCTCAGGGCGTTTTTTGTTTGAATGTTTGTATTGTACTCCATATTTTTGGAAAGCCTCCATCTGTGCTCACGTAACTTTTTGGACGTTTCTTTCATTTCTTTCACATTTCTATGAGAGTTGGCGGTCTCTTCTAATGTTATTAAAAGAATCCTTATAAATGGCTTCTGAAGGTATCCTTTGTTTCCTCTCTTCACTATCTCATACTCTGTGCATCTTTTCTTCACTGCATTCCTTCTGTTTCGTCTTTTTTATCCAATGACTGTGGCCTTGCAATATACTCGGCTCACCACCTGAAAGCTCACATCGCTTCCAATTTGACTAAGTAAAGAAAGAATTAATGGACTGAACTTTAATTTCTTAGAGAAAATGGCAGATGGTAGAAATTGCTGAGCTAAGCCTTCGTAATCTTAGAAAGCGTTAAAAAGTAAAAGTCTGTTTTACCCTTCAATCCTTTGATTGTAAGCACCTCGATGTTGGATTCCGAACACGTTTTTGCAGATTATTGGAAAAAGATTAACGTTATCTTAATTTAAATGATTTTTTTTTTAAATACTGATCTTTGTCCCCCCAGAACAAATTTTTTGCACTCTTATTTTGATATTGAAAATGTTTAATCATTAAGGTCTAAAATTGGCTCCACATCGATATTTCTGACACGTTTTTAATGATGCCTGGGATCGGGGCTGATCAAATGGTAATGAACCGAACTACTATTCAACGGCGGCCTCACTCATTAAAGAAAGAATAAGAGGGTGATGCAAAGGAAGTAAATGAATAGAGTAGTGAAAATAAAGAATGGAAATACATGAAAAAGTAAACCTCCCCAGTCTCAAGTCTGCATGGGAGGGGGAGGGGAGCATGAATTCAAGATAAGCAGGTTAGGAATCAAGTAAAAGAGTGGGAACTCGTGGTAGGAGTTGAAGAGCAGTTTTCCTCAACCCTTTTCCACTAGCGCCCCCCTTGTGAGCAGAAATAAATTACATGCACCGCTCCCCCGCCGAGGTAACAAAATAAAAAATGTGCGCCCAACTCGAATACCACTGGTAGAGCCATCGTCCTAGGTACTGATTCTCCCACATGGGAGATAATGAGATGCCATAACTGACTGATTCGCTCATGCTTTCATGTTCTGATTGAGGGTCACCCCACATCCCCCTACAATTCATATCCCTCTCCCGACATAACAAAGAGGCGAGTGAGGCGAAATAACAAAGGCGAGTGGTGCGACATAACAAAGAGGCGAGGGGCGCAACTTAACAAAGAAGCGAGTGGTGCAACATAACAAAGAAGCGAGTGGTGCAACATGGCGAAAACGCGAGTGACGCGACATAACAAAGAGGCGAGTGGCGCGAAATAACAAAGAAGCCAGTGGAGCAACATAACAAAGAGGCAAGTGGCGCGACATAACAAACAGGTGAGAGGTGCGACATAACGAAGAGACGAGTGGTTCGATATAACAAGGAGGCGAGTGGCGCAACATAACAAAGAGGCGCAGCATAACATGAAGGCGAGTGCGACGACATAACAAAGATACGAGTGGCGCGAAATAAGAAAGAGGCGATTAGTGCGGCATTACAATGAAGCAAGTGGAGCGACATAACAAAGAGACAAGTGATGCGACATAACAAAGAGGTGGGTGGCGCGACATAACAAAGAGGTTAGTGGCGCGACATAACAAAGAGGCCAGTAGCGACATAACAAAGAGGCCAGTGGTGCGAAATAACAAAGAGGGCTGTGCCTAGACATAACAAAGTGGGTAGTGGCGCGACATAACAAAGAGGAAAGTGGAGCGACATAACGAGGAGCCTAGTGGCGCTGCTTAACAAAGAGGCTACGGGCGCGACATATCAGAGAGGATAGTGGCGCTACATACAATATAGGCAAGTGGCTAGACAGACAAAATAGGCTTTTGCTTTACATTCAAAATCAGGCTAGCGCGCCACATACAAGTATAGCCTAGTGGCACGAGACAAAAAAAAAGAGCTATTCCTTAGCTCTGGGTGATCTTCGCGCACGTTACCTGTTCCGGTACCAGGATGGGCGGGGTCGCTACCGCTTGTCCCTTGTACTTGGGACGAGTGCGTGCGCATTAACTGGTGGACTTGTTGACTTTTTGGAAGAGGCCGGCCTTCTCCCTATTATTTAAGCAGTTTTTTTTTGTTTTTTTGTTGTTTTTTTGCTTTTGTTTTTTTCCCTTATAGGTCGCACGCTCCTGCGCCGGGAGGACCTCCTCCCGACGCAGGAGCTTGCTTTCTGCTTGCTTCCTCTTGCCTTTTTGGGGGGGAGGGGGGTTGTTTTTGTCTTTTTTAATTTTATTTTGAAGTAACCTAGTACTAGGCCAGTTTTTAATACGGCGACTAATCTCTTAAAGGGTCAAGGAAAACCTTCTTTGTTCAAGGAGTCACGAGTCTCACAAAGAAACAGTCCAATATAAATTTTAGTGTGGGATTACTTCATCCTCAAAGTCCCCCAAGAAGTCTAACGCTTAATAATCAGATTACCAAAGGGTGACAAGTGCGAGAACCCCATACCGGAATCCCGACAATTTTATAAAATCTTAAAGGTAATCACTTTCAATAAACAAATCTGCATTAGTATTATCGCTGTTTATAACACTGTCTGCTAATTTTACGCCCTCACGCTTTAGTTTAAGTACGGTATTTAGCAGACCGAGTGTATCTACATATATCTAAGGGAAGGTTATCCATTGCCACGGCCTCAATAGCCATTACCCCTTTTTCCGCAATAACTGGTGCCTCTACCACTCTCACAGTCTTCCCGTCCTGATGACTGCTGAAACCCCTAATCGTTATTTTCTCACGCAATAGCATTATTCCGAGCTTAATGGCTTGTAGGCTGATATAAAGGAGCAGCGACTTCAACATTGAAAAATAAACTAGTCTAACTACTATCTCACTCTATACACGAATGGGTAGTATGGCTGTGGCGAAAGCTACTCATCACGGTGTATGCACTCAATGACAGCGACATTGACCGGGCGTTCAATGGCGGTCTCTTTTGAAGGCTTATCAGAATTGAGGTTTCGCACAGTATTGAAAGAATGGGACCTACTGAGAGCAACAACAGAAGCACTAGTTAACCCAAGAGTGAAAATTTAGCGTAGACTTACCCTTTCCCTGGTTCCATTGACCCCCTGTCTCTCTCTTAGCAAAACAGAGTATGGTGTTATGCGGATGATTATACTTGTGGCATTTGCGGCCTGAAGAGCATTGCATCGACACGTGCTTCCCAAATATGTAAAGATTAGGCATCGTTTCTGCTGCTATAAGGCTGCCCGCCTCTCCACAGGGTTTGTATGCTTCTATCAATTGTAGGAAGAGTCGGATTCCACGCAAAATTCACAAGACAATTTCGACCCAACCCTGAAAAATGCAGCAATGGGTACATGATATTTTTACTTAGCCCTTGTATCCTTAATGGAGGACTGTTTCAGGAGAGGAATTCTTTCCCCCGTGAGTTCATTTTCATGTTGGATATCATTCCCAAATTTAACTTTTGTCACAATAGCAGTGGAGAAGTTTTGTAAGTTCTAGGAGTCCTCGGAAGCTGTGCGGTTCATTCTATCGCATACAAGGGTGCCAGTTTACAAAGTTAAACGTCCGTAGTAATGAATACTGTCTCATCGACCCTGACGTCTATTGCTTTTAAGGCACGTAAGTAATACTCGTATTAACTAATAAATGATCTATAGCAGTAGGCTTGACGCTATTCATATCCAAAATTGAGTGAATATAAGGTCTTATGACAACATTCAACCTCGCGCATGTCTTTTGAAGTAGTTCAGCTGCTTCATTATAAAATAAATCCGTGGTAGGAAACCCAGCGAAGATAGCTCAAGCATCACTCCGCAGTTGACCGCATTTTTCTCCGCGTAAGTAATAATATCGTGCTTGTGCACGGAATAATGGTAAACATCCTAAGAGGTATTCTAATTTAAGGAATTTTCCTCAAAGGTAGGGAGAGAGATGGTAAGGAGCTTGACCCCCATGGTGGTAGATAGAGACTAAAAAGACCGCTGGAAACTATGTTCACTAGTAGTGTATTCCGATTTACCCTTTTCCAAAAGCTCTAACCTCTGTAATTCAAATAGGCCATCCAAAATTGCTCCCACTAGCTTTTCCTCCCTAGTGTTACATTCCTCCACGTCCTTAAAATAAGCTTCGCCCTCTGCCAAGAGAAATTCCTCTACTTCTTCGTTTAGCTGCTCTAATTTATTTTTTCCTTCTTGTAAAATTTTTGTTCAACTTTGAACCTTTGTAGGGAGAAGATGCAAGAAAGTAATACGTTCTAAAACCGAAGCAGTATTTTTGGTACAACTAATGCCGACAGCTTTCTGCTTAAGGATTAACTCCTTCATTTCTGCCATTATAACCTATTGCAGAAGAGAGAAGTATCGTGGAAAAGGGGGACGAGAGAGGAACCGTGGTAAGACCAAATGAAAAAATCCCAGCAAAAGTGAATAGAAGGCCAAAAAAACAAAGGCAGCAGGCCCGAAACTAATAACACGCCAACACTAATATTAGCGTTACAAAGTTAATAACACATCAAATCGAATAGCACAATAAAACTAGCAACCCGACAAAACTAAAAAAGCAAGAAAAGTAGTAGCACACCAAAACTAATAAAGCGAAAAACTAGTAACATAAGTTATATGGCAACATAACCATAAACATGCCATAACTATTGGCGTGACAAAAACTAGCCCCACGTAAAAACTAATAATTTGACAAAACTAGTAACACGTCATAACTAATAATGCCCCAAACTAGTAATATGCCAAAACTAATAGTGCGACAAAAACGAATAACACGCCAAAAGTAATAGCGTGGCCAAAAAGAGAAACGCTCTATAACTAATAGCGCGACAAAACGAGCAAAACGCCCCAAACTAATAAGGCGACATAACTAGTAGCACCCTAAAATAATTGTGCTACAAAGCTGATAACACCAAAATTAATAGCGCAGAAAACTAGTTGCACACACAAAACTAAGAACACGACAAAAACTAGTAACATAACAAAACCAATAACCCCGAGACTCATAAACACTAGTTAGTGACAATTAACACAGTTTACCTTTAATTTTAAGAGCCTCGATTTTTAGTAACTAAACTGGGTGAATAACGAGAGAATGTTCCTGTTCTCGGGAGCATGTCGCGAAAATCCCTGAATTCTCTCACATTCCTCAGTCGGGGTAAACAACACGAAAAGTCAAAATGCGAGTTTTGGGGGAGCGGAGCCTCATGACTATAATGACGAAACGCGCTCATTGTCCCCATCCAAGCAAAACGAACAAGATTACACTTATAGTTCTGAAATTCTTAATTATCATTTAATATTAAATTTTTTTTCAGACTAATAATAAAATATATTCTTGTCGATAAATTAAGGTCAAAACTCTTGTCCATTACTATATTTATATCTGGAAATTTGCTCTTGATCTATTTTTACATACAAACTTTTTTAAACGAAAATAAAGCCTGAAAAATCATCCCGAGTTTAAATATAATGGATTAATTTAGATTTAAATATTCGAGACTTCAATTTGCTTTCATTATTTTGTTTTCTATATTTGTTGAAATTCTTTTGGACGTCAGACTTATACCTTACTAGAGTAGGTCACGAGGCAACAGGAAGCAGAGTGAGGTCAAATATGCTTATGGAACAAAAACAACAAAACAACACTTTAGAAAGGTCGTACATATAAAAAAAAGTTAATAAACAGTCATTCTAATTAGTCGGGGAGGACAAAGCTGTATCTCAAAATTCCTTGTGGCTCCGAGAAGGATTTTTAAGCGAAGAAATGACGGTAATTAATTTCAAAAGGTTGTAGACATTTAAATGGAGGTAAACGCAAAAATAAGTTATATTGCATACACTTCCAAGTCAAAGTTTTTTAAACTCGTCTCAGCAATTCCTTTTTCGCTCTAGGTCGTATGTATGCAAATACGCTTCATATCTTTTGCTTGCAGAATGAAATCCATCTTTTCGCTATAATTAAACTGAGTAAAAAGGGCTCCGAATGGCACGAAACGTACGTTCCTGCTTATTTGGCTCCATTCCTAATGGACATAAACATTGGGCCAGGATGGCACTTTCCATTTATCTGTAATCACGTTGACTTGTATCTGTCAATTTTTCGATACAGTATTGGCCACTAAATTCTAGTAACATTTCGTGGGCAAACCTTATTTCCGAAACCCTTTCATAATTTCCTTTTCAAAGCAGTGACAAGATTTGAAAGGGAATGTGGGTCCGAAGATGAGATTAAAAAAATTCCAATAAAATATTACGTGTCTGAGTCTCCCTGTAAAGCCGTTCATGTGCGTGAGTGTAGGTCTACTCTAAACACGTAGAACATTTCTATTATATCTGGAACTATTTTTCAATATGTCACTATGAGAATCTGAAAAAAATGGAAATTATAATCTTACTACGAGATTAATTTATTTCCATGAAGATGCTTGACGATACATGCGTTGTATTAGATGAACATGAAGGAGAGGAAGAACTTTTGTCGCATAATGTGTAAGGAACTACGGATCGGGCAGTAGTCATCATTCATATGGGTCAAGAAGGGATAACTCTAATATCGTGTGAGAAGTAGCATGATGAAATAGTTGGGAATTAATGTGTGAGCTAGAAATTAGCATCATTAAGGTCGAGAGTTGTAAGAGTGAAAGTGTATTGGTAGTGTATGCACCATGTAATGGTAGAAATGAGTTTGGGAAAGAGAGTTTCTGGCATGGCATAGGACGAGCGATGAAAGGCAGTAAGAATGGTTATATATTGGTGGTTTTAAGATATACGTATGGATAAATAATGATAGGAATAAAGATGGAAAAAGTGGAGCGTTCGAGAGAATTAGCAGAACTAGAAATAGAGAGAAAGAGAGAGAATGCTTGACTTCTGTGCTGAAAGAATTCTGTTTGTGGCGAAAACTTTGAGCAGAAGGATGTGCATAAGTACATATGGTATATAAAGGAAGAGACTGTGAATATGAGAGTATGATTTATCTGCTTCTGGTGAGAAAGAATATGCTGCAAGTTGTAATGCATTTTATTATATTGTGTCGTAGAATGACTCCCGACGATATACCATATATCACTATTCGTTGAGGGAACTTCCTTAATTATCTTTAGAGTGCGTTTTACTGTCTGGCAGCCGATATTATGTATCTTCAAAATGCTTAAGAAGTGGAACTGAGCTCAAGGATAATAATATTGCTATCATTAATAAAATAGAGTTTTATTAATAATAACTTTAAACAATACACAAAAACGGAAAATATTGACAAACAGAATGGAAAGGGTCGTGGAGACTCGGGCTAATCCAAGGATTTAAGGGATCAAAAAAAGGTAAAACAAATATGGAGTTAAAGAGATGGGATGGTTCGATAAACCATTTAAAGCACAGGATAGAATTGACAAATAAGGGATCAATACTCAAAAGGTGACGCTTGGCTTACGTAACTTCATTAGGGTGCAGTGGAAGGTACTTGAAGGAATATTCGGTCCGGTGGCGAGTTCCAGCCAAGGGGGGGGGGGATAAAAGGATCCTGACGTGGCGTCTTGAAAAGGAGAACCGTTACTCGACGAACGGCTTGACGAACAATGGCTGTTCTAGGTTGTTCTCTTCTGAACAAAGGGGGGGGGGATGAGAACCGTCTCTTGTCTACGGGCTCAAGAACAATGGCTGTTTTAATGTTGTTCTCCTTTGAACAACAGGGGAAGTGAGAACTGTTTCTTGGCGAAGGGCTCAAAACGAACAATGGCTGTTCTAATGTTGTTCTCCTTGAACAACAGGGGGGGGGATGAGAACCGTTTCTTGGCGAAGGGCTCAAAACGAACAATGGCTGTTCTAATGCTGTTCTCCTTGAACAACAGGGGGGGGATGAGAACCGTTTCTTGGCGAAGGGCTCAAAACGAACAATGGCTGTTCTAATGCTGTTCTCCTTGAACAACAAGGGGGGGGATGCCTTGGGGACTTGGCGTCACTAAAGGCTCGAACCTTTGGCACTCAAGGAATATTGTCCTCCTTCTGGACAAGTGATGGTGAATCTCGAGGTCGAGGTCCCTTGGCGCACAAAGGGAGAGAGGGTCGTGGTGATGTTTCGCGACGAAAATCTAGATCTCCAATCTGATCTTAGTGGTAAAGTTTCCATATAAATAGCCAGGACATCTCCTTGGCGTGGGGAAAAATGGAGTGAAAGCTTCGAGGGAACGCACAGCTGGGCCGGAGAAAAATGCCTTATCTGTCCATAAGCCTAACTCGATCTGGCGAGGTTGGCGTATGGGGGCGAACGGGGGGGGACGATAACCTCCTTGTTTAAACATTGGCGTCCGGTAGCTGTTGATAAGACTCCAAGCTTCGAATCGAAGATGCACGTGGGCAGCCTCATGGTTTTAACTAAAATGTGATAGAAGTTGAAATTAACTCGTTCTATCACACCCCTCCATTTCAGGGGAAGTTGTCACTTCGAAAAAAAAAAGAGAGAAGGGACAACGATAGAGCTCCGTTGTAGGGAACTCGTTTTCTCGTACCAACCGTGCCTTCCTGCACCTAACTAGTATTACCTCAATACATATGATTATTTTTATCTTTAGATTACAGGGGAAAATAACCTTTAATACAACTTAATCAGTGAAAAAAAAGGGCATGTAACAATGAAAGGATATAAACTTAGTACATACGGGACAAAATAATTTATACGTAAATTAATAAGAACAAATATATATACATCAAGAAAATTAGACATTGAGCGTTACAAAATTCAGACATATACATTAATTAATTATATTACAAAAGAATCTTAAATTAAGTCGTATAAGACGATATATACCTACATGGAGATACTAATCCTATGAATACAATTATTCTACGCTATTCGGTAACGCATTCCTACTGAGTGCGTCAGCGACCTGGTTATCGGAACCTTTGATATAATTTATTTTAAATTGATACTCTTGCAAGAGTAAACTCCAGCGCATGATGCGGCCGTTTGAGTGTCTCAAATTCCTAATATAGGCTAACGGACGGTGGTCGGTTCCTATTCGAAATTCTTTACATATCAAGTACAGCTTGAATTTGTCTATGACCCAGATAATTGATAGAGCTATCTTTTCTCTAGTGGCATATCTCTTTCCGCGTGGTAATAATTGACGACTAGCATATGCAACTGGATGACTCGTTCTGTCATCCACGTATTGAAGGAGTACACCTCCAATGCCCTCGTTGATCACGTCGGTCTTAACCCCAAAGGATTTTTCCGGGTTGGGCAACTTAAAAATGGGGGCAGAAATGAACTTACTTTTGAGCTGATTAAAATGGGAAACAGCGACATCATTCCAACGTAAACGATCGGAGAAATTCTTTTCCTGAAAGGGGCATAGGGGGGCCGAAATTGCAGCGAAATTCGGAACAAATCGCTGATAGGGAGAAGCTGATCCTAGGATCGATCTTAATGGCTTCTTTGTAATCGGGAGGGGCATGTCGGCGATTGCATTAATCTTGTTCTCGTGGGGACCTGACTTGCTTTGTCCTATTTTGAAACCCAAATATTTGATGGTTTCGTGGGCAAACTGGCATTTGCTGGGGCCAATGGTGAGGCCATTTTCACGCGGTTGCTCGAAAAGAGCTAATAGGGCGGGTAAATGGTGATTCCATTTAATTAGTTCTTGGAGCTGACTCTTCTGGCGTGGTGTCAGCTGCGCGTCACTATCCAGGTCAGAGGGTTCTAAAGACTCGCCTGGTAGGGAAGGAGGAGGGTAATCGGCATCAGGTTGTATGCACACTGTCTGGATTACATTAAGGGACTCCGCGGGGCAATCCTCTTCAAGCGCCGATGCTTCGTCCAGTTCTACGAAGGTATCTCCATGGGCGCGTTGGGGGTTCTTTTTTTCTTGGGGTCCAGGGACAGTCTCCGTGTCCTTGTCTGGGGCCTTATCACCTAAGGGTTTTAGTGATTCACACTCCTCTTTTGCCGTCCTAAAGTCCTGGTTAGGGGTCTCCGAGAAATCGGACGGTATCGGGGTTCTGATGGGGACGGGCTCCTGGGCTTCTTTCTTATCTTGGCCTTGAGGAAGGGCGGCCTGAAACACAGGGTCGAAACTTACTTGGGGGCTCTGTCCTATAAGTACGAAACAGAATTTTATGGGTGCTACAATGACTTCAGCCCAGCCATTATAATATTGACACTGCAGGTAACATCTAGCGACGGGGAATCGGTTCGCCCGCCCAAGTTGGTCATGTACCACCGCAAATTTTTCGTGGTTAGAGGCCACTGGGAGGAGTTCGTCGGACACGATGAAGCACGTACATCCTGTGTCCCTGACGAGAGTCAATACTCGACAGCTGTCCACGCTGCCCTCCTCATATTTCAAAGTTCCCGATGAACTCTTACCAAAAACAAAATTTACCTGGTGGCCTGACGGAGGGAGAGAAGTTTCTGCTTGGGTCTGCACCACCGGGGGAGCCGGGGTTGCATTAATCTGGTGAACTTGGTGGGCTGGTCCGCTTTTAAGCCTAGAATTTTGGGGGCAATTCCAGCTCATGTGGTTTTCTACTCCACAGGTGAAGCATATGGTTGGTCGCTTCGGGAAGAGAAATGGAGGAGAAGTCTTAACGGGAGGTTTGGAGTCCCGTTGTTGGTTTTGGGGAAAGAAGTTTTGGGGTTTTACGGGGCTCGGAAACTTTGTCAGCTTTCCTGGGAAGGAGCGCGAATCCTTCCTTCTTTCTTCTCGTTGTATTTCTCTTTCTCGTTCCTCTCGTTGTTTTTCTCTTTCTCGTTCTTCTCGTTGTATTTTTCTTTCTCGTTCTTCTTGTTGTATTTCTCTTTCTCGTTCCTCTCGTTGTTTTTCTCTTTCTCGTTCTTCTCGTTGTATTTTTCTTTCTCGTTCCTCTCGTTGTATTTCTCTTTCTCGTTCTACCTCTTTTCTTTGATATTTTTCTTCAATCTGAGCTAGTTTAATCTGATGGTGAAGGTACACTTGTCTTATCCATTCCTCTCTTATGTACTTAATTAGTTCTTTTCCGGAAAGTCCCAAGGATTCTCCTTGCGCTTTAAAGATATCGAACTCAGTCATCTTTGCACTTGGGGGCGCAATAGTCAACCAACTAAAATTCCTTGCAACAAGAATTATGCCTCTATAGAATTAGCCTACCTAAATATGGGCACTGACCTATTCGTACTTGGTTTCTCAATCTAAATAACCACTGACTAAAATCACAAAAAAAACACAAACAAATTATTATAACAGTTCCTTGAGCTACTCCAGCTTCTTAAGTTTAAAAAAAAAGGGGGATAGCAATCGTTAAAACAAAAGGGAACTACTATATTCTATTATTATAACGAATAACACTATGCTTTACTCGACTGAGACCAGTGTTTGCAAAGATATAGCGTTAAACCTTACACACCTGATACCAAATTAAATAGTATATATATATATATGTCGTAGAATGACTCCCGACGATATACCATATATCCCTATTCGTTGAGGGAACTTCCTTAATTATCTCTAGAGTGCGTTTTTACTGTCTGGCGGCCGATATTATGTATCTTCAAAATGCTTAAGAAGTGGAACTGAGCTCAAGGATAATAATATTGCTATCATTAATAAAATAGAGTTTTATTAATAATAACTTTAAACAATACACAAAAACGGAAATATTGACAAACAGAATGGAAAGGGTCGTGGAGACTCGGGCTAATCCAAGGATTTAAGGGATCAAAAAAAGGTAAAACAAATATGGAGTTAAAGAGATGGGATGGTTCGATAAACCATTTAAAGCACAGGATAGAATTGACAAATAAGGGATCAATACTCAAAAGGTGACGCTTGGCTTACGTAACTTCATTAGGGTGCAGTAGAAGGTACTTGAAGGAATATTCGGTCCGCTGGCGAGTTCCAGCCGAAGGGGGGGGGGGGGATAAAAGGATCCTGACGTGGCGTCTTGGAAAGGAGAACCGTTACTCGACGAACGGCTTGACGAACAATGGCTGTTCTAGGTTGTTCTCTTCTGAACAAAGGGGGGGATGAGAACCGTCTCTTGTCTACGGGCTCAAGAACAATGGCTGTTCTAATGTTGTTCTCCTTTGAACAACAGGGGGGGTGAGAACCGTTTCTTGGCGAAGGGCTCAAAACGAACAATGGCTGTTCTAATGTTGCTCTCCTTGAACAACAGGGGGGGGGGATGAGAACCGTTTCTTGGCGAAGGGCTCAAAACGAACAATCGCTGTTCTAATGCTGTTCTCCTTGAACAACAGGGGGGGGGATGAGAACCGTTTCTTGGCGAAGGGCTCAAAACGAACAATGGCTGTTCTAATGCTGTTCTCCTTGAACAACAGGGGGGGGGGATGAGAACCGTTTCTTGGCGAAGGGCTCAAAACGAACAATGGCTGTTCTAATGCTGTTCTCCTTGAACAACAGGGGGGGATGCCTTGGGGACTTGGCGTCACTAAAGGCTCGAACCTTTGGCACTCAAGGAATATTGTCCTCCTTCTGGACAAGTGATGGTGAATCTCGAGGTCGAGGTCCCTTGGCGCACAAAGGGAGAGAGGGTCGTGGTGATGTTTCGCGACGAAAATCTGGATCTCCAATCTGATCTTAGTGGTAAAGTTTCCATATAAATAGCCAGGACATCTCCTTGGCGTGGGGAAAAATGGAGTGAAAGCTTAGAGGGAACGCACAGCTGGGCCGGAGAAAAATGCCTTATCTGTCCATAAGCCTAACTCGATCTGGCGAAGTCGGCGTATGGGGGCGAACGGGGGGGGGACGATAACCTCCTTGTTTAAACATTGGCGTCCGGTAGCTGTTGATAAGACTCCAAGCCTCGAATCGAAGATGCACGTGGGCAGCCTCATGGTTTTAACTAAAATGTGATAGAAGTTGAAATTAACTCGTTCTATCACATATTGTATATAAGTGTTGTGTGTATAGAGGGAAAGTGAATAGCGTATAGTGGAAGGAAGAAACTTTGAAAAGAAATGAAAGTTGCAAGCGGTAGTTCTGAAGAGGGAACTAACTATGGCTTACTTGGTAGTGTATAGGTGGTTTATGTTACTTTCCTGAATTTCAACAGTGTCACACTCCAGGCTTCCGTTAATTAGAGGTATCCTATGGTATTAATTTCGGCAAAAACATTACAGCCTATGAAAGGTGAAAGAGTTTGTGGCTGTGAGCAATCACACGGGTGGTCTACTGCCCTGTTCACTGCCCTTTGGGCGGGACAATCTTGGAAACTGTACCTGAGTGTTTGCTCTTGGGCGTGGTAAGTTAGGTATGTAGTGGAGGGAAACAGATGTTCGAAAATATGAAACACTCAGGTTATGAAGTTTAGACGCTCGATAGGCTGAAACCAAAAGCAATCATCATGGATTAGGATGAAAGGCAAACTGATGATTGGGGCTCCTGAAAATGATACTTGGACAAGATGGCCCAAGTTGGTGATAATCCTGCCAATTTTTCCCCAATGGACTACGCTTCTGGATAGAATGCATCAAGGTGTGCTAGATCATTTTAGTCCTACTTTTTGAAGCAAAAGTATATTAGAAATGTCATTTACTGATAATGGCTTTTAATTTAAGAGTGGTCTATGAAAATTGGAAAATTCCAATTGCTAAAATCTAGGCGGCCTCAAGGCATCATTTTTATGTTTTTGTTGCAAGAAACCAGTTTAAAATGTGCCACCGTTGGATCAGCATGCTATAGTTGAGGTTGAGCTGGGAGAATTCTCAGGGAAGTTTGGTAAGGTAAAAAGTAGTAAAATGAATGATGTTTTGGTGCAGTGATCCTTTGAACTTTCAAAAATTTATCAACGTGTCAGTTTTCTTCCACCCAAATTTTGAAAGAACTGGTACCTAATTCATTAAATCATTCCCTCCTTATAGCCATCCAGGCAAGGAATTATATGACATAGGAGTGATGCAAATCCCTGCTACTCCTGAAGCATGGATGAATGGAACACTATCGGCCACGACCCCCTCTAGTCTCAAACTATGCATATAGTGTAAAATCTAGCTGGCTTTTTCTTACTAGACAGCTCTCTTTTGTCGCTACAAATTTACGAGCAACCTTTTGCCTATTTTCCTCGCATCTGGATAATTTTTCTGGCTAGTAAGAGGCCAATTCTAGTCAGGACAGAAGGCAATATGAGGATGCAATCCTCCCATTTGCCTCTGGTAGTTTTTATCAAGCCTACTTATACCTCTTGTGCTGTTCAATTCTTGGTGGTGCGCTACGACGCGGAGGATTCGTCATAGGTCGGCAAAGATGGCTTTTAGTGTTGTCACTCGGCTTCATCGGCATCCATGTGCCTACTCTTACCACACGAAATATAACTGGGTTTCCATGCTCGATTATGATTTATTAACAATTAAAAGGTATTAGCTTATGATTTATACTAAATCGAGTATGCTGATTCTGAATCTGTAATCAAAATTGTTCTTGCACGTAGAATTCCTGAGTTACACACATACTCTTTAGTTACACATATGGGCAGTGTTGCTTTGGCTACCGTAGTGTGAGAATGTGTTGTGTGTGTTTGGTTCCTGCGTTACACTCCTGCTCTATCACGTTATTAAATTTAGCCATAATAGTAGTCGTGTTGAAATGGTATTTACATACAGTGATTAATTGCATTTTGTTTTCAAATTTATCTCTCAATTAATTTGTAAATGAAATAAGATTATACAAAAGTATATAACAGGATATATACAAACTAAGTTGAAAAAATAAATCGGCGAGGATGTATAAATCACCCAGACAACTACTTTTCTTATACCTGTGGAAGATATACTTCAAGCAACCAGCGGAAAGATTTAGCTAAAAGAGTGAAAACTGCATGCAATTATTATTTTGGTTGCAAAGTTGGTGACCAAGACAAGCCATGGGCACCTCACAAATCTTGTACTGTGTGTTATACGGGGCTCACACAGTGGTTAAATTGATGTGCCAATGGTGTGGCGTGAACCAACAAATCATGTTTTTGATTTCTACTTTTGTATGACAAATATTGTGGGATTCTCAAATAAGAACAAGTCAAAAATTGTATATCCAGATTGTAAGTCAGCTATAAAACTAGTCCCCCATCAGCTAGTGCAGTTAAAGAAGATGATTCATCGCTTAAAGAGGAGGATAAGATTTACGATGAAATGTATGAGGATGATTCTAAGGAAAAGAAGATCCAGTTGATAAATCAAGAAAGATTGAATGATTTGGTGAGGGATTTGTCATTGTCAAATGAGAACGCAGAACTGTTGGGCCCCAGACGACAGCAATGGAATCTTTTAGAGGATGGTGAAAAAATATCTACTTTCCGTAAAGGCCATGAGACCTTAGCTGTCTTCTATAAAGAAAAAGATGGTGCTTTTTTCTGTACTGATGTTAATGGCCTCATGAATCAGCTAGGAAACGAGCATTTACCTGATGAATGGAGACTATTCATCGATGCAAGCACTGCTAGCCTCAAAGCTGTGTTGCTACACAATGGTAATAAAACCCTTTCAATTCTTGTCGCACTTATTGTTGGGATGTTAGAGACATATGACTCAATGAAATTTATTTTGGAAGGTGTTCATTACTCGAATCATAAGCGGAATATCTGTGGTGATCTAAAGGTAATTTCTTTACTTCTTGGACTGCAGCTAGCATATACAAAGAATATGTGCTTCTTATGTCTATGGAACAGCCATGACGACAGAAATCATTATATTGTCAAAATGTGGCCAAATGATAAGAACACATAGTTGGCCGATACAATGTGGAGCAAATGCACATCCACGGAAGATCTACCTTCCATCACTTCATATCAAACGAGAAATTTGGTGCAAAAGAAAACCAATGCTAAACTTAAAGCTGGCATTTTTGTAGGGCCGGAGATCAGAGAGTTGATACGTGACAGGGAGTTCAGAAATAAACTAACTTCCCTTGAGTTAGCAGTATGGGATTCATTTTTCTATGTAGTGCAGAACTTCCTTGGTTAGCATAGGGCTGAAAACTATGAAGAACTAGTGGAAAACATGCTAAAGGCCTATCAGCGAATAGGGTGTCGGATATCTCGTAAGATGCATTTCTTGCATTCACATCTAGATTTCTTTCCATCTAATATGGGTGATATTAGTGACAAACATGGGAAAAGGTTCTACCGAGATATCGCAATGATGGAAAGCAGGTATCAAGACCACTTTAATGAAAACATGATGGGTGACTACTGCTGGTTCCTACAACGAGAAGATCATATATCCACGTACAAGCAAAAGAGCAAGAGTATCACATATTTTTTAGGAAATTTATAGCTAGGTAAGTACTACCTCTTTTATATGTAATACGTATCTTGTCTGGGTCTGCAAAAGAACGTACATAATGCCAAATAGGGTGCCCCGATTCCAAACCTTTGCCCAGAAACGTCTCATTCTTCTCAAACTCCTAATAATTATATCATTAATTGATCCAAGGTGACAAAGTGAGCAATATAGCCAGGTTACATAACTCAGGAACCTTAAATCCTAGGAAAAATCAGAGCACATATCTAAAATCAGCGCACCAAAGTTAGTTAGTTACAACAACATTTACTCAAGTAGCAGAGACAAAGTCAAAATTTGTTGGCTAGTGCTATGATTAATTAACAACAGGATCACTTTAATGAGTCAGGTTACAAAGGTTCATGATGAAGGGGTTTCTCTTTCTGTTAAATGGATTTCCCCTTAAAACTCTTTCTCAGGTATCTGCTCTCAACCGATTCTCTCCCTCTCTAGCCCAAAGGTTGCCGCTCCCCATTTTATTTAGAGGGGCTCAAGAAAAGAACAAAAAGACTGGGTGGTATTATATCTCCCATGTTCCCTAAGAGAGCAAGATCACTTGAGAAAGACTTATGGGTGCAGACTTTTATGGGTTTGCTCTAGACGTTTGAACTAAGACAAAGCTGTGCTGATATACACAGATAGCTCAAACTCCTGAGGGGTAGACAGCTTTCATGCTACATCCCCCTTGTCTGAAGCAGGCGAGGCTCTTCCAGGGGGTAGTCCTTTTCGGCCAATCTGGTTGTAATACACCGTTTAGTACAAAAGAAACCATGCCGTGCTCGATTCCTGGTCTGTTTTGTGATTCATAAGGGCTCACAGAACAGCGCGCTAAATAAGTTTCTAACATTGGTATCTCAACATAACCTTGTTCACAGTATTCAAGATGCCATTCGTTTCTACGATTCAGGTTCTATCCCATTCTGGCTTACTTTGGTCCGGTGGCATCACAAAGAGCTCACACGAGGCTCCAGGCCAAACCAGTGCCCGCTCTTGTGTGACCGTTTATAGGGAAATGAAGCAGTCACACTCTTTTATCGAGTCGTTTGACTCGGAGGAAGCAAATCCAAGGATTGTGATCTTGAACCTCTTCTGTGGGGTTGCATGACTTCACATTGGGAAGAGGGTAGCAATAAGGGTTATTCGGCTAATACTCCCATGGTTCAATGATGGGAGGAGCGCAACGAATATTAGATGCCCACTAAAAGACGAAAGAGCAAGTTCCAACTCTAAATGCGCCTCACTCGACGGACGAGTCAATTATAGCAAAGGCGAGAATACTTGCATGTAAAGCGTAACCTTATCTAATGCGCCTTGCAAGGTTTCAGGGCCAACCGCATGGTCTGTGAATAGCAGCCCTCCAAGCTCTGTCTTGAGTGGCCAAAGGCCATTCTAATTTAAGTCTTCTCTTCAGAGAGAGCCCTCACAAGTTGTTCCAATTAGCACTGGAAAAAAATTTCTTTGACATAATAATGATTCCGGGCTAATTGGAAGACTCTCCAGAGGCTCCTTTCTTCCAGTTCTCATTTAGTTGACTACCTAACACGAATTTATTTGGGTACCCTTGCCTACCATCATTCTGTAAAAAGGTTTTTAGCTCTCTCACAAAGGATGGATGGGGTCGTGCGATCTACACGCCATATGATATCTCCGTCGTTTTTCAATGGATTTGATAAATCCGTGTTTCTCAGTGCTCTGGTGCAGGTGCAAAGGCCCTTTAACCTTTTAGGGTAATTGAATGGTATCCATTTCTCATGGGAAATACACGGTCAGTCGCAGCCGCATATCCCTAGCAGATTTGACTCAAGATCTGGAGATTGCTGGCCTAAATATAGACCTATTCAAGCACCTTTGTACTAGTTTATAGCTGGCTTCATTTTCCGGTCTCGATGTATCGTGGTGCTCTTCTAATGCACAATACAGACTTTGCTTGGCTGTGCTCGTTGACCTCCGTGGCAGATCTCTAATTTCAGAAAAGGAATCCAGGACACTAAATGAGGCCGTTTATTTCTTCCTTGGCACCTTCATTACTGCGTTCTTTCTTATATTTCTCAAAGGTCTGTCATGTTGCACTCTGACCGATTTCTTGGTGGCCGACCAAATGTAAGAATGACCAGAGCGAGAATCAATATGAATATAAGCTTTATAAGTTACGTCTATGCAATTTTAAAATTTTCGCCTTTGCTAATTTATTTTGGAGCAGTCAAAATTCCCTTTCAATTCAACAAGGACCTTTATTTTCTAGGAATGCGAGAAAAACACCTTGGACCATGTGATCGTGGCGGAGTCTTTTGAAATAGCCTTCCTCACATTTTCTAGCTGAAATGGTGCTCAGCCATCATTTTAATTACGTAAGCCGGTCACTGAAGGCCACCAATTATCTTCATTCCAGAGGAGATTGAACCCTTCAATCACCTTTTTAATTTAAACGCGATTGTTTTTTGCTTTCACTTATTGTTCAGATATTGCCCCTGGTCCGGCGGATATCCCAAAATTCATGCTTGGATATCTAGGTGAGCAAGGTTTTTTCCTTTTTTTAGCATTGCTAAATTGGATCGGGTTGGAAGAAATATTTCGAGATTTCTGACGAAATGCTAACGGACTGCACTTCACAAAGTGAGCTGATTTCATTTCATCACGGCTGATATCCGTCCAAATTCTCCTAACAGTTACGTATACAGGTTGACAGATAAATTAATAATATGTAGTGGTTAATTCCTTCACCGCCAAGGTGTCTGCAGAAGTCTCCTGCAGAGTTTAGATTCTTTAGATTGTCCTCTATATCAGATGTTTTGTTCTAGCAGGATAGTGTTAACGTCAGAGCTTTTCTTTCCTAGGAAGCATTTTGTCCAGTATTTTTTATTTGAAACGACCTGATACCAAATTGCAATAGAGTATTAAGGCGATCCGCCATTTTATCGGGGCGAAAAGAGGCCTTGCTTCCCCGTAATGGGTAAAACGCGCACCTTCCGAACCCGTAAAGCAAGAGGCGGATATCTCGCAGGAGAGTGTCTACAGCGTTATTCTCTTTGTCACGAGTTCCAAATATATCACATATGTGTTGATAGAAAGTGATCTCACCACGCTCTCCGTAGACGACTTTTCGATCTATTGGGGATCTTTTGATGTATACCTATCTGGAAGCTTTGAGTCTAAAAGGGTTTGACCCGCATTTCTCATTATGGTAAAATGCATGGTTTTGGTCTTCTGTATCCAAGAAGAACGAGGTAGTTTACTTCTGCAGAAGTCATTGGCACCACCCAGATCCATTTCTTTTCCTAAATATGGTTTGTCTAGACACAGTTTACTTGCAACAAATTCTTAGTTATGATTTGTAGCAAAGTCTCACTTAATAGGGCCCATTCCAGGCTTAGGGTTTCTTTTTCTCACTTTATGGAAAGTTCTCGCTCCGTGAGCGTTCCGTACGTTAGTCTCGGCCCAAAATAGCCGACGGTCTACCCTAGGCGATACTTTGGAGAATACTATCATTCAATGTTTGTCGCTATGCCTCTGTTCATAAATCTTACAAAGGACCAAGAGTATTGCGTTCGCAATTTTTGTAGCATACATAGTATCATAATGAAGCCGTGCTGGTATACACATAGGGCTCCATGTATGAAGGGCTAGTCGGATTCTACTCGTCGACAATTGTTTGAAACCTGCGTAGCTCTTTCGGGCGTTGCGTCTTCACGGTCAAGCACTATCCTCCCTATGTACCCTGCAATAGGCTGTCAGGTGTGACATGAGCAGTGTGTTGCATTTAACATCTGGAAGATTGCTTGCTATCCTGTATCCAATATCCTCAGGAAGATCTGAGACTATATATTCCCTATCTTCTTTGCAGGGCTATTCTTACAACTTTTCTGCGGATAATTCCCTCATTGGTTTTCACTAAATTAAATAAAAAAAATAAATAAGGTCGAGAGCTCGACACGGGAGATTCCACACTAGGCAGGGACCAGTGCGTATGGAATCGCGTTTGTTCGCTGTATCTGTGATACTACGGCTACTGCAATTCGTACTAGGATCGAGATTGTCTTATGGCGAGTTCCTACACATTTAGACGTTACTGTGAACGGGAGCACTGATGAGGTTCTCAGGCTGTCTGCGTAGACTGGAGACTGAACTATCTGTTTAGAATTTCACTTTTCCATAGACTGCGTGGCCGGAACCAAGTCAGCCTTCATGGTGCATGGCAAAGAAAATGGGAGAAAGCTCCCGGCAATTTAAAGTTCATGCCATTGTGTCGCGACTACTCTGTGCACTTAGACAACAATCTTTCGACGGTATCAAATCACTTTTTGTCGCATCCTAGTCATCTAGTTTAAGAGAGCTTCGTGCAAGGCATGTGTCTTGGTACGGTGAAGACGGAGATCTCTACCGTCAGTCGTACGTGTGTTTCGAGCTGGAACTTGACCGCAAAGGAGCCAAGTCCGAATTCCTGGAAGGAATTGGTCGCTTCTACGTTGCTTGATTTTTAAATTGTTGATTCCATGTTTGGGTCCCTTAGGTAGGTAGGCCTCCCGTCCTTTCAGGGGGCACCTGAGCATGCACGATTCATTATTTTCATTTCTTTGATTTTTTTATTTATTTTATAAATTTATTTCTTGTTGAGTTTCTTCATAATTTTCGGAAACTGCTTGCACCAGAAGGCCAGCCCAGGTTCACGATCTCTCCGCAAATAGGAGGTTAAAAATTGCTTCAAATTTCCTAATTTTTAATTAAACTTTCATCGTACTAAACTACCAAATGAAAAGGAATTGAATGGCTACTTGCTGGTTAGTAGACGCTTCTAGTTTGGCTCAGCTCTACTCATTTGCCATTCTTGTGCATTGCTGAAAGATAATTATGGAGAGAACTCACGGTAAAATAAAACACTTTATAACCAGAGGAACTGATAGACATCAGGTTTTAAGGTAAATTTTCCTATGAAGAAAAATGATAAATAGGGCCTTAGGCAATTTTGCTCGACCTAAGCAACACATTGAGAAGCCGCATTTAGGTGATCAGGATGAATTATTATTCTCACACAGCCTGATATGCAGGTATTTCCCTTTGTAAAATAAGGGAAGTGGAAAAATTAAGAATTAATAACTATGGTGTGGTTAAGCTTAAAAGTTGAACTTTTTAGTTAAAACTTACCAAAGGAAAAAAGTCATTGGTAACTGGTAAAAGAACAAATTAACTTCTAACGTCAAAACTTAATAAAAAGAGTGCATTTGGTAAGTAACATGAACCCTGTGAAAAAACGGCAACAAGTTGAAGCACAGCTCCAGGTCAAAAAACTAGACCTCCGGTTTTTTGTCAATAATGGAGTATTCTTGACAGTTAGGCCCATGTCTTTGTGATGGAAAGAACATAAAATTACTTTTGGTGCTTGGGCCGAACTTTTACACACAAGGATGAGGTGTCAAAGAGTACTTGCAGGAGGTTTCTTTCATCAAGGTGGAAAGTATAAACTTGATGAATTTTCGTTTTATTACATATTGTAGATTTTCTTTCAAAATAACCAAGCCAAATAATATTCGTTCTTCATTGTTTTATTGATTTTAATGTGTTTCATTAATATAAGCAACAAATCTACTCCTATGTCACCTCCACAGTGCTCTAAGATTGGTTAAGCTTTTTCAGAAGAATTGCTTGACCATCCTTCCGCCAAACATGTCTTCTACAATTACAGCAAATGAGTTTTTTCCATTTTATCGCTCCATATTAGAATAGATATGTTTATTGATGAACAACAAAACGTAAAATAATTAGTTATATTAGTGTTAAGAGAGAATTGCTAATAGAATTTGAGAACATTCATACCCTAAAAAGACTGCAAACTGAAGGGAATCCTACTCTCCAGATGGGACACTATTTAGAGTTGCGTTGTTTTTGCGTGGGGCGAATTACGTTGGTTAGTTGAATTTGATGGTGTTGGCAATAGTAGGATTTTTTTTCAGTTGTGAGCAGTAAGTCGACAGGTTCGTACGGGTTGAAGTTAGTGTAAGCATGTAGTTGTGCGGAAGCTTGCTTGGATTTGGTACTGTGATTTATTGGTGAGTAGTAGTTTGAGTCGAAAAGTATGGTGTGTCCTTTCCCTAAGTAAAATGTTACTTCAGTTTATGGGAGTAAGTTGATGAGGTCGTGTTATAGGTGTGGAGTCCGGTTGATTTAATCTTCTGGAGAGGAGCTTGATTAAAAAGTGAGGAAGTTGCGTGTTTAGAATCGGAGCAGCCATCCTATCTCTATTTGGGAGGTGTTAAGAAAGAATTCTTCTGTCAACTCTTAGAATGTATCTGACATAATCGTTTGCTTTATCCGATAATTTCTTTTGAATAGGGAGATATCGTTTTTTTTTCTGGTCATCGTGAAACATATATGAGAGACTCTTTGGTCAAGTGGTTGTGGGGAGAATGCAGAATGCTACATACCCTTTTCTCGCATGTCAACAAGCGTGGTATGCCCAGTTTTCTATAACATGTAATAATTATTATCCGAGACTTTGTTTCAAAATCTTGCGGTCAATCTCTCCTGTTTTTGTCAATCTTCCTTTCATCCATTCTGAGATATCTTTCCCCCTCACATCATTTAAGTAATTTAAGTGAAGTCTGTCTTGGTTTGAGATCCCACCTCATTACAAAACTAACAAACTAACTATAAATTAAATTCTTTAAGTTGAATAAGGAATAAAAACTTAGATAAATAGTTCAATAAACTACAATTGATTTGAGAAACTGGAGGACTAACAACATTAATCTTCCCCATCTTTCTTCTTTTATACTTTCGAGATTCATCTAGTCAGATATGAGAATAAGAATTTCTTTACCCAAACCATTGACGAATAAGACCGATCAAGAAAACAAAACCTAATTACGGAACCTCACCAATTTCTACAAGAATTCTCGGAATATCGAGAGCAAATTCACGGATGAAGACCCAACTATAACGAAGAAGACATCAAAGAAAAACCAAAAGACACGATTTACACTCATTACAAAATAGACAAAAAACAAAGGCACTAAGCGTAATACTAAAGTAATTAAAGTAATTTATTACTACAACAGCAAATGCGCATAACATATCCAAGAGCATTTATTTTATAGAAGACAAGTGGCTTGAACGTTATAATAATATAAACTATCTCAAAGACAACAAAGAAACCCCATAACAAGAAGTTATTTAAAAGCGATAGGCCTGATCACTAGACATTAGCATCTCTTTGCACCCTACCACATTTCTTCTTCTTTCCACCACTTGTCTGTTTTCAGCTATCTGTCCCCACACCCTTTCTTTGTCCCCTACACACACCTACCCACTTACATCAATGGAATTTAATTCTAGTCAGATTTGAAAGATTTCTCAAGATGGCCAGAAAGGTACCATAAACTCTACATGGTATATATGAAGGACACCTACCCAAAGCAGTGCGCCCATCAACATGTTTAATTTGTTATCACATCATTTTGTGATATGTGAAGCCGGTTCCTTTGCGTCGTTTTGCGCTCTGTGGATGAGCGCCAATCTCACAAATGCAGCCGCTCTCCAAACAATATTTCGTTGACTTTGCACTCGATGGGGTTTTTATCGCCTTTCACGCGAGATAAGAGTAATTGGATGGTTTAGAGTCTGTCCCATATTTTCTGGGGCAATTCAGGCTCTAAATGAAGATTATGGTTGTTT
Organism: Ceratothoa steindachneri; assembly: GCA_963969495.1. Lineage (NCBI taxonomy): Eukaryota > Metazoa > Arthropoda > Malacostraca > Isopoda > Cymothoidae > Ceratothoa > Ceratothoa steindachneri. Next base: position 66,812,871 of record OZ018324.1, on the reverse strand, counting down.
GCACATCCAATCGCTGACGAGATACTCGTGTCTAAAGTCAGTTTTGTAAATTAATTTCATTTTCTTATTTCGGAAAATGCACCGAAACATGCCTAAATTTGGGACAAAAATAGGATTTTTGAGAGCTTAGTCCCCTTCCCGTCATTATTGACCCTAGTACCTATCTATTTGTTTCCTTGAAAATTTGCTTTTCACATTTTTTCACTTTGAGAATTGCTTTTCGAAAATAAACTCTTAAATAGCGGTGAAATTGAGGGATTAGATAGTAATGAAGAGGGGAAATTATATTGAAAATTTTAATGCATAAAATACTTTCAATAGCATTTTCTTTTATTTTATTTTAAAACAAAAAGTGAATCTACATCTGTACTACAATTACTTACCGTTCAGTACAATCACGAAATTCTCGGATGGATTTTGGCCAGATGAAGATGAACTACATGACTATTATCTATTGAGCATATAAATAGTCCAGATTTCTTAAATCAAAATTAAAATTGACGTGTGAATATTTACCAATATAATTTCTACGAAAGTGACCCTGTTTTCTTTGTAAACCATGTGGCTTTTACCTGGAGATTAGTGTTCCCCGTGAACAATAAGACCCCAAATTTTCTACTCTAGCCATCTACATATAGGCCACACGTTTTCAATTCCCCTAACTTCAACATTATCTTTAGGGACTTCTATTTAAAAGTTTCTTTGCTTTCATTTTATTATGAATAAATAAAAATAGTTAATGCATCTGACAACTAAAAGCAGATGAAGGCACAGTTAATCGTTAATAGTTTTCTGTTTTCTCAATTTTTTGTCCTTTAGAATTTTGGCAATTTTTATATTCATAGTTTGGGAATTTATTAGATGTTTTAGAGCATATAAACGTATTATGTATTGTTCTATAATAATAAAACCAGGCAATGGCTTCACTACTTTCCCCTACGGGGGGAGCTTGCGCTTCGCTACCCACGATTAAAATTTAAAATCTAAACAAAAGCAGCCATGGTTAAATTTTTATAAATTTTTTGAACTTCGACAATTATAATAATTTTAAAAAGGAACTCTAAACAAAATTTCTCCCCTTTCAAAATATCACGTTGCTAAAATAGAGAGTTATAGAAGATATATAAAAATAAATTTTCTGAACTTCACCATTTGTAATTCTTTCGGGTTTAAAAAATTTACAAATTTCGATACTTATATTTATTTCTGAACTTCACCATTTTGTTTTTTATATTATAAAAGAATTATTAAAAATAACTTTGATAAAAAAACATAACTCATAACCAAACTAGGATGAAATTATTGTTCAAATACTAAAAAAAATCCCCTTCTTAAAGTATAAAGTTAGTGAGGATGATAATAATTAACGTTAACGCTTCAGCGTTAATTTATGTCAGATTTCTAAGGAATTACGTATTAACAATTAATTGCACCCTCCTCTGACTGCTCCTACTGTTTGTTCTTTGAGTTCTTGTCTGTGTGTATGGGGCTTAAATGCACATTCTCTAGTGCATGTTTTTCTAGGGAATTTATCCGTGTAAGGGTTGGAATTTAGTCCCTTGGATACAACTATCACCCAGCCATTAGTACTTTTTTATCTAAAATAATTCTTTGGTATTCATGTTTTTCTTCTCATTCTAAAGTCCCATGCAAAAAGATCAGAACGCCTGTATTTCTACTACGAGATCTTCCATAAATTTGGACAGAGAAAATCCAAAGATTCCAAAATTTCTGTACCTACACATATAAGCGACGTCTGGGTAGAGTTCATGCTAATTTAGATTAACCAAACTAAAGTTATCAGCAAATGAACAATTTACTAACAAAATTAAAGTATGCAAAATGATCCAAACGCTTTGGTTTCTTGTAGAGAGAACCGGTATTGTTTGCATAATAACTAAGTTCAGTTTAATCTCGTCTACCTTAGATCATTTTCTCGCCGCCAACGTCATCATGGTGACATATCTAAGAAATCTGTTTACGAGATGATCGTGTAAAGCTGTGCTATCAAGATGGTCTTTCATTTGGGGCCGTTTCAGATTGGCGAGCGCTTATAAATGTAGTCGATAATATTCTGACAACCTGTGACAACACAAGTTTATGTAATGCTTGTATATCAAAGGGGAAGATACAACCGTTTTAGTGAAGAAGGACCGTTTCAAGACGGTTCCAGCAGTTTATCGAGAGTTTGTCAGATTTTGGCCACCAATGGCTCCAGGCATACTTTGTCACGTCGGTTGGAAGAAGACATTTTTCATTCTCTCACAGCCGCATTCAAGCCGATGATCAGTCTAAAGAATAAAGAACAAGAAAGTTTGTCTTGAATTTGTCACTAAAAAAGTTACATGGACGGATAAACAATGGAACCGAAGGAATATAAGGTGACGAATTAAGTTAATTTGTTCTGATCCAATGGCAGGGGGGAAGGCAAAAATTGATCTGTCAGTTGCATTATAAGGAATGAGTAGTTTTGCTGAAGTGTAATAGCCAGGAGCGTGTTGTTGGTAGAAGGCAATGGGCCACTTCTTCGCTTACGAGGCACAGTATATAAATGTACAAATAGATGCTACAACAGCAAGCTTTACCCCATCTACAAACACCCGAGAACCATCCTGCAATTTTCATGCAGGATAACGCCCATTGGCACACGCCAAATCGGTGAAGACATTCCTGGACGAAGACTATATCGATGTTATGAAGTGGCCTACACAGAATTTTAACTCTAATCCAACTGAAGATGTGTGCAAGACACTCGGAGAGAGGTGTCTGGCGAGAAATTCAAAAACAGTTCAAGAACCTTTAGGATATTTTTCAAAATAACTGGAGCAAGATTACTGCACAATAGTTTAAACAGTTGGTTCGATCCTGAAACAGGAGATGTCATAGAATCATTGAGGCCTTTACAGTATTTTTTTTTTTTTATAGAGCCCATCTGGCAACTGCCCACTTAGGCATAAGTCGCCGGAAACACGACAGCCTAGAACTAGGCTACTTTAAAATAAAAATAGGAAAACATAACAATGATAAAAATGTGAAAAACTTAACAATTAGGAAGCAATATCCGGCATCGGGGTAGGTCCCCCTCACCCTGGTGCAGGAGCATGCAACCTACAAAGAAAACAATAACAAACCAAAAAAAATGGAACATTCTTAAATAAAGAGGAGAAGCCCGGCCTCCACCAAAAAGTAAACAAGTCCACAAGTCAATGTGCACGAACTCGTCCCGAGTAAAAGGGACAGGCGGTATCGACCCCGCCCATCCCGGTACCGGGACAAGTCTCGTGCGCAAAGATCACCTCAGACTGGGACATTCGACAAGAATGTGCCAAACAGTCTGGGGGACGATGAAGTCGTCGCAATAGGGCGCTGGCGAGCGCTCCATCAGATAGCGATGCGTCACACGAGTGTGCTCGATTCGGAGACGACAGAAAGCGACCTGAAGCCGTTGTGGCATTGGGGGATAAGTCCATGGGAACAGTCGCGGCGGAATGGCACGCAACTTTAAGTTCCCTTCGACCGTCTCCCATCTTCTTTGCCAAGCAGTACGAAGAGCTGCCCGTATTCCTGCCATGTAGTCAGGGTGAGGAAGAGCAAAACGCTGGTCCGGTCGCAGAGTCCTCGCGGACACTTTGGCGCCCTCATCGGCGGCGATCATTCCCCGCAATTCCTACATGTCCAGGAACCCAGCAGAAGATAATCTCGACATCTGCCCGGCTCGCCAAAACCGTGGCGTCACGGATATCGCAAACCAGCGAATGCGGAGATTCCAATGCCCCAAAAGCACTCAGGGCGCCTTGTGAGTCGCTATAAATCCCAATCCGGTCTCCGAACCGGGCACGTAATCTCCCGTACCAAGTGGTGTATTGCCACCAGCTCGGCCGTGAAGACAGGCGAAGCGTCTGGCAGAGCCCCGCTGACTTCAAACAGAGGGGATACGGCATGGAAGCCGACCCACTCTTAGGACTTGGAGCCATCCGTATACACTGGCACTGCTCCAACGTGACACGAGGTGTGCTCCAAAAAGGTCGAACGCAATACTCCCGGTGCTGTACAAGCTTTGGGAGCAGAGGGTGGCGACAAATAGCCAAATGTGGTATCCTCCAGGGTGGCGTCCTGAAAAAAACCAGGGGTGCCACCGGCCCGAGAGCTATATCTACCTCTCGAAGGAGTTTCCTGGCCCTAAACCCAAAGGGCTTAGGGTATGACTGGCGTCTCTCGGCGGCATAGGCACCGTCGAGGTCAGCTGTGGATGCAGTGAAAGCTGTTGGCGACTGAGGGAGGCGCCGGGCTCATGCGTACAGGCAAGTGATGCACTGCACGCGGCGCAGAGCAAGTGGCATCTCCCTAGCATCCACGCACCGGCTCATAATGGGGAAAGTGCGGAAGGCACCGGTCGCAAGGCGAAGGCCGGTGTGGTGGATCGAATCCACCTTCCGCAATAAACGCCTGGCTGCGGATGCATAAAACTCGTCCGTAGTCGAGCTTCGAACGAACAAAGGATCAATAAAAAAGTAGGGCAGTAGCCCTATCAGCGCCCCAAGCTCTGAGCGTCACGAAACGGAGAATATCTATGGCGTGGGTACAAGAAACCCTAAGGCTGCGAATATGAGCCTCCCAGGTTAGGCATCGGTCGAATACAAGACCAAGGAAACGATGCGATTCAACCACATCCAGGCGCACCCCATTAATAAACAAATCTGGGTCGAGGTGAAGCCGTGGATGGCGGCAGAAGTTTACCACTTTAGTCTTGGCCAAAGAAAACCAAAACTTGTGCGCTTCTCCTTAGAGAGAGACGCGGTTCAATGCCTGTTAGAGACGACGCTCCAGAGTTGACATCTGGGCCGCACCAAAAGAGATCGAAAGGTGCTCCACGTAGAGCGTAGCGAGAACATCTTTCGGAAGCACCGAGGTGATGCCGTTGATGCTCAGGGCAAAGAGTGTGACACTGAGGACACTTCCCTGCGGGACACCCTCTTCATGCTCCTTTGGGTCTGGAGAGGGCTTTCTCCACCCGTACGCGGAATCGACGATCTCGCAAAAATTCAGATATACACATTGGGAGGCGTCCCCTCGCCGCCATCTTGTGGAGAATCTCCATGATACAATATCGCCATGCGGTATCATAGGCCTTCTCTAGATCGAAAAACACCGTGGCGTAGTGCTGTCTACGAAGGAAAGCCTCGCAGACGGCATTTTACAGTAGGAACAGAGCATCCGACAGGGAGTGGAACTTGCGGAAGCCGCACTGTGCAGAAGACAGATGGCCTCCGCTGTCCAGGAAATAGGCTAATCCAACATTTACCAAATTCTCCATCAACTTGCACACGCAAGAGGTTTAGAGAGATTGGGTGGAAACCGGTCAGAGTAGAGTGATCTCTCCCCGGTTTGCGAAAGGCGAGCACAGTAGCGATTCGCCAGGAATCTGGAAGAAGACCCTCCACCCAGATCCTGTTGAACAAATCTAACAGAAAGGCCATGCCTTGCTCACCAACGTGCCGAAGCATGGCGTACGGAACATCGTCCGGACCATGAGCGGTGTCCGCGCACGAAGTGAGAGTGGAGCGCAACTCACTCACAGTAAACCTGTCGTTGAAGGGTTCTCCGCCTCTGGAGGTAAAGTCCAGCCGGCGTCCTTCCGCAACATCAGGACGTTTATTGAATGCTGGTGGAGCAGCATCCCGGCTAGATAATGCAATAAAAGCGGTCGCGAAGGATTACGCCACGGACTCGGGGTCCGAGATTGCGGTCCCATTCTGCTGGAGAACGTGAGGGGGGTCCTGCGAGAACTTGCCCCGAATCCTTTTGACTCGCTTCCACCCCTTTGCTAAAGGGGTCTTTCCCGTTAAGGGAAGACATGTATTGTCGCCAAGAAGAGCGGCGGGCGTGCTTTGAAATATACCGGAACCTAGCCCTAGCCCTACGAAATTCAGAGACAGTGAAATCGTTCGGGCGGCACTTATAGCGAATGTAGGCATAACGCTTCTGTTTGAGGGCCCTCTCACACTTGGCCGACCACCATGGGAGTACTCGGCGTGCAAAACGGCCAGACGTTCTAGGAATAGTAGTCAGGCCCGCGGCGATGAGGTTGCCGGAGAAGAACTCAACGGCCTCATCTACCGACCTAAACTCCTCGACTGAGATAGAGAATTCAGTCATTTCCTGAAATGCAGGCCACCGCGCCCGCGCCAAGCACTACGGAGGTGTTCTCTCAGGCGGCAGTTGCCCTGAAAAGGATATTTGAATGAGGAAGGGATCACTACCATGGATGTCATCGACCACCCCCCAATTTAAAACAGGCTGTGCATCCGAAGAGCACAAAGATAGGTCAAGGCAAGAAAATGAAGCGGTTCTCTGACAGTGATGCGTAAACTCATCCACGTTTAGGACACCCATCTCAAGCTCTTCTATCAGATCGGCAAGGACTTGTCCCCTAGGATTTATTGAGTAATCTCCCCAGAGAGGATGCCCGCCGTTCAGATCTTCAAGCAAGAGAAAGGGCCTCGAAAACCGTGCCACCACGCGGTGGAAGTCCCCCGCGTCGAGGTCAGCTGACGGTGGAATGTACGCAGAAATTATAGTATACCTCCTATCCAGGTGCAGCTGCACAGCCATTGCCTGAAAGGAGGTATCTAAAGAGAAAGGAAGAAAGGAGACATCATGCCGGGTGTAAACCGCGCATACTCCAGCCCGACCATCCCGTAGCGGTGGGGTCGCAAGACCCTTATACTCCAGGAGCACAGACAGGGGGCACGCGCCTAGAATGGTCTCCTGCAAAAAGATAGCTAACGGGGAACGGGACGAGACGAGCCTCCGAAGCTCCTCCCAGTTGGCCCGAAGTCCACGGCCTATCCATTAAAGGAATATGCCCTCCAGGCCGAAGCTCCTTTGTTGCTGTCCTCCTTTCGGGGGACAGCTTTAGGAACCCCGGAAGATGCCCTGGTGAAAAACCTAAGGGCTGTTGCCTCCTGTGAGTCTAATGACTCGGTGGAGGCGCGTTGGCCTTTTCGCCTTACGGGAAACAGTCACGCTGTGGGAAGAAGGGAGAGCCCTGGTTTTAGCCGGTGCTGGGTATGAACATTTTTTGCCGCCAGCTTTACCAGGGAAGCGCCCGGGTTGAGTAGAGCCCACACAAAGGCTTCGAATGGGCGCGGAAACAACCTTGCTCGTTGGCCTGGATGGGCCAGGAGCAGAGGGTGCCTTTCTAACTATTGAGGCATATGACGTCCAAGCAGAGCCGGGCGCACCAGGACCAAGTCCTTAGTCTCGCAGAATGAGAGTAGATCCTGAGCCTGAACGGCCAGGATTTCTTTCTCAAGGAGATAAGCACCACATTGCTTCGAAGAAGCGGGGTGCGGCTCTTCGCAATTGACACACTTGGCCACACACGATTTAGACTTATCGTGTGCGGCCTTGGAGCAATTTACACAGACTTCGGGTGACCCCGACTTTGCACGTCTACAAGAACGATTCGTATGGCCGAAGCGGTGACAGTAATAGCACCGCCGTGGCAGTGGCACGAATTACTTCACGCGGTAGCGGTACCAACCGGCACGCACCGACTCAGAGAGCTTGTTACAGTCAAACGTGACGAAGAGTGTAGGGGTGGGTCTCGAGGCCCCTCCCTGTTTTCTCATCACACGTTCGACCTTGACCGCCCCATGGTCGGCTAGCTTAAGGGTGATGTCCTCAATGGAGTAGTCAACGAGTTCCCTCGCATAAACTACTCCTTTTACAAAGTTCATGGTAGAGTGCGGCGTCACACTCACCGGGGTGCCATGAAGTGTCCTAAGAGCACTTATCTAGGCCGCCTCGGCGGGATTCGCCGCATTCGCCAGAAGGCTGCCGTCCGAGAAACGGGTGACCTTTGGCTCTCTACCAATTACACTAGCTAATCCTCTTCTCTGATAGATCATGTTGCCCTTGGCCAACATGATTTCATCAGTGGAGCGAATGACGAGGAAGCGTTTGAAGTCAGCGGTCTCGAAAACGCCAGGTAACCTCTGAATCAGGGGTCCCGTTGTTATTGAGGCTCCGCCCTGCGCACTTTTGGTCTTTGTCATAGTCGAAGGCTCCGCACCCAAGGGGGGGGGGCAGAGGGGCCGAATGTGCTGATCTTAGCTTGGTCGCTTGCCAAAGTGGCAGCAGACCCATTCGTCCCCGCAGCCCCCTGAGATGAAGGAGAGCCCTAAGTCTTCTTCGTCTTTTTCTTGTTCTTTTTCTTTTTCGGAGAAGAGGGCGGGGAATGAACCCGCTTCTTACCTCCGCCGGAAGGTGCCCCCAGGCCAGATGGGCCGGCCTCAGCCAGATCTTTTTCCGTAATGGAGAAGGTCCTGGTAGTCGTAGGGGCACCGGTCGGAGGAGATCCCTCCCCTCTTTGTACTACCTCAGAAACCCTAGCCGTTTGCAGAGGACCTTGCATAGGGGCGGATTCGGGTTCGGTGCTTGGCGCCGAGCCAGGATTCCCCCCCATGAAAGGCCCTACCGTCTAAGGCTGGGTTTCCTCAAGGACCATGTCTACCTCAGGGGGGGTTTCCAGTTGGCCTTCCCCCCCAAGACATCGCAGGTTCCGTTAGCAGTATTGTCATTAGTCATCTGGTGTGGGGAGGCACAGGCCTTGACCCCGGCAAGGTAAAGTATTCCTGCCAGCAAGACTTTTGAGGGAAGCGACCGAAGGGGCCTGGCTTCCCTCTCCCCCTTATATGGTTTGCCATACCGAGCCACTTACACGGGGGGTGGTCGGCAGTGAGCTGCCTGCTGGCTTTCTTGGCAGTCCCCTTGGAAAGAAAAGAGGGGACTGCCGCGGGAAAAAGGGAGGTGCCCGAAAGCACCTCCAGAGAAGGGGGTGAGGGGGAGTCCCCTGCACCCAGAGGCGAAGTTAAGGAGTAAGCCTCCTCTCCAGTTAGAGAAATATTGAGGGTCCCCTGCGCAAGCACAAGGATGGGGGACCTCCATTTTTTTCTGTGGAGCTGCCCGAGGGCGGCTCCGTCGTTGTTATAGGGAAAATTAAGGGGATATGTTTAGTTTTTGCATCATTGTGCATGGTAACCTTCTTTGTTCTACGGGACATAATCGTTTATTATCTCTCGCAGTACCCCGCACTGCAAGAGGTGCTTACAGGCCCGGCAGAGCCAGGCGCCACCATTTGGGACCACCCCTCCCGCCTGGTGGCCTGGCAGTCCATCGGCATGGTGGCTCCACCTTGAACACGGCGTAAAAAAGATAGATTGTGAAGAGGAGAGGAAATGGGATGTGAGGAAGGTATATGTGGGGATGAAGCAGGTTGTTAAAAACCAACCACCCCAGACCGGAGCTTAGGGGTTAGGGAACATTGTCCCCTCCCCCCTCAGCCCCGATCCGGGACGGTTGGCTGAGAAGAAGGTCAGCATCTACCCTGTCAAATTAGAGGCTGACCGGAGAAAGTTGTGCGAGAGGTTGTATGAAAAGCGACGAAGTAGGGGAGAAATACAGGCTATCTGAAGGAAGGAAGAGTGGCTAAGCTAGGGCCAGACGGAGCGCAGGATCCCGTCAGCACGGCGGCCAGATGGCAAATCGCCGCGCCCCTTACGGGGGCCTTTACACTAAATACTAAATACTTATAACTTGTAAAAATCTTTTCCACTCATAGTTTAATTGTTAAATTCTAATAAAATTCGATTCCACTATCGTTCCCATTATTTTGGACACTATTTTTTTAGTAAATTGTTTATCTGCTAAGAACTTTCGTTTTATTCATGCCTATCGTCCCTCTAGGCATAAATTTTGGAACCTTGGATTTTTATGGCAAATGTTATGGAAGATGTGATAGAAATACAGGCGTTCTGATTTCTTTGGACGCTAAGATATTTTTTTTTATCTACATTCATTCATTCTGTTCACTAGAGTAAGAGTGCCTCACTGAATTACATACGTTAGGATTTGTCCTCACTAATTAGCGAAAAAAACATTTTGTAAGGTTTTAGTGAAGCTCAGAAAAATAAATATGATTACCGAATGTTTGGTAATTTTTTAAAACAAAAAGAATCATAAAGATCTTTCTAAAATTGATTTTCCTTTTAAATTCAAAACTCTTTGTTGTAGTTGGGTTTGTCGATTTTTTTAAACATAAAGATACCTTTGTTAATTAAAAATCAGTATGTGATATCTTGTTTTTTTTTTAAAGAAAGGGGATTATGAAAGAAACCGGTTCAGAAAGATTTTAATGAATTGTTAAAAGTAAGGCCAAAACTTTTAAGAAATTTAAAAACAAAGGATAAGATTTTATCCTGTCCCTTAACTGCTACCTTTAACAAACTAAATGTTTATGTTTAATATTTTCCCTAATGAATTGAATCGTTTAGAAAAATAGTACTTGTGATAAGTTTTGACAAATATTAAAAGGGAAAAAATATCCTTCTAAAAAAATATTCACACAGAAACAATACTTTGACATTTGCAAAAGATTTTAGTGGAGTTCATTAATAAAAGAAAAATATCATTACAAAAAAACAAAGGAATTTGTCGCTAACTCGAAGTGTGTTGCATATTTTGTGAATAAACATAACAACTTAAATTAGCAATTAACACTAGCAATCAAATTATTTTGGCGTTCAGTAGCAACTATTTTCACAAATGACTGCATATATTTGTGTATATACATATGTACAATTTGAACCAACACTGTTACTTGCCCTTCGTCATTGAACTTATTGTCATAATCTTTAACTACATCATTTCTTTTGCCAACTTTATTTTTTGCCTCTCTTTGTCTAATTGATCAGATATTCTGTTATCATTTTCATTATATTGTCAACATATTTTTTAATGATGCTATAATTCAAGATGAAAATAATCCTATTCTTTTCGCCAGAAAGGTTCATCACTCTTGGTTTGAACGAGATCAACCTGAACATAGAGTTGTAATGTATAGAATGCGGTTACTATAGCGACGGTAAACCTACTCAACTGACATCTTCACCTATCGTGGAGCTCCTCATCCACACTAAGCAATTGGTTCTACCCAATACATCAAATATTACAGACATTAAAAGAAATGTGAATGTTAAAATAGCTAATTGATGCATTTATTTTTAGGACTCTTAGATTAGCATATTGGATAAAGCAAGTTGCTTGTCTTGGATGAGAATTGTCCTCCAGTTGTACTCGGTGCAGTGTCGTGGAGGCTTATCGTTGCTATAGAAACCGCATGAACCTCAAAGTCTTTCTGGTCGGTGCAGTTATCTGACTTAAATATCTTAGGACCATTGAGAGCGGGGTTGAAAGCAGTCTAAAGGAAATTTTTCCTATTAACATCACTTGTATAATAGATCTATGTGCTGAGAGAACGACAGCTACGAAATTGACCTGGAGGCTCTTTGAACTGTACATGAATCCTTTACACTAAAATGAAACGTTCGTCAATAGGGACAATAGCACAGCCAATGGCATCGCCATTAGGTGCTGTCTTGCAGACCTTGAACAAGCAGGTTCAAGTTTGCGAGAAACTTTGTTGCTGTCAAACTGCAGCTAAGCTGAAGCGTTGAGTATGATGAAAAGCGAAAAAGAGGAGGAAAGTCAAATTAGTGCAAACCATAATTTATCCATTCACTAATTTAATATATTTATTACAATATTTATTGCATTATATTTATTAATACATATTATAAAACTTTGCAAATTCTAAAAAAAAATCGGGTTACATATTTAATGGGCACCCTGCATTTTTAATTTTTGCAAGCATATCTTTGGGATTCACTTTTCAGCTTTAGGGGTTTTGTTTCAACACCGTAAGTGGACTAGGTAATGCATTAACCATAAGAACTCAATTTTAGCTAAAAGAACCACGGCACATAACTCCCACTTTGTAAACTAGTTCTACCTCACGCAAGACCACTTTGTAGACTAGCTCTATCTGACGCACGCCCTAATTTATGTACTTGCTCACTTGTGAAATAATTTATTTATTCAACACTTTTGTCGGAAGCCGATTTAACTTTTTTAATAAGTTTCATTATTTTTTAAATTCTTAATATAATTTACGAATCTTTTTAGAAATAAAAATAGCTGTGCCCAAATAGTAAATCCTATGAATAATTCCCACTCGAAATTAAATCAGTCACCACTATTGCAGCGTGAAATTTAGGCAGCAACAGATTTGCATTTAGCTTTGTATTTCAATTGAAATTTGCATATTGACCCTTTCTAAGCTTCCCACTGTATTAACGCATTCTAGTCATATTTAGCCAGTTCAATCGAAAGGGATTTTCTCCCTAAGAACATAAGTTAAGACTGTAGTCCACCATCAAATGAATATATATATATATATATATATATATATATATATATATATATATATATATATATATATATATATATATAATAGATGTAATTGATTTGTTCCTTGGGAATCTGATACGTAGTAGAAATATCAAGACCCAGGAGATTACACTAATCATTTATTCGCTGGACGTTCGGACCTTCGTAAGGGCCATCTCCAGCGACTGTATCGACTGTTATCGTTACTATTTCTTCCCCTTCTCATTAGTCGATACAGTCGCTGAAGATGGTCCTTACGAAGGTCCGAACGTCCGGCCAATAAATGATTAGTGTAATCTCCTGGGTCTTCATATTACTAATATATATATATATATATATATATATATATATATATATATATATATATATATATATCGAGATAATTTGGTACTCGCAGCGAGATAAGTCGTTGATGCTTTATAGTGAGAGAAGTAGTTAATTGATCGATGCTGCTTTTGATTGTGCTGGGGGTCACCAGTGCTGAGTTAGAACAATTTTCCTTCTCTCTTAAATGATTTGAGTTCGTTCTTGAGTGCGTCCACCAAATAAGTTCGTATTTGAATTTTGTAAACGACTTGATAAAAAATAACTATTTTGTACTTGATATTTAATGATGAAGGTCTGGAGCTTGGTGACCACTCTACACCCAGGTATGTGGATGGATTCACAACGATGAAGATGAAGCAATGTGATTGAATGTGTATCTGTATCTGATTGAATGGATCTAATGAATATTGTGTGCTTATTTTATATCTGTAGAGAAGGTGTGCGTGACCAATGAGGTTCCAGGGTAGGAGATTTTTGTTTGAAGTCAATATTCGTTCGTTCGTTCGTTCGTTCAAGAGAGAGAGAGAGAGAGAGAGAGAGAGAGAAAGAGAGAGAGAGAGAGAGAGAGAGAGAGAGAGAGAGAGAGAGAGAGAGAGAGAGAGAGGGAGAGAGCAGAGGTCGCGTATCAAAAGAATTTGACGGATAGGTGCAGAATTATGATCTCCTCATTGTCGGTTGTGTGCTGTAACTAGTGGGCTACCAGGCACACCAAGTCAAACCTCCCCAAATCTTTACTCTATTAAAGCTATTAACTACCCATGTTTGAAGGTACCTCTACGTGTTTTTGATACTATATATTTAACCTTTTCACAATAAAAAGCTCACTACTTATGCTAGTAGAAGAGTAAATAATTAATTGAGCTTTCATTGCTCTAATTGTTCCTTGTACTTTTCAATGTCCCTTTCCCTTATCTTTAAAACTCTGCTTTTTTGTGTCATGCGCTCATTCACATCAATATTTCTCTGTCTTTCTATATTTATATAGTTTGCCACTGCACGGTTTCGTCCTCTTTCTACCATCAAAAGGGTTTTAAAAGGCAAAAAATAGATTGGGCGAAAACATAAGTGAAAGTGTTTTTCTAAATATTGTTGTTAAAATATAGGATAGGGTAAAAACTCTTTTTCGAACCCTTAGAAAATCCAAGGTTGAAAAAATTTAAATAACCTTTGGTATTTAGGTATAGTATATTCTAAGCCTAACTTAACTTAACTTTATTTATTTTTGTATATCATTTATTTACACTGAAATAAATAATAATCAGCATAGGCAGTTAGCTTTTAAATTCTTAGCTTATCCTCTTTCTCCAACTAGTTCTAAATTATCCTATACATTAAGGTCACCTATCACTATTCGTACAACTAATCTGGTCTCCTGCTCCCACAACCATAATCGTACCTATCAGTTGATTCATAGCTTTACCCAATATCGCATAAATCCTCAGCTTTTAGGGCGTTTCTTTATTTTATTTACAAAAAGGACTTAAACATTCATTTATAGATCATTATTATTTAAAGAAATACTAACAGTAAATTTACAAAATTCCTTCATACTTTCCATCATTCTCTTCATTTCTAGAATGATGATAATTATGATATATTTACCAGTAATTCACCCCTCATGGTTCACTTTTTGCTGAAAAAGCATGAATAATGATGAATAGGGATGAAAATAGGATTCCAATTTACCTTCCATGTGCCTTCCTAGCATGATGTTGATATTCCAAATGGGCTTGAATTTTATAATGATTCGAAAGAGCCAAAATCGCATAAATCCTCAGCCTTTAGAGCGTTTCTTTATTTTATTTACAAAAAGGATTTAAACATTCATTTATAGATCATTTCGAACGCCTAAATTTGATGCTTTAATATGAGCGCAAATTTGCATTCTAAATTCATTACGAGCGATTACTTTCTTTTCCTCTCATTCTATCTCGTGTATACCCTCGTAGGACTCTGTGTATCAAAGTGTGAATAATTTATTTTGCTGCTTTGAGATCATTTATTCCTTAATCGACCAAATTACCTCCAGTCATTATTTTGGAGGTTTCAAATGCCTCATTTTTTTTTCAGTGTCGTATATTTTGACCATCTATGTTATCCTCTAGTTTATCCTCAATATGTAAAGATGTCATTTAAGATGTGATTACTTCTTTACATAGTTTTATATAATCGTTTATCTTCCTTATTTCTTATTGTTTTTACATTTTTATTATTATTTTCAGGATTTTTTGTAAACTTTTCATTCACATTTCAAATATAACTATTTATCATTCCTCAAGATTGAATAACATATGTAGTACTTCAGAAAACAGGACAATAAATAGCTGCCTCTTAGTCGATTTGTTTCATTCTTTCGTCATATCTTATCCACCTTTGTCCCTCTATGCAAATAATTTATCATTCTTTTATTGTTACTATTTTGTTTTTATCATTTTGTCCTTTTGCAATAAGCAGATAATATTTTCTTTTCTTACCTCAATATTCTTTGATTCGAACGACCACTATGTCATCCGGAAGTTTATTTGGTATAAATATTAGTGTAAATCAAAAGTGAAGGTGAAAAAGAACGGGGGGAGGGGTGACCTAGTATAGTTGCATTTTGACAACAATCGGCGATGGTGGAAACTTTCGCGCCCTCAAAGGAGGCTCGAGTTCCTCGTATGTGGATGTGAGTACCTTATCGGCAAGATCCAGAACGGAAAAGACAGGACATAAGTAGGGATGGGAAGAGTGTGGGCATTTTGATTGGGTCTGTGATGTTAACAAGTGTTAGATTACCTACCTCTTCGGGTAATAAGTTCAGCCCTTCTGCCCATAAGTGGCCTGTCCCTCACTAACGTTGAATTTTTATACCCGCGCTGCCTGGGCTTGAATCAAACAACTTTGGTCATCATAGATCTAACATAGTTTCCATTAGGCTTAGCCAGAGCTTCAATGTTTACTTCTTAGTAGACTTTGTGTAATGCGGGATTCAAGGCCAATTAATCTAAGACTCATGGTATATATTGTAGAAAGAAGTCTTTATCATTATATTTTGGGGTCTAATACAATGTTTTGATTTATTTTTTATTCTTGTTTACTTCTCTTTATGGTGCGTATGTTGCTCTCTTCCTTTATCTCACTATTCGCTCCTATATTTATTGGTAAGCCATTGCTGAGCCGACTGGAAACACCTCTTTCGAGTACAGCAAAGTTAAACCACATCGGGCGTTGTTATTGGTCGGATGTAGTCACGATTCCGAGCGCCGTCACGTCGGCTGCCATACGCTGTAATAAACACAGTTCGGATCCCACATGAAATTGTACGTGTAGGCCACTGCTGAGAATTAAAAGGCATCTTAAATGGGGGAGATTGGTATGAAGACCCCACGCCAATTTCTTTTGTTTTCTATTTGTTAGTTCTCTTAATGTCCTTTTTCTCTTGCCGTCTCGTGATTCGCCGAATGGTGCTAATTATTGTATTTTTGTTTCTTGACCAAGTTCGAGAACCTCCTCCCTGTTCTTTTCCTGATTTTAGCAAATTCCTGTCCATAAAAGACTGATTTACACTATCTCCATCAGCATATTTTAACAGAGCATAAAATAATTGTTCCTAATTTATATTACTTTTCCATAATCTAATATTTTTGTATATGAGAACAAATTAATGTAATAGCTGTGTTCTTTCAAAGATATTGTAGAAACAATTTAATTTGTTACAAGACAATCAAGTATGGCATAATTTATTTTTTCGGATTAGTTGACCTTCATGGGGGTAGGGGGTTCTATTGTGATTTTTAAGTGTTGTTATTTTACATGTTAATAAGCTTATTCCCAGTTAGACGATAACACTAGGTTATACTTTTATTTGAGCCACCCCTACTTTTGATATGAATGAGTTGATGGGATCGATAACTTAACAAAATATTATCCGGATCAAGTTTATCATGACTTGCACCGTGGCGAGGGCAAAGCGAGCAGATTATAAGTTGCTGTGAAATGAATTTGTTTTACATTCATGAATGGCCGACCGGATTAAGCACTCCGTTGACTGATCTCAGTAAAGTGAGTGGTTTAAAATCTCCTTTCGACTCTGACGTTCTTTTTTTATAGACTGGTTCTTTTTTTCCTACACATTCACGTTAGAAACTTACCTTTTTCTCTAAACTTAATGAAATAAAACATTTACTTTGCATTCCAATTCCCAACATTTTCTCTCACTTGTAGAAAGAAAAAAGTTCTCGCGGGTGAATTTTTGATATATTTAAATAAAAGAATAATGTTTTTACTTTGCTGCCTAGTTCTCCTATCTTGGTAGAGATAGGTTCAAAATTTAATCAAGGCCAAGATGGTTAATAAAGATTAAGAATCTTTTCAATGGAATAAAGATTCTGCATATGAAAGAAGTTTTGAGAATAAAAATAAGACTATTGAAAAAATTAAAACAAATTAAAAATTTGGGCAAATAATAGAGCATCAAGAAGTTCACTCCAAACAAGGGCTCGATGAAGATTGAAGAGCTTCGTTAGGTACAACATTTCCTTTTTAACCGCATATTATACAAAAGTTATAATATTTTTTTACTTTTAAATGCGATTTAATTTTGAAGTTAAGGGATACTGACATTTCGTGCAAATGATGTTCAAGGGAGCAAAAAAGAGCTGTAGGAAAAAATAAATGTGTGTGTTTAAATTTCGTCTGGGAGTTGTCCTTCCCTAAACTTGTGGAAAATTTCTCTGACAGTCGCCTATGTTGAAAACCTTGCCTCAGTGTCATATGAACTGGAGAGAGAAACGAGTTTAGGAGGCCTAGTTAACGAGGGGTAACTAACTCCCTTTAGCGATTGCCCATAGAATCCACTAACAAACACATGCAGGAAAATCACTTCGCTACCAGATTACCACGAAGTCAATACCGTAGGTGAAGCCTAGTCCAAAAAAAAAAAAAAATCGAATGAAGAAGTCTTTTGAACAATCTTATCACATCCTAATTAGGATCTACACTATGAATGGCAGATTTATCTTAATAGAAAACTAAAACCGCCATATTACACTGGTTTGCGCTGTTTTCAAGGTCTAACACATAATACATAATTTTAGGTCGTATTTTTGCGCTGAATCCGAAAATCATGCTCTTTTTATCTAATCAGATCAAGTTTTTGAGATATAATAACATCCCAGAAATTCCTATATTCCGATCTATTTGTAGGTGAAAGTACATACAATTGTAAACTTTTACTGATTTATACACATAATGTTGAGATTGATACCAGGTAGAGTACATCATACAAAAAAGCTACTCATGGATGAATAATCTCTTCAGGGACTTCAGATTTTGCCATCCCCTTTCAGGCATCAGCAGTAGTCAGCAGAAAGGTTGACACCCCAACGCCCTTGGTACGTTCCCTCTATCACACGGATATCTTGATGAAAGCGCTCACCCTGTTATTCACTGAAGTCTCCAAAGTTCTCGGGAAAATAATCCATGTGGGACCGAAGGAAGTGCATTTTCACTGACATGCGCGCACCAAGTTTGTGGAAATTCTTCATTTTCTCATCAACCGCCTTCTTTGTCTTGAAAGCCAGTCTTGTCTGACATAATGCTGGTCGTCAGCCCGACTGTCCCACAAGCACATAACGCATGGATACTTTGGGTACCCAACTTGAAAGCCAAGGATGAGTCCAACAACTTTAAGATCTCCACAGATCAGCCCTTTGTTTTCCTGGTTGTTGAGAGCAGATAACAGACGGTCCATGCTGTTGCAGGTTTCCTTCATTACAGCCAAGTGTCTACCAGGGATCGATGAAAATTTATTTCCGTTATTAAGAAGAACTGCCTGGAGACTTCTGTTAAATTAGACAATGAAAAGTCATCCATTCATAGCATCATACTTCAGGCCGATTAAATTTAGCAGGTCAGCAATGCTGTTACATTAGACCAGTAAAGAGGCTTCATCAAACGTGAAAGATTTCCTAAATTCTTTCTCGCGGTCCTGATACCAATAGAATGTTGTCACTGGTGCCAGAATATATTTTTCTAGAAGACATGAACCCAATAACTGAGTAGATTCTTTGGAAAGATTCAGGTGTGGCGTTAAGTCGTAAGTTCGGCTTGCTTAAATGGCACCAGTTGGTTGCCCTATTCTGTCTTGTTTGCATCAAACTTAGCTGTATTGGTAGTGACACTAGCCTCGAAATAAGAGGTAGAATCTATCTGTCTCAGAAACAGAAAGATTGGGGCCATGTGGGGACTGGTTTTATAGCAGAAAGAACATTGAGGTATTGAGCATGATGCCTGTTCTTGCGATTGATGCCTTTCAAATTTGTCATGAAGAAGTAGCAGCCGGTAACGTGATCCTGGTCTTCCATCCACACCATTTGGCCACATTCGGCATATGCTCTCGCTTTTCTTAGTACTCCAATCCAGTATATTTTCCGACATGTTTTACAGCAAGTATGGAAGCAAATGGCTTATACTGATCATCTAGTTTTACTTCAAAGTAAGCATGATATTCCTTTTTCACAAAATCAGTGATTTTTGCTCGATTGTCTGGAAGAGCGACATGTCTGAAAATGTAACAAAACATATTCGGATGATTCTTTTCCATACGATCCATTGTAATGCAAATCTACCCCTAAAAAGATGAACAAAATAGATTATGTATGGTTATTCATACAAAACAGAAGTAATAAACGGTTGGATGATAGCGCTATTTTGGAATATACGTTCGAATATAATTCGAACATATCATTGAAACCTAACCTAGGAAAAGAAAACTAATTATATTCTTAAATTCACGAAGCAAATATGATTCTAAACCAGTTAGAAAACTTATGACCTTGAAAAAAGGTTTTGAAACGCAGCCCAGTGTTATTTATCAAATATCTATAAAATCTCAAACATTTTACAGGTCATTTTATAATTTAGCAAGGCTGATAGAAAAATAAATTTAATGCATTGTACTAAATAAAGACAGTATAAGAATTTGAAACCCCGCTTTGGTTTGCTATTTCTCTTCCATTATTATCAATGTATGGTTATTTTTTTAATTTCTTATAGGCCTTAGTGCGAAAAATTTCTTTTTGCGACTCCCCACTAAACTGAATATGATTGGAAATATTTCGAGTTTTATTGCCTAA
Organism: Ceratothoa steindachneri; assembly: GCA_963969495.1. Taxonomy (NCBI): domain Eukaryota; kingdom Metazoa; phylum Arthropoda; class Malacostraca; order Isopoda; family Cymothoidae; genus Ceratothoa; species Ceratothoa steindachneri. The sequence continues at coordinate 66,793,135 of OZ018324.1, read as the reverse complement.
AATTAAATCTTGACTCCTGGAATCTTGGAAATAGGTCTTTTAGACATTCCGGATAGCGAAATAAAAAAGGTTTTATGACAGAGCTGTCAGCAAAGATCAATCTATTTTTTTTATTTTTCCACGTTACTGAACATTTGACGGCTACAAAGTGTTTATGAACCGTATATTTTGATCATTTTTATGTTTAATGAACCCGGCTCTAGTTCCTTTTGAGTGTCATATGCTTCAAAATATAGTTCCAGTATTTTCTCTAAATTCTCTCTTCCTACAGGAATAACCTTTTATCATCGGCAAGAAGGATCCCGACAACTTTTAGTCCGGTCATTGATTAATGTTTCGTGATTTCCTTTATAAATAAGATGTCGCACCATTAAATAGAGTAAAGACGATCTTTCGCTTCATTTGAAATAACCTTTATTTCATTTAACTCTCATCCAAGTTCATGGCGTAAGTGTAGAAGCGATTAAAAAAAAATCCTTGGAGTTAATGACGGGAAAATCTTCAGTTCCACCTAAATATGAATAAAATAAATGTTGGACAACCAATGTGATCTCACATTTTTCTTTATTCTTTCCGATTTTTTTCAAGGTAATGATTTAATTTTTTTTTATTACTTAAAATAACAAAAGATCGCATTAGTTCGCATTGGAGGCATTCATGATATAAGAATGAAAAAAAACTTATGTGTTTGCGGGATTGGAAAAAATGTGCGGCGTCTCATAAAATGCGAGCAGAAAATTTTAGGCTTGGTTTGTTCAATTTTATTCGAAAAATTCAATCTTGTTTTCCTTCTACAGAAAGACAAAAATTTAGTTATAAACATGTTTTTGTGGCTGTAATAAAGCAATATCTCATGTTGAATGCGTGTGAGTTAACTAAGCTTTTCATTGAATCCTATGCAACAATCATTTTCTAGTTTCATGAATGAAAGAAAATGTTACAACTTGATCTCAAAGTCTAAATTGATTTGACTACGGCGACCAATGAGCCATTACTTACAAAATTATGGACCAGCAAAGACATTAAAATAGAGTTGAAACCAGTCTAGTAGAAGGAAGAAGGAAGGAGAGAGGATCCTAGATAATGAGAATAATTATCAAACCGACTATGAGTTATAAGTATTTGGTATTTTTATTGTTTATGTATTCGAGTAAACTTTATCGTTTCTATTCTTAAACCATATTGCCTCAGTTGCTTTAAAATCTTGCTAGGTAAGTTATTCCATAGTTGAGTAACCCAACCAAGAAAACTTCTGCGCTATCGAGCTTTCAAAACTTTTGTTAACTAGTTTCTAGTTGTTCTCCAATCATTTAATTAAAAAAGAAACTCATACTTTGTATTAGTAAAGTTGTTTAGTATTTTAAAGACCTCGATTAATTGGACGCATAAACAACCGAGTTTCAATTCAAGTTGATTAAGATCCCTCAAGCAACCTACATATAATTTATTTTGAAGCTTACAGATTAAATTAGTCCCCCTAATCTGAACACGCTCTCAGATTGCTTTGCACGTTTGTAGGTCTAACAACGCCTTATATTATGTAAGAATAATATCTTTTCATTTGAATGCAAAACTCCTAAATTTGTATTTCATAATTCTTAATTGCTTTTTGTGATGCATTCACTAGAGGTCATTCCGTCGCTTGAAATTAATACACCCAAATCCTTTTCAATAGTAACGACGTTCAGATTATCTCCAACCTTGTTGCCCACCTACTACTGGTGATTTTCGTGACCTAGGTTCACTACCTTACTTATTTTACGTAGAATCTCATCTGCCACTTTTCTGTCCATTTCATTACTCTATTTAGATCTTTTTAGAAATTTAATAGGTTACACCAAAATTATGCTCTATTTTATTTTGCATCCTAATCTAACATTAAAATTTTATTTATAATCATTATTCACTAACTAGTCCCTTCTTGCGGTCGGCTAGCCAGGTTTTACTTCACTCAAGTACATTGCCTACTCAATTTAAATGGTTTTAACTTTATTAAAAGACTTCAATGCATTAGAGTATTAAATTCCTATTTGAAATACATATAAAATATATCGACAGCTATAGGTTGGTCAAAGCTTGTGAAAATTTTGCGAAAAAAAGCAAATGACTCAAACATGAGTTAAATCTCCTCCAGACATGCTAGTTATCATTCATTAAGCTTGGTATTCTAAAAGCTCTATGATTCGATCATTACAGACTAAAAATGCCAAATTCTTTGCCTACCATATTTGATTCTAAAATTATATAAGGATAAAAGATTTATCAATGTAGCTTGTAATTGAATATTCCTTAAATATATAACCATGTATACGATTTGTTTTGCTATAATTATTGGTAATTAAATTTTTAAAATCTAAATTCCTTAAATTACCATACACAAATTTGTCGCAAATTGAAAAATAAAAATTCGCTTTGATGTACAAATTAGACTATTTGATTTACATCTATATCTCTACGTGTAAAAGTAGGTGAAGAATTTTTTGCGCTAATCACGACCGCTGACGGCTTACGTTTCTGGCCCACTGAAGAGGTTGCGGGGGCGCACGCGTTAACGGGTGAATCACCGCACCGAACCCCATTTTCGGACCAGCGTTTGTTCATCTCTTTAAGATCAGCAGCACATCTCAAGTCCTCATAACTTCTCTGCCGTTTAAGACCTGTAGAGACCACCGGTAACTGGCGTGTCCAAACCCAGGAAGGAAGCCTCACAGGGGGCGCGAAGAAGGGGGCCCCATTCGGGGGCGAAGTGGTCAGTACCGGCAGGTGGGTCCTGATAGACAATTAATATAGGTAGGGCAGAGAACTGGTCTGAGCTTAATAATAGGGACACAACTCAATAGGAGCCTGGTTGGCTCCAGGTGAAGAGCTTTCCTAGTGGGCCGTCATGGACGACCCCAGGGGACAGAAAAGAATCCCTCTCTGGGTAAAATAAAATTGCTCAAAACCCTCGAGGGAAAAAGTGTTCTCAACTATTTTCGGCTCGATTGAGATTGCACTATGCCGTTTAGTAGATCAAACTTACAGCTATTTAGCAATCTGCGAAACTGACCACGACGTAGACAGGCTTCTCAGTGTTAATGCACGACCGAAGCTCGAGCAAATGAACTTGACCTCAAAGATCCCTCCCCATGTCTCTGCTCAGCGATCCATAATTTGTCGCTGCCTGGATCCATGAGTCGGCTCCCACAACATCGAGGAGATCAAAAATAAGATAGAGGCAAGGCAAACCTGGACAAAAGTCGAAGAGGTATATAAGTTAAAAAATTGTGAAGGAGGCGAATATTCCCATCTATTTAAAGCAACCTTCCAAACCTCTGAGATGGCCGCTAAAGCATCCGAAGCTGGCCTCGTCCTTTTCTACACCAAAATATCCGCTTCATGCATCGAGAGGGAAACTTTCGTGTCAGTCCAGGTATGCTTCTCGTGCTATGCCCTGGAGCAGCACGCCACTAGAGATTGTCCATTCCAATGAAAGGTCGGCAGCGAATGCGCCGGAGATGGCCACGCCTGGCAAGAGTGTACGAGCAGGGCTATTAAGAAATGCCTTAATTGCAGTGGCCCTCACCGTACCCTGTCGATGTCGTGTCCCATGAAAAAGACACTAGTCAACGACAAGAAAAAGAACATCCAAGAGGAGAAACACCGCAGAGCAACAACCACCTATGCACAGGCAACCAAGGGCCAGAAGAAGGAGAAGACTCTTCTACAATTAGACCCTTCAATGAACCTGGACCTTGTGATGTATGTTATACAGGCTCACTTTGTTAACATCGCAGAGCAGGGAAGTTACGCTACCGAGTTGAATCGTATGTTGACGCAGAATGGGATGAAACCAATGTGGTTTCCTGACAATCCCCCCTTAACCGAACTGTAACAAACTCAGACAGGAAGTAGGCTTACGGCTACGGCAAGAAAACGTTCAAGATCTCGAAATCTAAGACTGACAAAACCCAGCACATCTGACACCCCTACAATAATGGAGACCTACCAACCTGAACGAGAGGATACTGATTCCGAAAAAGCGAGCCAATAACCAAGAGCCCCAAGAAGACCAAACAATCCTCGCTAACTTACAAGTCTACAGACCTAAACCTACGAGTATATGCCTTCCCATCAGCCCCACGGCCAAGAACGGCCAAAGTCAAAGACATCATTGAAGGAATGATCAAGGGAAAATACAAGTGGGATTACGATTTTGACATCAGTGAGGAAGAAATGATTTCGGCACTCAGGCAAGGCAGGATCGAAATCTGTGGCAAATCATGTCTCAACCTATCCCACGATCAATTCATAAAGAAGAGATCTGCCAGAGTGAGGTCACCCGCACGAGCTGAGCCAGCAAAAGTATCAAACCTTCCCGGGAAATAATATGAACTACGCGACGAGATACATCAATAAACTGAAGATCTTTTCTTTAAACATAAATAGCTGGATGGGTAAAAAATTCATTACCTACAATATAATTCGTGAGGTAGACCTAGATATCGTCCTCATTTCTGAACACGGACTTAATGCAGAAACCGACCCTATAAAACTATATAACTACATCACCATCACAACTAGCCACTCTAATAAAAGATATTTCGGCGTCGCTCTTGCAGTGCGAAAGGGCATCAAATTCAAGAAGATAAGTAACTTCGAAGAATCGTACCTAGCGATAAAAATTAGTACACTTATCAAAGATCTAGTTATAGAAGTAGGGTAGCAACCACCAAAAAGATCATATTTGCCCATACCTAATTTCCTCCGCCTATTCAGAAGGAACTGTTCAGTAATTCTTATCGGCGACCTAAATGCTCGTTGCAGGGAATCAGGCTACACTACGGCGTTCAACGGGGCAGGTACCTCCCTGAGGCTTCTTATAGAACGCGGCGTGGGAAATATAGCAGGTCCAGTTTTCGCTACAAACCTAACGAGGAGATCCTCTACTTCTCCCGACATCATACTAACAAATAACAATTTCGCTCTGAACCAAAATACCGTCCTTGGCCCTTATTCTATATCTAATCACTTTAGTATGATTACCACAATCTCAGTCTCGCCTATCCAGGTTAAAATCCCCTCCCGCTAATGCTTGCCCAAGAAAAAATGGATCGAATACAAGAGAGTCCTCCAAGAATATCAGGCAGAACTGTTGGACGGGTCCACCCTCTAAAACATAGATCGGCACTTCGAAGACTTTATCACAAAGATTAAGGAAGCAGATAGAATAGCTATCCCGAGGGTTGAATACAAAACTCTCCCTGCTTCACGATGGAATGAGGAGATTACGTCAAGGAAAGATAGACTGGAGGAACTTATTACTGAAATAATCGAGAACAGGAACACGGCGGAACGATAACGTGAACTTAGAAACATGCGCATGGAAATTAAATATCTTATCAGCTAGGACTATAAGACAATCTTGGATGGCATAATTGATAAAATAGACGTGGAAACCGACCACCCAAAATTTTGGTGTTAGATTAGAAGATTAACTGGCATTCAGCAAAATAAGACCAATATTTCCATCACAGCTGAGGGAAGAACGATCACCGAGGACCAATAGATAGAAATCCACTTCAGAGAGCACTGGAAGAGAAAATTCAACATCACAGAGGAGGAAAACGACGATTTTGACTGGGAATATGAGGAATAGTCTTGTCATACCTGGAAGAGTGAGGACCAACTATAACACCATACCACTTCGTCGATAACACTCGACGAGCAGAAGCCGAAGGAAAACCATTCCCTCATGAAGAGTTTGAGACAGCTTTAAAGAACTTCAAGCAGATGGCCCCTGAAATATCAGGTATCCCCAAGGTGCACTTAGTGAATGCCCCACCGAACATCAATGAAGCCATACTAATTCTCTTTAATGCCTATTTAAACGTTGGATACCTTCCAGATCTACTCAAAAGGGCAAGAATGATCTCTATTTTAAAACCAGGGAATCCAAAAAAGGAAGTAAACAGTTACAGATCCATATCCCTTCTAGTATTTATTGGAAAACTTTTAGAAAAACTTCTGAATCACAGGCTAAAAAACCTCCTAGAAACAAGGGACGGATACAACATGCAAAAACATGGTTTCTGTAGACATCTAGGTACGGAAACTGCCCTTGCACTTATGACAGAGTATATTGCAAATGCAAAGGCCAAAAATAAGAGGATGGACGTCGTACTCAGAGACGTGGCCTCTGCATTCGACAAAGTCTGGGTGCCCGAAATAAAGAACGAATTATGTGACCTTGAGATGGAAACTAATATCACCAGAATCCTTTGTGATTATTTAGAGGATAGAGAGGCAACCATAAAGATCAATGATCACGAAGGTCAACCCTTTTCGATGAACGCTAGGGTGCCTCAAGGGAGGATGTCTGAGCCCAAAGTTGCATACTATCTACACGAGTGACCTCCCTTTTACTACTCAAGATTGCGCTATATATGTCCAGCTAGCCGACGACATAACTCAAATTATCACAAGCGACTACCAAGCTCCTGTAGACGTCGCAAATATGACAGCTTTGGAAATCAACAATCTCAACCTCTATGAGAAAAGAAACAAGATTCGCACCAATATGGATAAGTTTAAGATTCTCCCTATCGGACGTACCAAAACGGCCGACATTAGAGAAAATGGCGAATACCATCCATATACCCGAGAAGCCTGAGTTCTGGGATTGAAGATCACAGCAAATGGATATAATGAACACATCTAGGAGAAAGTCTCGCAAGCCAAGATCAAACTTAGACAACTATATAGTTTCAGAAGACTCTCCTTCCGCCCCAAGAAAAAGTTATATTTAGCCTAAGTCAGACCAATCTTGCTATATCCCGCCGCCCAATTTACATTTGGCAAGCAAGACACAAACTCGCACGGCACAAGTAGTGCAAAATCAAGCACTACGCTTCATCCTTGATCTCAGCTTACTGGACATGATCCCATCGATTAGACTGCACAATCTCGCAGGGATCGACCCCCTGAATGTGACAAGGCACAAAAGAGCAACAGAAATATGGAGGAACATATATGAATACTTACCAGAAAGAGTCATGCAGAACATAGGAATACCCGAAATTGACAGCCCGAATAGACGTTACCAACAAGGATTTGCCAGCAGCCAACAGCGGTTGCAAGAATACCTAGAACCAATGTATAAATAACTACTTCTCACCGGAAAAACGATAAATATTAATATCCGAGTAATTAGGATGTTAAAGTAAATCTTAAAAAATAAAATAAAAAATAAAAAGATCCGTAGTGGAAAAAATAATTAAGACAATAGAAAAGATCCGTAGTGGACAAAAATACTTTAAAATAACAATAGATAATCAAGAAACCGAGATAGCTCTAACTACAAAAAAGGCAAAAATATGAAAACAAAGGCTTGAATGCTTAAAACAACATGCATAGAAGCATCACAGAAGTGCATGGAAAGCCATAGCCAGACGTACTGGCACAACATTCTCCTATAAAATAACACTTTTTCTATCTTTTACCTCTCTTACTATCACACCCATTTTTCCCATCTTTTATTATCTTGGAATCCTTGAATCCCTAATTTTTATCTTAAAGCACATACTAAATTTAATGCACACGTCATACATGCATGCATACATATTCACTATTTAGTTTATTCATAAAGTAAACTTATTTTAGACATATTTAACAATAGCAGTGTTTTAAATAGGTACAAGAAAGCCAATTCCTTTTGTTATGCAAAGAATATGGAGAGAACAGAGAAACCATGTTGATGGTTGTTATTTCTGCACGATGGAATTAACAATTACCGAAAAGTAAGATGAATACACCATCATCATTGGCTCCAGTTCCTCCATCAAATGTTAGTTTACTTGATAGTTTAATATTTTGAAACCTGTAAAGAAATCATACATATAACATCATATATAGAAAGAATATATCTAAAACTGATTGTTCCTTGCAGGATAATGAATTAGGTGCAAATTTAGAGTTAACTTTAAATCGTGAAGTTGAAAGATAGATGAAGTTACACAATTTATTGCATCTGCTGATTCTCTATCTGACTCCTCAATAGAAAAAAGAGATGGATGATCTAATAAGAAAGTTAAATCTAACTAAATTTGGTGATGAGCCACATCTCTTTCGATTTAAAGAGAAGAACTTGTTAGCAAGTTTTTGTAGAAGAACTAGGTATAAAAAAGGGTCATTGAATTTCATACACTCTTTGACAGTAAAGAGAAATTATGTTTCTGTTAAAATGTGGAAAGGATGTTTAATGCCATCGGAATAAAGCATAACCTAGGTCATTGGAGTTTGTTCATTCACATCACCACTAGGAATTTAAGGGTTGATCCGTTGCATAATGGAAATGAACATCCATCACTTCTATTAGCTAGCTAAAATTGTACTCTAAAACATGTCAGGTTTGTTTGAAAAAACTTTGGTGATTTCGAGATGTTTGGCTTTTGTTAGGTTCAGAAGGAGGGTTTACAAAATATTTTATTTTATGCATATGGGATAGCCAGAATGCCGCTGGCATTGCAAAAAGTGCATTGGCTAGCTAGAAGTCAGTTGCAACCTGGAACATTCAACGTTGTTAGGCAGCCGCTTGTGCACCCCAAAAGTTTTGGTCGCTCGTCTTCAAATAATGTTAAGACTGATTAAATAATTCGTCAAAGCTCTAGACCTCAGAGGGGCATTTTTGAGGAAAAAATGAATGCTGTTGAGGAAGAAACATCGTGTGCTTCCTATGTAGTAGTAACTGGATTTTTAGATAACCATAGAAATGTTAATTATATTAAAATTGTTAAAAACTGATTAGATGCTATAAAACCCAGAGCACGTTAGTAAAGAGTCTGGATAGAGGTTTCATCAGGATATAACAACGATGTAAAGAAGATACCAAGGGCGTCGGGAAGTGGCCATTATGGGAGAAAATGTTTGGTCTCTAACACAACATAACGGAATTGTGCAGAAAGCAAAAGCTCAAGCTCAGTCTTCTAAGCATTCTTAAGTTTTAATTAACTGTTTATATGATTGTTTTCTAACTTAGTATTTTTCATTGTAAATTTTTACTATTACAGTTTTTCATTTTATATTTTAAATTTAAATATGCTCATATATCCTAGTATGACATAAAATAGACTCAAGGGGGTTTCCTCTAACAAAATTTAAGGAAATGGGTCAATAATTGTTGGGATTGGTATTATGCCCTCTTTTGAAAATTAAGGTCGCCTCTTTAAAATCCCTTATACTATTCCTTAATTAATTTGTTGATTAAAAATGATAGGGTTTTCTTAATTCGCTCTCCAAATTCTTTAAATTAATAATTGTTCGTACACCTAAGCTTTAAATAATCTCATTTTCTTTAAATTATTTTCATTACCTTTTCGGTCACATGAATATTCTAAAGAACACTGCAATTATCCAAACTAATTAATCCGAAATAACAAATAATTTTGTCTTTTCTTTGACGTTGAAGACGTTTGTAACCTTTTGATTTAATACCCTCATACTATGGAACAGGTAGTTAATAAGCAGACCATCAGAATCCTCACTAAAGCCAATACCTTCCCTGATTTGTTTCCAATTAGTTGCGTTCTATAAAATCTCTTAGGTTCGTGTTTAGAGACCATCATTAATTTATTTTAATATTTCTTTTTATATCTCTTTGATTTATGTTTCAAAAGTTGACAATAATTAAAGCGGCTCCGGTTGTCCATAATATTTCTAATTCTAGAATTTTATAACTTTGTTGACGTTCACGTATACATTATTCGATTTCTAGAAATAGCCACGGCAAAAGAATAGATTTCGTAGAAACTCTATTTATAAATGCAGGAACTCAGTATTAATGGCAAAAAAATGAATGATAAAAGGAGACATAAATCTCCTAAGCGTTATCAGCTTATAAAATCTTAACGAAATAAATGTTTCAAGGTATCACAGAAATAAATAAAGTTACATCTGTTAAATTAAAAGCTGGATTAACAGTTATCGTGTTGTAGTATTGCACCTTCCCAATTTTCTTCAAGTATACTCATTGATCGTTAATCTAAAATCCTAAATGTTGTGTGCACGCGTCAACTCTTCTATTCTTTGATAAAGAAAATTTGATTTAAAAATCTTATAGAAAGCTTTCCTGCAGTTTACGATATGGTGTCGAAATTTACAATCGTAAAATTAAGATCTCTGCATAAAAATGGTATTTATTGCCGGATTAAATTCGAAAGTGTTTCTAAAACAAAATTATCTTCATTTTTCGTTAGTCGTGGGGGGCCTACAGACAATTACAAAGGTGATTTTAAAATCATTAGTCACGATCTCAGCAGGTAAAATATCTGAGCATATTTTTATATTCCACTATCGTGTTTAGTTAGTTTTTTTTAATTATTATAAAACCAAATCGCTTTTTAATTTAATCATATCTTTAGTATATAATTTATAACCCGATAAATGTTTTTGTAATAAAATAATATCAAATTCCGCCATCACAACTAACGCTCTTAGCATGTAAAGACTATTGAAAACATGGAGGTTACTGGATTATTGACATTAATGTTAAGTTAATGAAAAATAGAAAAGTTCACACAAGGGCCAAAGCAAGATGCCAAACAAGTCTTGTCTGTAAAAATCAATCTACCATAAAATGCTGGTTCTCAAAGTATAATTTAGACCTTATACTAGCTTTTAAATCCAATCTTATTTATTTTATTATGGTGGTTCATTCGTGGGTGAGTTCATTGGGTGAGCCTATTTAAGTTAAACGAAACATATTCGCAAAACAAAGGCTTCATGATTAGGCAATTGTGGCAGTCCAGAGGACTCTAGATGTTGCTCTCCCAGTAATGAGTAGTTTAGACGAACCTTCAGCCATAAAGGCAAATATAAAGCAGCATGATACCGTGGTATGAGGGGAGGGGGGGTCTGTACTCTGTTTCGGTCGCCATTCAATTCTTTCCATGATGCCTAGTGGCAAAAAATAGGTAAACATACAAAAGAGACTAAGAACAAACAACGATGATGCAGACACGATTTTCCTCGTCACAGGAGCAAGGTCACTTTTACATATAGCATTGACCTGTTTGATTAGCCAGGCTCTGTCTATAGCAGTCTCGATGGGGTCATCTTAGTAGCGAATGATTGCCGCATTTTTCGTCTCGACTTTGAGCTGTGTCATTCCTGAATGATTACCATTCCAAACAGTACTATTGGTCACAAATTCCGGATAGAATTAACGCCCTTTATGTGATATCATTGCTATTGGCAAAGGGACGTGGTACTATTTATCGAAAGTCCTATCATACATCTTGTGAAAAGGCATAGGAGAGATGAAGCTTCTCCCATCTCACCCATGCCACCCACCACAGCTGGTACGTCAAAGTAGAAAAGATATTTGTATGTGTTAAAGAAACAACACAACAAGGAACCTAACTATATAAAGATTTTGCGCATTTAAATAAAAACATTCGGTCATTTCTATGCTTGAATTGTTTAATATAGGAACAATTAACTACTTCTGCAGCTAGCCTGTTTCATGCTCGTATATTCTATATGTGAAAAAGCTGCACAACAAAGTAGTTCTGAACCACAGAAGTTGAAGCATCCAACATATCGATCAGTTAGCCTTGGTGTCTCCGAGGCTATACCGAGAAGAGACTCATCTCTTGTAGTCGAGTTTAATATTCTATACGTAATCGAAGCGATCTATACAAGAACAGTAAAATTTCTTTGTATCAAAACTGAACTTTCTCTAAATGTAACTTAACACAGGCTTAACACTTTTATCTGTCATAATGCACTGCTAGGAGAAATTTAAGTCGTTAAATTAGCACACATGTCTTTCTCCTAGTGTGTGACATCTAAACTGTGCCCTTGTAGGAAGTAGTCAAACTGGGAATTTGTAGAACAGATTTATGTACATTACCTTACACTTGTTTACATAAGTTGAAAGGTGTCTGCAACACGTCCAACTACTTTCCTATCCAAAGCAGGACAGCCCTTAACTTGGTGACCATTTCAGTTCATGCTGGACTCCATCATCCAATTTTGTGTCGTCTGCAAACTTGCCTTATTGGATAAATCGTTGATAGAGATTAACACTATCTAACACAATTTTTTTGGATAGAATTATTTCATTAATTTACAACTTTCCTTTTGTGACTGGGATAGTGATCTTTTGCAATTTGCCTATTCTTCCCCCCAAAAAAAAATAAAAGGGCAACTTTGTATATTTTCCTTGACATAAGTTCTGAATAAACATCATGTGAATAAAAATTAACATATATTTAAAATGAAAATAGAAAAAAAGGTGAACAAACAAATTGAGATGAGAGTAGTTTTTTAACTTTGCGTTTGTAATCAACATCACCCTTACGTATCAGCACCCATTGTCAAATATATGTATCCTAGTGAAAGTGCTTGTCTTGCTTTTATGAGTACGCACCTTCGTTCTCCTTGAATCTATCAAGATTACCCTTAGGAATATTGATTTTCAGGGACATCCTACAAGCCATTTTGCACTAGATCTTGAGTTCTTTACCAGGGTTTCACCTAGCTCCACATAGTTTTCGGTCTTGGGATTGCGCAGAAAGCCCCTGAAAGACTTAAATAAAGTTGGCCCAGGCTACTTTCTCTGCTCTACTAAGCTTCTTATATAATTCTACTTAGGATCTTTCTTATCTGAGGTCCTTCGAAGACTTTGGATCTGACCATAGTCTCAGACATCTAAGGGAAGATGATTAAAGGTACTTATGATGTAGTTGAATCGTTACCAAGAGCTGTGACAGAGTGTTTTATAAGAAATTTTATGTGCAGTGGTGATAGCAATACCTTCCTTTGGTCCACTAGTGGTTCAAACTTGACTTCGTTTCTCTCCAAAGAAAACTCTGTCAGTTGTGGCTAGTGCCGCTTGTGGTAGTGCGCCATAGTGGCCTAGCTGTCCTCCAAGCAAAGAAATGTAGCAGGGAAACTCGGTAAAACCTCCTGGGAGACACATCAACAATGCAACCATTTTGAAGTGTCTGATTACCTCTTAGCTACAATCTTCACAGTTCAAGTTTTCTAGCAGGGGCTTACCCTGTTGCGTTCCTTTTTGAGGTCATCTGAGAAGGCAGGAGAATAAAAAGATACTTTCTCCCGTTATGTAGCAGCACAGAATTGAGACTCTTGGATGAGCTGTTTATGAAGAGGCGCTACTCGTTGGGATTACAGACGATTTCGATTGGCTCTAAAAAAATGGTCAAATTGTGGCAGAAGCAAACTATCTTGACCAGCAAATAAGCTTGGAAAATCTAAGTGACGCTTTCTCTGATTTACGGCTTCCACACTTTCATTTAAAAAGTGCCGACTGACAGCTTAGAAGTCAAAGCCCAGCATTTGACTTTGTCATACCAAGCTCTATGAGCAAGTCGTTGAGATCTTTATGGTTGGAGTAGTATGGGTGTATCTCTGCAGCAGCACATCTGAAATTGTTATCTTGATCTACAACTTGTTCTTCCTTTACTGACTTGCTACTATCCTCCGGCGGAAGTGAACATGAAGCTCAGTGCAATGTGACATTAGGGCCATGAAAGATTGAAGAAATGAAGGATACATGATAATAGATACATTCGATCCAGACCTAGTTTTGGGACGGTACACCAAGCTGAAATGGCAACTGTTTGAGTGGTCTTAGGGTGCTCATCAAATTCTTGGGATAGCGAACTTCATGTCTCTTTCATCTGATATTTTTTGCTATAACAGTGAATTTTTACAAATTCAAATGAAAAACTATTTAATTTATAAAATTCTAAAAAAATATAGTATAAAATTTCACTATTCAAGCGAGCAAAATTGCAAAATTAAGTCTCTTACCTTCTTGAGTTCGCTTACAGTGTTCGCAGGTGAAATGAGTGTTATATGTATATATATATATATATATATATATATATATATATATATATATATATATATATATATATATATATATATATATATTAGCGCGCTTGGCGAATGATAAAATATTAGCCTTCACCGGGATTCGAATGTTGAACCTCACGAGTGGGAAAGGCGTGCGTTAACAACACAGCCACGGGTCTTCAGCATTTGCGAGGCGCGCTAATATTTCTTATTGAATTCATGCTAGGGGATCAATATTACAATGGATACTTTCAATTAAATGCTACCTACTAACTGAGTGTCATTTTAGAGACGTGTAAAAGACTGATCTTTAATTTGTTGCACGTCTTTTATTGGATCTCTTAACTTTTTCACACACATATATATATATATATATATATATATATATATATATATATATATATATATATATATATATATATATATATATACCTTAGTGTACAAATTTGTTCGGACAGGGGTGAAATAATACAATTATTCGATCATTGTTGTTTATATTTGAAAATAATACGTCACTGATAAGATAAATGGTACATTTAATATTAAATATGACCTCCCTTTGCTTTTAGAACCTGCTTCACTCGCTTTGGAATAGATGAAAGCAAATTTGAACACATTTCTGTCAGTTCTTCTTCTGCATCGTCGGACAGTCGGTTTTCTTGATTCTACGTTTAATTATAGCCCATAGATTCTCGATGGGGTTTATGTCAGGAGAATTCCAAGGCCAATCTATACCGGTAAGTCCACTTTTTTAGAAGAATGTGCTCATTATTTGGGAAGTATGGCACGGAGCCAGATCCTGCTGGAAAATACCACCTCCATCAGGAAAGTCTTTCAGCATCGCAGGAAGCAAGTGAGTCTGCAAGATTGCCTTAGGTGGGTATTTTGGTGCCTGTTGAATGTGTCCTGGCTGAAGTGATTCATCTTTGCTACGTTTTACTACCACTGACCTATGTCCATGTACTTTAAAATGCGATTTGTCTGAAACCATAACTTTCTTCCAGTCAGTTAACTTCCGTCCAGCATACTTGCATGCCCAGCAAAAACGTTTTGTCTTCATAGTAGAAGTCAATAATTATTTACGTAGCGGTTTTCTAGCAAATCTGCCAACTTCAATAAGCCTTCGCCGGACGGTTGAAGAAGAAACATTTACACCAGCTAAAAACAAATCTCTCTAGAGGTCTCTACTGGTATTCTGGGGATCCTTCACACTATTTCTGATGAGAGCCTTATCATCGTGAAGTGTTGTCTTTCGTTTTCTTCCACATTTTCCTTGTGGCAGTGTTGAATGTTCACTAGTGTCTTCAGCTCTTTTCACAATGTCGCCAACAGTTGACTTTGCTACCTTCATTGCCTCAGAAATCCGTCTGATGCTAAAACCAGCATGTTTTCTAAGAGATATAATACTTGCACGCTTCTTGGGTGTGATATCCATAATAAATTTATAGTTTAATAATTATTGGAAGGTGAATATTACGGCAGAACTAAGTACACCACGCAACACGCTCCCAGCAATGATCATCCACGACAAGCTCTGGTGTAGCACTGTCGGTCTTAGTGTAGCTAGGGCACAACAAAAGAGTTGCCAGATGTTACCAGTAAACTATTCAGCACAGAAAACTTCATTAGTGTTGCCAAAAATTAAGACATTATGAAATAGTCCAAATATTTGGTACTGTCCAAACTAATTTGCACACTACTATATATATATATATATATATATATATATATATATATATATATATATATATATATATATATATATATATAATTTCACGGCGAAGGTAAGGACACATAGGCTGAGGTACATGTGATTTATTTAGTATTAAGGAACAACGTTTCGTGCGTATCACCCATCTTCAGGTTCAAAAATCAGAAAACAATAGAGTACAGTTAGATATGATTAAATTGTATTGTTAGAAAACTTATTACAAAGTGAGAAATTCTGCTAAAACTAGAAGTTGAAATATTTTCATAGGGAAGGGGCGTTAAAAAAGATTTTTTAAAGGCTAAAGTAATAGAATTTCATTAAACTAGAAAAATTAAGACGATTAAAAATACAAAACTCCAAAATTATGAATAAAACTAACATTATAAAAAGACAATTAAGATCTTATTAAGAATATAATATGCTAAAGTAAAAGATCCATATTGTAAAAAATGACGATATAAAACACAAAAAGTTAAGCAAACTAAAATGGACTAGAACAAATTTATACTTGCAATATTAAAAATAATCAAGTTAAGACCATGTAGATGAATAAAAAATAAAAAATAAAAAATTAACTCAGGGATTTAAAAGGCAAGAGTATCAAAGTATCAATCTAATGTAACCACTAATGAAACGAATAAAACCAAAAAAACAACAAAAGTAAATAATTAAAGTATAATATTGCTTACTGATGAAGTTCAGGAGAAATCACAAAGTGAAGAAATTATAATGGAAGTGGTTTAAAGAATGATAAGATTTTGATTAGTTGGTTGTTAAATAAGAGAAAGTTGGTTGGTTTTTGAGTGAAGAAATTAAAATTAAGAAATAAGAAGGGGAACAGCGTTATTATATATGTTGAGTCTAGGAGATTTTCTCCGTATCAGTAGGGATTCAAAAATTCTTAGACTATATTCATTGTTATTGCGACCAATTATTTTAAAATTATCGATGGAACATTCTGTCTTGCATTGTATAATATCATTTCTAATTACAGAAGCTTCCTTCTTAGACAAATATTTTCCAGTGCGATGGCTTATTCCCATGTGAGAACAAAACCTCTCTTTCAATGAACGAACCGTACTACCAATATAGGTTCCTTGAAAACAACAAGGAGAAGTGAAAGCGTAAACAACCCGGCTGCTCATTTCAAGAGGAAGTTTGTCTTTTGACGAAAAGAAACTTTCTATTGAAAGTGGGGTTTCAGCCAAATCACCATTGGGCACCTGAAGGAGGCACCCGAAATATTTCAGACTAAGCTGTTGAACCTGCTCATTTTGTCCCTACCAATGGGATATTTCCCAGGTGGCCTGAAAACCTCGAAAATGATTTTCATCCCTAAGACTTGTAAGCCAGCGAATCAGGTCATGAATTTCAGACCTATCTCATTGCTGGAGACCATTGGGAAGGTTTTTTAAAAATTCTTAACAGCAGACTATCAAAACCCTTGTCAGAGCACTCTATGTTGAACGAGGAACAGCACGGATTCAGAAGATACCGAAGCACGGAAACAGCCATAGACCACATGCTTTAACACGCAGCGGCAGGACGTGATGTGCTGGATCGACGTCGTTTGAAAAGACGTAAAGAAGGCCTTCGACAAGGATTGGATCGACGGCCTAAAGTACAAAATCTCGCGACTAAGACTCACCCCCCACTTTGAAAAGATCCTCTGTAGCTACTTGACCAACAGGCAAGCTCTCATAATCTTCGAGAATTATACAGGGAAAGCCTTCGAGTTCCTGTCCGGCGTCACTCAGAGAGGATGCTTTAGCCCCACTCTCTACATTATCTTTACGAGAGACGTCCCCAAACTAACTGATGGAAGAACTCTCAACATCCAATATGCGGAAGATATTGCACAAGTTGTGGTTCGGAGAACAAATTCGGCGAGAATGATGACGAGAGCCACGACAGCAGAAGCTCAAAGACTCTCCAGGTTCGAGAAACGCTGAAAAATACAGACCAACGTATTAAAATTCTCAGCAACCAAAATAAGGAGACGTGTGGGGGTCGAACCTAGTAAACATTCGTTTGAAAATTTTTAAACGGTTTACACATTGAACCTTATAAATGGGAAGACAAACTTATCGCTTTTTAGTATTTCTCTTTCGTAAATAGGAGGATAAACTTCCAGCTTTTAGTATTTCTTTTTCGTAAATAAAAAGATAAATTTCCCGCTTTTAGTATTTCTCTTTCGTAAATAGGAAGGTAAACTTCCCGCTATGTAGTATTTCTCTGTCAACGACAGTCAGAACCTTTAATGACGGATGATCTTTTTAACAGGAACAAGAAGAATTGACAAGTATGCTAGTGATGCCCTAACACCAGGGCAAACTAGGAACAATTTTCACACCTTTATATACCTACCACACGATTTTATCACTTTCACTTAATTGTAATTGTAATTGTAAAAGAGACTCAAGTACGAGTAGAGTAGACGAGTAGAGTAGTGCAGTGTTCCGAATCAACTCCTCCCAGCAAAGGAGGAAAGGTTTTGGTGAGACTGCCAAAAAACGCCACTAACATACAAATCTCGCTCTCGTCAGTTGTGTAGTGAGGTCCTCCACCTCCCCGTGACACAGGCGAGGCCCAGAAGGGGGAAAAAGAGCACTGCCCGCAGGGGGACATGGGTCTCCCAGCTCCCCCAGGACACGAAACGGATCCCCCTCCGGTTAATTGCGGGGCAACAAAAACCAACCAGAGAAACCGTGTTCGAAACGATATTTGGCAAAATAAACATCGAACTAACCCGTCTCCTCGAGACACTAAATGGGTGGGCAGGGGTATGTTGGAAAAACAAGGACGTGGAGGTCCTTGTTTCGGAAGAATCGAAAGATTCCTTACGGAAAATAGGACTAGAGGCCATTGTCCCCCATGAATTACTCGTGAGTTGCACCGTAATCCTGAGGAAAGTCGACTTCTTTTTTCAGGACAATTCCACCGAGGACATCAAGGCTGAGCTGATCTCCAAGCAGTCATGGGCCAAGATATCCAAAGTGGAGAAAATCGGGAAGTCGCTCATCAAGATTATTTTCACCAGAAGCGAAATGGCGCAAAAAGCAATGAGGGATGGCCTTCTGGTGTTCTACCTACGGGTAGCTCCAGAGCAGATTGAGGCAGAAAAATATATCTTTTTAGAAAACTGCCAAGACTGCCTCGCTCTTGAAAGCCATGCAACAAGGGACTGTCCAAAGAAAGAACAGACTTGGGCGGCATGCTCACGAACCGGCCACGGTTGGAGAGAATACAGAAAAGGAAAAGAGAGAGGCGCAAATTGCGGAGGGGAACATCGGGCTCTGGCCATGAGTTATCCCCTGCGCAAAGAAATGATTCGAGAAAAGAGACAAAAACTAAAAAAGAAAAAGGAGGAAAAGTCCAGCGTAGGGTTTTACGCCGCAGCAGCATCTGCACCATCAACCACAACAGAAACGGAAAGAGCTTTTCCGAAACTCGTCCTGCCGGTTGAGTGCAAGGAAATCATGACCATGGTCATTGTCGCCCACTTAGCAAACCTTGCACGGCCTGGCAGCTTCTCGGAGGAGCTAAACAATATGCTCCAATATAATGGTGTCAAAAAGAAGCTGTGGTTCCCGCCGAACCCAGCGTCTCAGGATGTGCTAAACATCAAATTTGTGGAAGATCCGACTGTGACCCCAAAGAAAATGCCAAAACAAAACGAAGAGCAACAACAACAACCAGAGAGCACCCAAAGAAGACGTTAGCCAGGAAATGGAAAAAGAAGAAAGAGAAGTTAGAAAAAAACCCCCAGCAACCCCAAGAAATAACCCGAAGAAAAAACGTAACAAAAAGAAAAGGAACACCAGAGCAGCAGCAAAATTAGAGGAAGAGAAGAAACAAACAGAATCACACGACTGCTCGGAGGATGACGATAGTTATCCAGAAGTGCCTCTCACCGACAAAATCGAAGTCCTTGAAAAGGGACACTTTTTCGACGGGGAAGAGGTCAACCTAAAAATCTTCGGAAGTATTGGACGTCGTCCCGAAAAGAACAACCACGTGAAGATAGTTCAGGGAATCCAAAACGGGGACTTCAAGTGGACCTTTGAGGGGCCGTGGTCCCCAAAGGAAATCGAAAGTCTCCTGTGCAGCGGAACCATGTTTATACCTGATTCAAGCTTACACACAGTGAACGGGTCGAATTACAGGAGCATAAAGTGCGGGATGAGGACATCGGAAATAATCTAGTCGTTAAAAAGTGTCAAACAATTAAAATTAAAAGTGAAATTTGGAAGAATAAATATAAATACAAAAATAATAAGAAGTTATATTAATGTGAATAATAAATAATAATAGTAAAAACCAGTGCATAAATATAAATACATAAATAATAAGTATTAATACTAATGTGAATAATAAATATTAATAGTAAAAACCAATGCATAACAACTAATTAGTAGCAATAATATAAACAAGTGAGCATAAGCTAATTATTAAGTAGCGATAACTAAAAGCGTAATTATATAGTAATAATTAAGAACAAGTGTAATATAATAATATAGTAGATACAAGTAAATAAATAAGAATGGATAAATAAGCAATGATATTTGTAAGTGTATTAGACAAAAATAATTAAAAATAACATACGTAACAGAAATTAAAGTGCGAAATAATGAACAAAAATCAACCAAACATTTTCATAGAAAACTAATGTAATAATCTATAATCAAAATCCTATTAGTGGGTAAAAATAAAATGTTAAAAATTTTTTCTTTGTAAAAAGCTGAACTCCTGCGTGACATGCTCCAGGAGAACCCACTATATGTACCTATGCCTTCTACTAAATCCTTCCCCTTCTCAGCGATAATTTTTCCTCTTTCAACAATATTACTATAACATTCTATAAATTATTTTATAATAATGTCTTGTACTCTTTCCAATAAATATATCATAAAAGAGACTCAGAAAAGTGATTATTATTCAAGAAGAAAAGTTATATTTCCTCTTCGCCATTTCGAAGCTTATCCCAGCTATATACCTAGGAATAAAGAATCCATATATATATAAATATTTATATATATATATATATATTTTTACTTCATCCCATAAGGAAGCGGTTGATCACTTAACCCAGCCTACGAAACTACAAGAGCGAGAATACCTTACCCTAGACCCTATAGACGTCTTTCCGTCCCTCTCAATCTAGAAAACTCCGAAATTGACTACACACCACACGTGTGAGTCCTCGGCTACAAACTTGCCAGTACTGGCATGAACAGACACGTCAGCTCCAGGGTTGGATGCGCCAACACTGAACTCGAAAAACTCCTCCGATTCAAAAACTTCAGCCCAACCAATAAAAAGAAGTTGTACACTAGTCTAGTCAGATCCAAACTAGTGCACCCTGCTATTCCGCTCAACGCGGCGTCAAGGAAAAATATGACAAAACTACAGAGAGTGCAAAATCGAGGCCTTCGGTTTATTACCAACGCTAAGTAGTATAATTATCGGACCTCAAGGAACCTCCATGGAGAAACAGGTGTTGAACGACTTAACACATACCTCTATAAAAAAGATCGAGACATCTGGGAAGACTAGAGACTATTCTCCCAATGGAGACTGTAGCGGCTCTAGAACCAGAGGCAGAGGGAGGTGGATACAAAAGATACCTCTACAGCGCCAGAACAACGAAACCTTTACCAGAGTATAACTAAAAGGAAAGGTAAAATTGCGAAATAATAAGAGACTAAAAAAAAAAATCACCAAATGCGACAAAATAATAAAAAAGATCCCGCAGTGGGACAACATTAACAAATACGAAAAAATAAACAAAGTATCAAATGGAGATGGCCCGTTCACCGGGCACTCACACACATACATATCTGACTACCAATTACAATTTGATGTAAGAGTGTAGGTGTGGGTAGGGGATAAAGAAAGGGTGTGGAGACAGATAGCTGAAAATAGACAAGTGGTAAAAAGAGAAAGAAGTGTGGTAGGGCGCAAAGAGATGCTAAAATCCTGATGATCAGGCCTATCGCTTTTAAATATCTTTTTTTGTTTTGTGGTTCCTTTGTTGTCTTTGAGTTAGTTTATATAATATGGCGTTCAAGCCATTTGTCTTCAAAAAAAATAATGTTCTTGGGTATGATATGCGCATTTGCTGTTGTGGTAATAAATTACTTTAATTACTTTAGTGTTGTGCTTAGTATCTTTGTTTTCTGTATATCATGTTTGCGAGTGTAAATCGTGTCTTTTCTTGGATGTCTTCTTCGGTATTTTGGGGTCTTCATCGGTGAATTCTTGTAGAAATCGGTTAGGTTTCATAATTGGGTAATCTTTGTCTTGGTGGGTTTTTTCTTTTTTTTAGGGGGGGTCTGTGTAAAAACATTCTTATTTTCATGCGTACAACGGCACTTATGCTCCGCCAGCTCGTAAATCTGGCTCGACTTATATCTCTTCTGTTCTGGTTAATCAATTAGACGATATTATCGTCCAATTCTCGATTAACCAATTCCTGCATATTCCTTGTCCGTTCTTCCATGACAACGTTAATGGGACTTATCCCCACCTCCCGGTGCAGCTTTTTCTAAGGGCTTTTCTCTCGCCTGTATGTACCTGTAATACGGTCATCAGCTGTGTAAATCAAGTAGAGAGTGGGGGACAGGAACCCCCCTGGGAGGCCATCAATTAGCGGAAACTTTGGTTCGTCCGTGCACCCTAAACTGATGTACGCCGCTCTCTCCATGACATAGTCACAGAGAGTTCTTTCTAAGTTTTCACTTAGGCCCAGTCGTAAGATCTTGTACTGCATTTTCCGTTGTCACACCTTATCAAACGCTTTTGATACATCCCGACAAATAAAGTCCACGTAACTTCTTTCCCGTTTTGCTTGGGCTAGCTTTTCCGAAATGATATTAATCGCCATCTTTGTACTTCGCTTCCTCCTAAACCCGAATTGATCTGGGATGAAAAGGAAGTTCTCCTCCAGGTTAGAGACCAGTCTTCTGTTAAGGATCTTCTCGAAGAGTTTTCCGTCAAATTCTAGAAGTGAAATTGGCCGGTAGCTCTCCTTCAACGTTGGGTCCTTTCCATGCTTAGGCAAGAAAATCATTTTAGCCGTGTTATAAGGATTTGGAAAGTATCCCGTGTTCGGACAGGCGTTAGATATCCTTATCATCCCTTCGATGAAATTGGCTGTTGCCTTTTCAAAGTATAACTTTGTAAGCCACGATTGTCCTGGGGCTTTTAGTCGGAATGAGCGGAGCGCACCGAGTAGTTCTTCTTCGGTAATCTCAGCGTCTTCGTTGCGCTGTCTATCACTTGGGGTTGAGAGTGCGTCTTGTGTATTTGTTTGTTAAGCTCGTCTTTGATGTTTCTTTCAAACTCTATTTCATAGTATTCGTTTTCCCCTCAGTTATACTGAAGATTTTTTCCCAATAACTTCTGAATATTTCTTCAATTCTTCCTTCTTCCGTTTCGATGTTTCCATCTTCTTTTTGTAACTCGATCTTCTTCTTCCCAGTCGATTCTTTGAGATTTCTGATCTTTTTCTAAAAATCTTTGGGAGTTGCTTCGTGATCGAGGCTATGGATCCCATCGTCTCCATTGGTTGTTCGAGGATCAAAAGGTTGAGTTCTTCTTTGATTTCTTTACTTCGTTGCATTGAGTGAACTGATGTATTTCTGTTGTTGATTTCATACAATAATTTCAGCTCACGGTATATATCTTTCATGTATTCTGTCCATCTGTAGGTAGAGATGGTCCTATACTCGGATTTATGGATACAAGCACTATCTGCGTTGATGAAAAGGTTATTGAGGTCGTCAAGTGCCTCGTCAATCTCCTCGAGAATTGCTTCGTCCATGTTTAGCTGATCGTAGGCCTCGAGACCGCGCGTACCGTGTTGAGTCTGGTCTTCTGTAGTTCTTTCTGACTAAAGGTTGAACTTGTATAGGGCTCCTGTTAAAGGTGAGCAGGATCCATATATGGTCACTACATGGTACCTGGACTGGTTCCAAGTAGTAATTGAACGGCAGCTGACGATTCGCCAAACAAATGTCTGGTTTTGTTTTTAATTCCTGCTCTGACAAAGGTGGGGAAGTCGGGGCCTATTTGCTGGGCAATATTTCTGTGCAACAACATGTCTAGGCTTCTTCCTATACCGTTGAAGGTCCTGTAACCGGATTCACGGAATCTGGCGTTCAAATGCCCCATTAATATAGTGGGGGCTCTTCTGCCAAATAGGCCGGTGAGAGTGTGAATTGGTAACACGTCTCTCCTTGGTGGATGATATCCGGTAGCAATGACCAACTTTCCTATGTCGAGTTCGACCTCTATTGTGAGGAAGGATTCTTCAAGATTTCTTTTTTGCTTGTATTCAATCCCTTTCTCTATTGCAATAGCAGCACCGTCGAACCACTCCTGCGAATAATTCGTGATCAACACATCGTAGTTCCAGATTTTCCTTTCTGCACTACGCGTGTCGATCCCATGTTCCAAAATTAAGATGATATCTGCATCAATTTCTCTGAATCCATTTCCGTAAAGAGTCCTTTTCGTCGTCCAGCCATTGGTATTAATTTCCAATATCTGCAGTGCGTTCCGTAACATGGTGAATTGTTTTTACCTATGCTTCTTCTTATTCTTCTTCTTGGACGATGGCTGGGCGGTTTTAATGTGCCCAGGGTTTGGCTTCTTCGGGAGGGACTCGAGTTTTGGATCTGCTCTTTGTATCTCGTGTATGGGTACAGGAGCCCTCGTTATTGTTCTAAGAAGAGGATCCCTCCTCATTTTCAGCCTTTTCTTAATCTTCTTCATCGTCCTCTTCGCATTCCTCCGATGATCTCCTCCAGTACAGATTTGACATTGTTGTTTCTTATGACTGATTCCTTGAATACCTTGGAGCATTCAGGGTCTGCAGTCATGATTACTGACGGGAGATTGCTGGCTTTTAAGATTACATTGAGTACCTGGTTGTAACAGCCAGGTTTCACTGCATTAGCTACATTTGCATGGGTAATGCAAATCAGTATCTTTGCACTTAGATCTCCTGTGATATTCATCAGTGTAGGTGTAGTCTTTATTTTTCCATTCTTTTTGGCGACGTTCGCGTAGGTCATCTCCTTGGATTTCTTCTCTTCTTCCTCCTTCCTTTTGATGATGTCTCGGCGCTTTGGGCAGTTTAGGGCTATGGTTCTGTGCTCCCCTTTACAATTGGGACATTTCTTCTTAGTGTTCGCGCACTTATCAAATCGGTGTCCTTCTGTAGCGCATTCACTGCACCACAGTTTGTTCCTCTCAGGGCATTTCGTCGTTATGTGATCCTCGATTTTATAGCATACAAAGCACATTTGTATGCCATTAAATTTCTCTTGTTGGATGTTCTCTCCTCGGATTCTTGATTTTGACTCCACCATACTTCATCGATAAAGGAGGAAAGAATACGTAAAGACGCTCCGAAGATGATCGAATAGATCGAAAGCTCAGCAATTTAAGTTTGTTTTTACCAAACGCATTTATTAAAAAGAGATATAGGACAAGTTATCTACTATCTACAAGATGAACTAAAAAGGACAGTAAGAAGAATAGAAAGTTGCCAAATGAAATTGATCAAGGCGAAATATCGCATGGTCTTCAACAAAATTTGCATATACATATACATACATATATATATATATATATATATATATATATATATATATATATATATATATATATATATATATATATATATATATATATATATATATATATATATATATATATATTTATATATATATATATATTTATATTTATATATATATATATATTTATATTTATATATATATATATATATATATATATATATATATATATATATATATATATATATATATATATATATATATATATGAAAGTCTAGAAAAGTCTAGAAAAGTCTTTCGCATCTACTCCCTATTGAATCTGTCTGGAAGGTTCAGCAGATAGGTGGTATATTTCAAAATATCATTATTCAAATCACAAAAGGAAAGTTTGAAGAGAGTTATAACTATTTCATATATATTTTACGCTTAAACAACTAGAAAATATAATTTTTTACGACAAATATAAAATTTTTTAATTTTGTTAAATAGATACTCCGCTTGTAACCGGCGAACATCGAGAGGTCTGTTTGCTGATCACAAGCCTCTGCTCCTTACCACACACCCAATTTTCAAACCAACGTTCACATCTTGATCAATTGCCTACTGTAAGGTATCCTTTCGAACGCATTTTAAAGTTCAGGTTAAGCATGTCCGCCGCTCGGCTTCTTTCACCCTAGTATATGAATGACCTAAGAGAATTCGAGGATGTTTGTTAGGCACTACCTCTTTCTACCGAATCCGTGTTTGGTGTCTTTAAAAATTGATATGTTTCTCATGTGTTCGTTAATATTGTCCGCCTTTATATCCTGTATGACTTTTTACACATTGGAGATATGCGCGGACTTCCTTTTGTGGATGGGAGCCACTCCAGCCATTTGACAGTATATCGGTACGTCTCCGGCATCCAAGAATGCATTGGAAATCTCGAAGAGATAAGGAGATACTTCGTCCATGAACTCACACAGAATGCAAAAAAGAAAGCCACCGGGACCTGTGACCTTGGCAGGGTTTTATTTTCTTAATCCTTGCTTCTAATTATGTGGCTTGCGTCGTTCAGTCTAGTGAGTAAGAGAGAGAGAGAGAGAGAGAGAGGGGGGAGGGGAGATATAGAGATAGAGAAAGAGAGTGGACAGGTTAACGTTTGAAAGAGCTCTAATTAATTATTTGGCATCTGCCTGCCTGGAGTTTTTAACATGTTCAGGTTGCGTTTTCCTTTATCCATATATATATATATATATATATATATATATATATATATATATATATATATATATATATATATATATATATATCGATGAGGATTGCTTCTAGAGAGCCTAAGTTTAATGTTTAACAGAAATCTCAAAGCGAGGAAGAGGTAATACTTCAGATTTGAGGCGCACGGTAGGTGGCGCTGTTAGTAGGCTGCAATTTTGGGCTACAGCATATCTCTTATGACGTCAGACGGTAGCTTCAGATGTGACCAATCACGGCGTTATATTTTTTGTTGTTTTGGGGATTTGTAACTTTTAGTTTGTATTATTTACTAAATATCTGCACCTCTGCTCATTATAGTTTTTCTAAGTTAGGTAAGGTTTCTTGATATCTTTTATTGTTTTGTTTTCGTATTTTTGTTTGCTGCGAACGATAACAGCTTCTTACTGGCACCGTCGTAGCTTATAAATACGACACGTTTTGCAGATGATTTCTTTCGTTATTGTGTTTTCGTGCTCTCCATGTGCTTCTTCGTTATTCGAATTTGGCTTAAGTTTGTATAATCGGGAAAAACTTTTAGATTATCTAGAGGCGCATAAACTAATCAAGAAACCTATAAAAGTAAGAATTGTTCGTTATTAGGTTAGGTTTTTTTGCTAGTAAAAAGCTGTTGGGGGTGAAAAACCTCAGTAAATTCAAGGGGACAGCTCGTGGAGGAGATATCACTGCGGGTGGACCACTCTGCGATGATCTTGAGTTTCAATCAATTTGGGGAGATCTGGGGGGCGCAGCCCCCAGTATATACTCATATACAAAAAAAAATATAACGCCATAATTGTTCACATCTGACGCTACCGTCTGACGTCATAAAACATATATTGTAGCCCAAAATTGTAACCTATAAACAGCGCCACCTATCGTGCGCCCCGAAACTGAAGTGTTATCGACGAAAATAGCTGGCATCATCCTTTTTATTTACCGGCGACGTTTCGAACACAATACGGTTATCTTCTTAGGCCTAAAATACAAATAAACGAACAAAATATTTTGTACTGTTAAGAGAGCACACTGCTAAATTTACATCTAGAACTTTAATAGCTACTATTAGCTTTGAATTGCAAATTTATAGTTAAAGGAAATATTTCGAAATGGGGCTCAAATTTACAATAGAGAGACTAGGGAAGGATTTTAAATATTTAAATTAGTTAGCGAGTGTATAATTACTAAAATCTATTAAGGTAGGGGCGCTTTGATTTATGAATCTAATGATTATATAAATCTGTTTTAAAATGAATTTTAAACGAATAATTCAAGGAAAAATTGGCGAAACCTAATATACAAAATCACAAACCTTGCCAACGAGCGCGTTACGTGCTCCAGCTGACCCAAAAGTACCAAAACTGCCCCCCCGCAACCCACATCCAAACGAATTCAGGTAACAAGGAGGGGAACCGACGAGAGATCATTATTTAAATTCGGGGAGAGCTTTTTTATGTAAAGTGTTTCTAAGATGCGAAGGGTAATAGGGCATTTGTGCGAATTCAGAATTTCAAAGTTTTCTAAGGAGATATCCCTTTTACACTTTATTTATTACGTGATCTCTTATCGCTGAATTTTCTTTGGTTTCAAATATCTTACCGGTTCTATTACTTATACCCATATGGGAAGAGAATCTTGCCTTCAGAGTTCTCACGGAGCTTCAGATGTATTTGCCTTGGGAACCCTCAGGACATTTAAATAAGCATATAATCAAACTCCGAAGACTCTTTGGAACCGGATCCTTTATTGTAAAGAAAGATTTTATATTTATTTGGTTGACAAAAGCAATTTGAAATTTTATTTGACAGAAGTATTTCCTTAGCAATATGTGTAATTTTCGGCTAAGGGCCTTATTGTGAATACCCAGCTCTGGCATTATTAAATAATGTTTGTCTTTTGCTACTGTTACCTTAGGGTGGCTTGGTTGATACAATCCACTTAAAAATGTGCGGAATGACTTTTCTACAATAAAAGATCGAAAACCATTGTGCACAAAGAAAGATTTAAGGTACTGAAATTCTTTGTCTATAAAATTGTAGGATGAACAGAGATTGTATGCGCGGTGAAGATGGGTCTTAATAGATGAGATTTTGTATTTCAAATCTAAGCAACTAAAAAATATAATCCTAACCTCGTATTAGTCGGTTTCCTATATACTGAGGTTTCTAGATTATTGTGATTTTTTCTTACTAAAATATCTAAAAAGGGGAGGGTGTTATCACTCTCAGTTTCCATTGTATATTTAATACCGGAGTGGATGGGGTTTAAAAAATTAAGAGCTTTCTCCCAAAGTTCAAGCCTATTTCTTCTCACTGATGAATAACCTGTCATTTTTGGATGGCCTATTTGTTAAAACTATTACTGGGCGAAGCCAAACGATATTTAAAAATAACATCATTCAAACACATGATCATAAGTTAAAATCTCTTGGTATAAGTTCTCCCAAATTTCTGGACCCTAATACGTTAGTTACCCTAATACGGAAATCTGACCTAAGAATTCTGCGTAACTTGGAGAGAAATAAAAAACTTATAATTACAAAACCAGACAAAGGAAACGGAGTAATAATATTAAATCGTCAAGACTACATAGAAAAAACACAAATTCTTTTGGCAAACTCCTCTAAATTCGCAAAAATGCAAAAACCCGAAGAGCAAATTGTAACTGAATTGGAGGACAAAGTAAATCGATTTCTTAACAACTGTAAATCTATTTCAATTATCAGCCATGAACTTTACTCTAAATTACATGCCACACGTCCTGGCTTAGACAACTGTATTGTTTACCCAAAATACATAAACCTGGAATCCCATTACGCCCAATTATGGCCTCATATAGCTTACCTGCCTACAAACTGGCAAAATACGTTGTGGAATTACTATCCAAATTACTAAGAAATGAATACACAGTTACCAACTCGTGCAGTTTTCAAGCAGAATTGATTGCATATAAAGCAAATTCTAGTATTTTTTTAGCGAGTTACGATATTCAGTCACTGTTTACAAACATACCGGTTAATGAAACAGACTATTATTTTAGACAAAATTTTTAAGGATTCACCAAACTTCCATAGTTTCAGTAAATCAGAATTCAGTTCCTTGTTGGACCTTGTTTTTGGTGGGTCGGTGTTTACCTTTGATGGCCAGATTTACCAACAAATCGATGAAGTTGGTATGGGGTCCCCAATTGGTCCTTTGGCAGCGGAATTTTTCATCACTCATATGGAGGAGAGGATTTTGTCTGAAGTTTCTGATTCATGTAGGCCAACTTTCTATAGACGTTTTGTAGATGACTCCATAGCTATATTTAAACAACGAGATCAAGCTTTAGAATTTCTTTATTTCTTAAACACCATCCACCCCGGTATTAAATATACAATGGAAACTGAGAGTGATAACACCCTCCCCTTTTTAGATATTTTAGTAAGAAAAAATCACAATAATCTAGAAACATCAGTATATAGGAAACCGACTAATACGAGGTTAGGATTATATTTTTTAGTTGCTTAGATTTGAAATACAAAATCTCATCTATTAAGACCCATCTTCACCGCGCATACAATCTCTGTTCATCCTACAATTTTATAGACAAAGAATTTCAGTACCTTACATCTTTCTTTGTGCACAATGGTTTTCCCTATTTTATTGTAGAAGTATCAAGCTGCACATTTTTAAGTAGATTATATTAACCAAGCCACCCTGAGGTAACAGTAGCAAAAGACAAACATTATTTAATAATGCCAGAGCTGGGTATTCACAATAAAGTCCTTAGCCGAAAATTACACATATTGCTAAGGAAATACTTCTGTCAAATAAAATTTCAAATTGCTTTTGTCAACCAAATAAATATAAAATCTTTCTTTACAATAAAAGATCCGGTTCCAAAGAGTCTTCGGAGTTCGATTATATACTTATTTAAATGTCCTGAGGGTTTCCAAGGCAAATATATCGGAAGCTCCATGAGAACTCCGAAGACAAGATTCTCTTCCCATATAGGTATAAGTAATAGAACCGGTAAGATACTTGAAACCAAAGAAAATTCAGCGATAAGAGATCACGTAATAAAGTGTAAAAGTGATATCTCCTTAGATAACTTTGAAATTCTGGAATCGCACAAATGCCCTATTACCCTTCGAATCTTAGAAACACTTTATATAAAACAGCTCTCCCTGAATTTAAATAATGATCTCTCGTCGGTTCCCCTCCTTGTTATCTGAATTCGTTTCGATGTGGGTTGCGGGGCGCAGTTTTGGAGCTTTTGGGTTGGCCTGGAACACGAAACCCGCTCGAGGGCAAGGTTTGTGATTTTGTATATTAAAGTTTTGCCAATTTTTGCTTTCACACTCGAGGAGCTGGCCAGGGCGAAGCATGGGCGTGACACAGTGGCGGGAGCCGACGGAGTGTGCTACTCCATGCTGGTGCACGCTGGGCCCGCCGGGGACGCCACGCTGCTAGCCCTTCTGAACGCGTCGTGGTTGGCAGGCCGTCTGCCGCCCTTCTGGAAGGACGCCGACATCCAGTCTATCCCAAAACTGAAGGATCACATCACCTTCAGGCCAATCTCCCTCCTGAGCTGCACCGGAAAAACAGCAGAGAGGATGGTGCTGAGTCGCCTACAGTGAAGCGTGGGGAGCCTTCACCACCACGTTTTTGGCTACACCAGGGGGGTGAGCACAGCGGACTGCCTCATCACCCTCCTGGCTTACGCCAAAAACCAGCCCACCATCGTAGTCTTCTTTGACCTCGAGAAGGTTTTCGAGCTGGCTAGCCTCTGCGGCATACTAGCCGCCCTTGTGAGGAAGGGCATTCGAAAGAGACTGCTGGGCTGGCTCCAGGACTACCTTCACCAGCGCCGAGCCCGCATGAAGTTCCAGGGTCACAAGTATCCCTACCTCACCTTCGAGAACGGGACGCCCCAGGGCGGCATCCTCAGCCCGTTCCCCTTCAACGTGCTGATGGAGCAGCTAGTTGCCTTCCATTATCGGAAAGGAACCATCCTCCTCAGCTACGCCAAAGACCTGGCCCTCGTCATCACCGGGCGCGGCGACAAGCTCGCGCGGGCCCAAGAAGCGCTGTACCTCATCACTGCCAAGTGCGAAGAGCTGGGGCTCAAGATCTCGACAGAGAAATCCCAGGCCATGGCCATCAAGACTTGCACACCTGCTGGACAGCAGCTTCGCGTTAAAGGAGTCGGTCTGGCCTGGAACGACTCCTACTAGTACCTCGGTGTGTGGGTGGACAGGGGGCTGTCCTTCATGCAGCATGTCACGCACCTGAGGGAGCGGACGCAGGCCCGGCTGAATGTGATGAGGGCCATGACGCGGCCGAGCGCTGGTGCAACCTTCCCCTTCTCTTATCGCTGAATTTTCTTTGGTTTAAAGTATCTTACCAGTTCTATTACTTATACCCATATGGGAAGAGAATCTTGCCTTCAGAGTTCTCACGGAGCTTCAGATATATTTGCCTTGGGAACCCTCAGGACATTTAAATAAGTATATAATCGAACTCCGAAGACTCTTTGGAACCGGATCTTTTATTGTAAAGAAAGATTTTATATTTATTTGGTTGACAAAAGCAATTTGAAATTTTATTTGACAGAAGTATTTCCTTAGCAATATGTGTAATTTTCGGCTAAGGACTTTATTGTGAATACCCAGCTCTGGCATTATTAAATAATGTTTGTCTTTTGCTACTGTTACCTTAGGGTGGCTTGGTTCAACAATCCACCTAAAAATGTGCGGATTGACTCTTCTACAATAAAAGATGGAAAACCATTGTGCACAAAGAAAGATTTAAGGTACTGAAATTCTTTGTCTATAAAATTGTAGGATGAACAGAGATTGTATGCGCGGTGAAAAAGGGTCTTAATAGATGAGATTTTGTATTTCAAATCTAAGCAACTGAAAAAGTTTAATCCTAACCTCGTATTAGTCGCTTCACTATATACTGATGTTTCTATATTATTTTGATTTTTTCTTACTAAAATATTTAAAAAGGGGAGGGTGTTATCACTTTCAGTTTCCATTGTATATTTAATACCGAAGTGGATGGGGTTAAAAAAATTAAGAGCTTTCTCCCAAAGTTCAAGCCTATTTCTCCTCACTGATGAATAACCTGTCATTTTTGGATGGCCTACTTGTTAAAACTATTACTGAGCGAAGCCAAACGATATTTAAAAATAACATCATTCAAACACATGATCATAAGTTAAAATCTCTTGGTATAAGTTCTCCCAAATTTCTGGACCCTAATACGGTAGTTACCAATCTTACAGATTATCATCTCTCAGACTGAGAAAATTATTTGCTATCACTTGAGTTGGAATTTAAACTTGCCAACCTTTCTTTTTCCAAGTCTACTTTCATGGTTTACTTTGAGAAGTTGGCCAGAGACATAAAGGCTGCCCCTTGCTATGGCTCTTTCAATAGATTCCTGACTGAACTTTCAAATATTTCTCACGAGATATATCAGAAGTTCAGGTTACATAAGTCCACTTCAATTATTTTTCGGAAATCTGACCTAAGAATTCTGCGTAACTTGGAGAGAAATAAAAAACCTATAATTACAAAACCAGACAAAGGAAACGGAGTAATAATATTGAATCGTCAAGACTACATAAAAAAAAACACAAATTCTTTTGGCAGACTCCTCTAAATTCCCCAAAATTCAAAAACCCGAAGAGTAAATTGTAACTGAATTGGAGGACAAAGTAAATCGATTTCTTAACAACTGTAAATCTATTTCAATTATCAGCCATGAACTTTACTCTAAATTACATGCCACACGTCCTGGCTTAGACAACTGTATTGTTTACCCAAAATACATAAACCTGGAATCCCATTACGCCCAATTATGGCCTCATATAGCTTACCTGCCTACAAACTGGCAAAGTACGTTGTGGAATTACTATCCAAATTACCAAGGAATGAATACACAGTTACCAACTCGTGCAGTTTTCAAGCAGAATTGATTGCATATAAAGCAAATTCTAGTATTTTTTTAGTGAGTTACGATATTCAGTCACTGTTTACAAATATACCGGTTAATGAAACAGACTATTATTTTAGACAAAATTTTTAAGGATTCACCAAACTTCCATAGTTTCAGTAAATCAGAATTCAGTTCCTTGTTGGACCTTTTTTTTGGTGGGTCGGTGTTAACCTTCACCAGCGCTGAGCCCGTGTGAAGTTCCAGGGTCACAAGTATCCTTACCTCACCTTCGAGAACGGGACGCCCCAGGGCGGTATCCTCAGCCCGTTCCTCTTCAACGTGCTAATGGAGCAGCTGGTCGCCTTCCATTATCGGAAAGGAACCATCCTCCTCAGCTACGCCGAAGACCTGGCCCTCGTCATCACTGGGCGCGGCGACAAGCTCGCGCGGGCCCAAGAAGCGCTCTACCTCATCACTGCCAAGTGCGAAGAGCTGGGGCTCAAGATCTCGGCAGAGAAATCCCAGGCCATGGCCATCAAGACTTGCACACCTGCTGGCCAGCAGCTCCGGGTCAAAGGAGTCGGCCTGGCCTGGAACGACTCCTACTAGTACCTCGGCGTGTGTGATGGACAGGGGGCTGTCCTTCACGCAGCATGTCACGCACCTGAGGGAGCGGACGCAGGCCCGGCTGAATGTGATGAGGGCCATGACGCGGCCGAGCGCTGGTGCAACCTTCCCCTTCTCTTATCGCTGAATTTTCTTTGGTTTAAAGTATCTTACCAGTTCTATTACTTATACCCATATGGGAAGAGAATCTTGCCTTCAGAGTTCTCACGGAGCTTCAGATATATTTGCCTTGGGAACCCTCAGGACATTTAAATAAGTATATAATCGAACTCCGAAGACTCTTTGGAACCGGATCTTTTATTGTAAAGAAAGATTTTATATTTATTTGGTTGACAAAAGCAATTTGAAATTTTATTTGACAGAAGTATTTCCTTAGCAATATGTGTAATTTTCGGCTAAGGACTTTATTGTGAATACCCAGCTCTGGCATTATTAAATAATGTTTGTCTTTTGCTACTGTTACCTTAGGGTGGCTTGGTTCAACAATCCACCTAAAAATGTGCGGATTGACTCTTCTACAATAAAAGATGGAAAACCATTGTGCACAAAGAAAGATTTAAGGTACTGAAATTCTTTGTCTATAAAATTGTAGGATGAACAGAGATTGTATGCGCGGTGAAAAAGGGTCTTAATAGATGAGATTTTGTATTTCAAATCTAAGCAACTGAAAAAGTTTAATCCTAACCTCGTATTAGTCGCTTCACTATATACTGATGTTTCTATATTATTTTGATTTTTTCTTACTAAAATATTTAAAAAGGGGAGGGTGTTATCACTTTCAGTTTCCATTGTATATTTAATACCGAAGTGGATGGGGTTAAAAAAATTAAGAGCTTTCTCCCAAAGTTCAAGCCTATTTCTCCTCACTGATGAATAACCTGTCATTTTTGGATGGCCTACTTGTTAAAACTATTACTGAGCGAAGCCAAACGATATTTAAAAATAACATCATTCAAACACATGATCATAAGTTAAAATCTCTTGGTATAAGTTCTCCCAAATTTCTGGACCCTAATACGGTAGTTACCAATCTTACAGATTATCATCTCTCAGACTGAGAAAATTATTTGCTATCACTTGAGTTGGAATTTAAACTTGCCAACCTTTCTTTTTCCAAGTCTACTTTCATGGTTTACTTTGAAAAGTTGGCCAGAGACATAAAGGCTGCCCCTTGCTATGGCTCTTTCAATAGATTCCTGACTGAACTTTCAAATATTTCTCACGAGATATATCAGAAGTTCAGGTTACATAAGTCCACTTCAATTATTTTTCGGAAATCTGACCTAAGAATTCTGCGTAACTTGGAGAGAAATAAAAAACCTATAATTACAAAACCAGACAAAGGAAACGGAGTAATAATATTGAATCGTCAAGACTACATAAAAAAAAACACAAATTCTTTTGGCAGACTCCTCTAAATTCCCCAAAATTCAAAAACCCGAAGAGTAAATTGTAACTGAATTGGAGGACAAAGTAAATCGATTTCTTAACAACTGTAAATCTATTTCAATTATCAGCCATGAACTTTACTCTAAATTACATGCCACACGTCCTGGCTTAGACAACTGTATTGTTTACCCAAAATACATAAACCTGGAATCCCATTACGCCCAATTATGGCCTCATATAGCTTACCTGCCTACAAACTGGCAAAGTACGTTGTGGAATTACTATCCAAATTACCAAGGAATGAATACACAGTTACCAACTCGTGCAGTTTTCAAGCAGAATTGATTGCATATAAAGCAAATTCTAGTATTTTTTTAGTGAGTTACGATATTCAGTCACTGTTTACAAATATACCGGTTAATGAAACAGACTATTATTTTAGACAAATTTTTAAGGATTCACCAAACTTCCATAGTTTCAGTAAATCAGAATTCAGTTCCTTGTTGGACCTTTTTTTTGGTGGGTCGGTGTTAACCTTCACCAGCGCTGAGCCCGTGTGAAGTTCCAGGGTCACAAGTATCCCTACCTCACCTTCGAGAACGGGACGCCCCAGGGCGGTATCCTCAGCCCGTTCCTCTTCAACGTGCTAATGGAGCAGCTGGTCGCCTTCCATTATCGGAAAGGAACCATCCTCCTCAGCTACGCCGAAGACCTGGCCCTCGTCATCACTGGGCGCGGCGACAAGCTCGCGCGGGCCCAAGAAGCGCTCTACCTCATCACTGCCAAGTGCGAAGAGCTGGGGCTCAAGATCTCGGCAGAGAAATCCCAGGCCATGGCCATCAAGACTTGCACACCTGCTGGCCAGCAGCTCCGGGTCAAAGGAGTCGGCCTGGCCTGGAACGACTCCTACTAGTACCTCGGCGTGTGTGATGGACAGGGGGCTGTCCTTCACGCAGCATGTCACGCACCTGAGGGAGCGGACGCAGGCCCGGCTGAATGTGATGAGGGCCATGACGCGGTCGAGCGCTGGTGCAACCTTCCCCTTTCTCCGCCTTTACTACCTGAAGGCAATGCGCTTCCTAGTGGACTGCAGTGCACCGGTCCTTGTAGCACTACCCCAGGAGAAGCAACAGCGCCTGGAGGTGATGCAAAACACCACCATGCGGACCATGTTAGGGGCACCTTAGGTGGTGCAGTGCCTGTGTCATGCAGAGTAAGGCAAACCTGGTGCCCCTCACCGCCAGGGTGGATTGCATTGTGGCCTGGCAGGTGGCCAGAGTGCTCCAGCGCGATGTGGAGGGTGTTGCGCATAGGAAACTCCGAATGGCCGTGGCGCAGGGCATCGAGTGCCTGCGTAACAAAAGGGTGGCTCGTGAACATCAGCCTAACAACTAATTCCGTCAACCAGGCAGGGAACTGGCTGTAGTGCAACCCCGACACCTCTAACTCCGCCTACGTTCCACGACTACCATGGGAACCACCCACCGCCACTTCACCGCCACACAGCTGCCGCCAGCAAAGGAAACGGCCTCACCAAGAAGTTGCGCCAGCACGCCCTCATGGCCATGCCTGAGGTCAAAGAACCAGGCAGCGCAGTCTACTTCACCGACGGCTCCGTCGACCCCGACAGCGGGAGGTCTGGCGCCGCCTTCGTCACGAGCGGCTTGAGGCAGACGTGAGGACATCAGACCACTGCTCCACCCTCCAGACGGAGCTGGTAGCAATCCTGCATGCCCTCCAGCACGCTCTGCTCCGCCGGGAAGCCACTGTGGTGATACACACGGACTCTCCGTCGGGACTGTTGGCGCTGCAGCACACCGACGCCCACGCCTACACCCGGGACATCATCTTCCTCACCACCACCATCCTGTGCACCCTGCAAGACCTGGCAGCTCAGGGCAGGCGTGTCCGGCTCCACTGGATTCCCAGCCACGTTAGCGTGCGCGGCAACGATGCTGCCGGCGAGGCTTCCAAGCGAGCGGCCATCGGCCCCACCATCACCTGGATCATGCGCCCCAGCCTGCCGCAGCTCAAGGTGCAGGTTAGACAAAGGGCCGCCCACAACGCCCACCAGCAGCACCAAGAATGGGAAGCAACTAAGAGGCAAGCGGTGTGGTATGCTGCAGCCACAGCCTATCACCCACTGAACGCATCCTTCTAGCAGCCCAGAGCGAACGGCGTGCTGCTACAGCGTGTCAGGCCTGGCTACTCCACGTGGGAAGAGCTGCACGCCGACTTTGTGGCAGGGAGGTGCGAACACTGCGGTGGCCGCTCCCGGCGCCAAATGGTGCACTACCTCCTCTCCTGCTCAGCCACCGCCCGCCTCAGGCCAGAGCGAGCTCCCCCCCCCCTGTAAGAGCGCCCTACTGAGGGCGCGAGAGGCAAGAGCCGCCCAGGTGGTCCACCACACCCCAACAAACGAGCTGCTGGAGGTGCTGAGAACAGCACCCCCTCCGCGCTGATCGCCGCCGGCGCCTAGCCGGGCGACGGGTGATCAAGACCGCCGCCACCCACTTGCAGCAGATAAGACACGCGTGGGACGCTCCGCCGCGTCTTACTGCACGCCAACACTGACGGGCTCCCTGCTTTGTGTAATGTGTACGCTTATACTACGTGTATTGTATCATATTATTACTGTATTTGTATTGGATTATTTTTGTATTTGTATTAGATTATGTATAAATGTACGCTATTGCACAATAAACCTATACAATCAATCAATATTTTCCTCGCCTTGGGATTTCTGTTAAACATATATATATATATATATATATATATATATATATATATATATATATATATATATATATATATATATATATATATATATCATTTCGTATTTTTCCTTTTGTTAATCAATCGTTAGGACGCATTCTTATTGTTGTCATTGGTTAGTTTAATTTCATACTGAAAATTCTTTCCTGCTCTTCCGTGTCTGCGACCTCTATTTATTCCTCCAGCATTTTTCAGAATCATAGTAGCTCACATAAATTCGGAATACGATAAAATAATTCAAAACTAAAATATTTTAGGAGAAAACTTCGGTGGGCTCTTTCGTCCCCCCGCTGTATATCCATGAGAAGCAAATAAAACATCTTTTTTGTTAATGAAAGTTAGGCGACGCCTTTTTTTAAGGTTTCCCAAAGCATTGGAATTTTCATGGAATGAGATTTATATGTTCGAGTTCTGGGTCCTAATTTTGCACTGAGAAGGAGAGAAAAAAAAGAAGTTCGTAACCAATTCTTAAAGTTTGGACAAACGATCTGTGTTTGTCTTTTGATAGAGAGAAAGGAAACATTTGCTTTGTTCTAGTGCATGAAATTGCGATTTCTTCTACGCCCCATGGAATACGAATAAATTACTGTTGGGATCAGACAATTTTCTCGTATTTTTCTTCAGTGCAATTCGATGGCGAAAGCCAAAACGAGTTATGTAACTCCAATTCAATATATGTGATTCAAAGAATTTGGTTTTCCTTTATTTATATAAAAAGTGTATCCACAAAACTATGTTTTTCTCCTGAATTTGTTGAAATAGACAAAAGCGCTTGGGACCTCATTTGTTTTCTTTCATTTTCCTCCAGTTTACGCCCATACGTATATTAAAACAACTCAAGTGTTTTACACACACATACACACGGATATATATATATATATATATGAACACTTGACAGATACATTATATTTGACCACTATTTGTCTTACTACAGCTGCAATCCTTCCTGGAATAGAAGCAAACAACCATCGGAATGTTGTCCCATTATTCTATAGGAACGTCCGCTAGTTACGTCATTGATGAATGAGGTGGAAATCTGCTTTATAATCACTGTTCTAAAACTGCCCATAAGGGTTCGATGGTATTTATTTAGATCAAGTTACTTTTATGGCCATGTAAGATGTCGGATTACATTCTGATGTTCTCAAACAAAGGCTGACCTTTTTTGGTTGTGGACCGTCGCATTATCATCTTGATAAATGGCGATGTCTGAAAACGGTATGCTAGTTATAGTAGGAACTTCTTAATTGAATATGTCTAGATATTTGTTAGCAGTAACCAAGCCATTGATGGTAATGATCAGACAAGTTGAATAGTAGGATAAAGCTGCCTAAACCATTAAGGATTCACCACCATGTTTGACAATTGGATGCAGACTGTCCTAATTATAAGCTTCCTTTGGGGTTCTCCATACAAAAACACAGCCATTTGCGAGAAAAAATGTTGAAGACTATTCGGACGATACTACAATCTTTTAGTCATCAAGTGTACATGTTTTATGATCGTGACACCATTTCTTTCTCAGTTTAGCGTTTGTTACAAGCAGTTTTGGAATTGCTGCCCTGCAATCAATGTTTACTTTGTAAAGTTCTTTGGGGACAGTTCTTATAGAAACAATGTCCTTCAGATGGTGTTCGAGTTGTGGTGTCACCTTTATTGCAGTAGTTTTGTGTTAGTTGGTTACAATCCTTGTTAGTGTTCCGCGACCCCAGTGAGTTAACTTCAGCTATCACACATTGTTTCACTTCGCAAATGTAATCTTATCATGTTTTGCGCGTGCTGTTATAACCGTGTGTACAGTTGCTCGGGACACATTAAACAATTCAGCTATTGCTCTTAGAAATGCTTCCCCTAATCGAGATCCAAAGAATTGCGCCTGTTGAAAGTCTAATAGGACACGGATTATTCCATTCGCCAGCCGTGGCCATCACTCCAACAATGTATCGTACACTGAAACAGGGTTACCAGAAGTTTTTTGTAAATAATAACAAATTCCAATATCAAAAGGTAACAAATTCAACGATAAAGTAACAAATTTTAAAAATTACTAAATACATGAGCTATAATTAATGTCATTCAAAAAAAATGTTTACTAACCTTTTAGAAAGTAGTTTCTTCTTCTGTATCGCTGTTGTATAAGTTTTCCTGTGTCATTAGTTTAATTCATTCTTGGGATGGCTTCCATTTTGTCACTTGTGTCAGTAAGTAAACTCTTAGAATAAAAAGAGCATTCAGTGTTTCTGTTTTCAATAATTATCTGTTTTTCACTTTAATGTTATTTAATAAGGAAAATATTCTTTCGGCACAGGCCGAAGAATGGGGTAATGCTAGTAGGCTCAACATTAATTTTGACAATAAGGGATATCGAAGTTCACCACCACATTTTTCTTTAGAAACGCTATACCAAAACTTCTCTGGCGCATCAAGACGCTTGTGACTATTTAAAAGGTATGGATCGATATTTCGAGCCAAATCTTCTAACTCGTTTGTAAGTTCTAAGCACGCCTTAGAAGCACATAAGTGCATTGAATGACACACGCAACCCTGAAAATATAATGCTGGGACCTTTTCCTTTAGTAATTGTTGAACACCATTTTTCAGACCCATCATTACACTCGCATTGACGCTTGCAAACTTTTGAAGAAAATATTTGCCATCGAACGAAAACTTACAATTTTGGATACGTGTTACTATTTTTATGAAACTCATTTCACTTTGTATCCAAAATTGTAAGTTTTCGTTCGATGGCAACTATACTGAGAATGCGATTGTTACAAAAGTCTATATATAGCGTACAGATCAAAACACCCCGACCCCCCACCACCACAAAGAAACAAAAAAACGGGAAAAAAAGGTCCCTAATCAGCGGGTGTGAGTCTAAGATCGTTGACTAAGCTGTTTACGATGAGTTTACGGGAATGGAGGCCTCATTTCAATTGACCATCTGACAAATTAAAGTTGAGAATTTCTCTTATTAATATGGATTCTACTATTTTTCTTTTACGGAAATCTTTACAATTATATATGATTTGTGCCTTTGAATAGTCAATTTGGTGGTTGAAATTGCTAATATGATTAAAAATACTGGATGTGGTAATGCCTTGTCTGACATCACCTTTATGTTCATAAATTCGTTTTGTTAAGGTTCTTCCGCTCTCTGCTATGTAGAATGAGGGACAATTTGTAGAGCCACACGGGATTAAATATACACCTGCTTCATTTGGCTAATCCACTGGCTTGGTCGAAGGGAAAAATTTAAGAATAGAAAAAGGGTATTTAAATACGGTTAGGCCTGGTGAAATAACTTTGTTCACTTCTTTGAGGAGGGAAGAATAAGGGAGGGATAGACACTTCGTATTACTAATTTTTTTTTTATCCTTGGGACGGTAATGAGTAGATTTTGCTTTAGATAAACTTTGATTGATAAGTGGATGGGATAATTTTATTCAATGAAACTGCAGGTTATATATGTAATCTCGTCTTCTAGAAAGCAAGGGTCATATATCCTAAGTGCTCTCAAAAACATACCTGATGCAACGGCTCGCTTAAGGTTAATATCATAATGAGAAAAGAAATGGACATACGAGTTAGAATGGGTTGGTTTTCGGTACACAGTGAAGCTAATTTTGTCAATGTCTCTAACAATTTTTACATCAAGAAAGGATATACAATTATCTTTTTACTACTCTACTTTAAAATTGATAGTGCGATGGAGGTCGTTAAAATTATTAAGGAGATTGTCAAATAAGTTTAAACTATTTATAGGTCAGATCGATATGACATCATCTACCTACTTATACCATACAAAATTATGATGGAGAATCACAGCAGAAAGTAATGATACTTCGAAATGTTTCATAAAAAGGTTACATAATATGGTAAGCCACTTAGTAAGCTTTGATATAGACAGCCTGTTCACTAATGTCCCAGTCAACGAAGCTTTGAATGTTCTATCTAAGGTATTGGATAATGAAAAATTAAACCTCCCGATAGGCAAAAATAAAATTATAAATCTTGTTAAACTTTGTGTTACTCACAATATATTTTATAGGTCATATGGGTTTTTTCCGTCAAAAATATGGTTTTAGCATAAGTAATCCTTTATCGCCAAAATTATGTAACCTTTTGATGGAAAATAAAAAGGTTGACTTTGATCATCTTAGACGTATCCCCAATATAATGGAACTTTCTTTACTATCTGCCTATCATTCACCACTTGTGCATCACACATGGCTATCTCTCTAGTTCCGTAGTTTTCTTCTTTCTCTTCTAGATCTTCATGCAAGCTTATCAAAAGTTTGGATAATATTTTACGAGTCCCTAGACAATAGACTCACCTCCCTTCTCGATCTTCATAGAGGCTCTCCTGAAGTTATGTTTGAAGATGGGGCACTAGGAGATGTCGATCTGACCGGCGGTTTGTTTTCTTCCTGTTAGTTCTTTGATTTCTGAGTCTTCCGCTCTTCGATCTTCTTACTGGCTAGATAGTATTTCGATCATTTGAACCACCTAATTCAATCGTTTTCGTTGTTCCATAGTTGCGTCTTTTAACGACTGATTACTACAATTGCCCTAGGCGGTATCCCCATTTCTATCATTTGGTGTATACTCTCCAAATGCTTCTTTTCAGGAAGCTGATATATGCCTTTCTGCCATTTTAGCTTCCTCCCCTAAACCCGGTATTATTTAGGCCAAAATAATCCAAGGATGCCACTTATGACACTAGATTTTGTTTACCACAAGGGCGAAAAGAATATCTCTAGCCCTCGGGATGGGTATATAATTATAAATAATAACATAAATTAGAGGGAATACCCGCGTTTTGGGAACCCGTACCCATAGTGTAAATTCAGACCTTTCATGCTAACAAAAGGATACGCACCCAATGACCTTTGGGGAACTTCTTAACCCTTGCCCTAACTTAGAGTCCATCGTATTGATAAAAGTGACCCCCTTGGTTATTTGGCCAATAACTCTGATTTGGAGGGTATTAAAAAATCTTTTAGGGGCTATTAGAAAATTTACTCCTGAATTTTTATAACAGCTAAATGAGCAAGTATTAAAACGAATGAATTTAGCTTCAAGAATGCAAATAATATGAGACGATGGCTTCGAAGCTCTTAAATTTAGTTAAATAAATTATTTCTAGGGAATGTAAGGATTGGAAATTGCATATCTCTGAGTGTCTTTAAGCCTGTCAATTCTTTTAATACGACCCTATAAAATGAATTAATTGACTACAATGAAAATATCTCCCTTCACTAGATTTAAAAAGCACGAAAACCTCTGACTGCAGTCTCGATTTTGATTTACCCGCTTGGTAAAAATAAGGATCTCTTTAGTTTCTTCTTTATAACTGACGCGACTATTGTTAATGAGTCAGTAGATTCCACTCAACAAGAGTTTCTCGTTGGCGAACACTACGACTCGTTGAAAACTTCTTCTCTGATCTTGATTGACGCATTACAGCCAATATATATATATATATATATATATATATATATATATATATATATATATATATATATATATATATATATATATATATATATGATGAAAATTAATGCAATATCGCAAAAAAGATGAGGAATTAAACCACATTCTCCGAAAACAATTTAATTCAGAACAGTTTCGGTGTATCTCACACCCTTTTTCAACTGACACTGGGTAGAAAATATAAGAGAAGTGCATATAAGCATAACACAAGATCCCCTCTATCTTCCCCCAATTTCCTACTTGTGGCTAATCTGGGAGGCGGGGGGGGGGTTAGGCATAAACATATTGAAGGGCTGACATTTTACTATTTTGTTTATTTGCTTTCTTATTACAGGATTAAAAGAAAATTGACCCTCAGATAGATTTAAATTAGGAACTAACGATATCAAGCTCGATTCTACGATTCTTCTCTTAACATAGTTAGCCGATTTAAATACCATTTTACTTCCATTGAAATCGATCGTATGATTCTTGTCTCTAACATGGCAAAATATTCCACTGCTTTCGCTGCCCACTCTAATATCTCTTTTGTGTTCATACAATCTCTTGTCTAGATTTCTCACCGTTTCCCCTATATAAACTTTATGGCAATCGTTGCATGGTATTGCATATACTCCTATGTTATGATGTTCTTTGGGTTTCCTGGCCATCATCAATTGGTTTAAGGAATTATTATATTTAAAGGCTAGATTAATACCCGCTTTTCCAAATTTGTCCTTTAAACTATTTAATTTATTATTAA
Source organism: Ceratothoa steindachneri (assembly GCA_963969495.1). Taxonomy (NCBI): domain Eukaryota; kingdom Metazoa; phylum Arthropoda; class Malacostraca; order Isopoda; family Cymothoidae; genus Ceratothoa; species Ceratothoa steindachneri. The sequence continues at coordinate 66,748,786 of OZ018324.1, read as the reverse complement.
ATGGCAATGTTATGCATTTGTTGAAGTCATTAGTGCGGGAAGGCTTATTATCATAGAATTTTTTCCAACTTGCAAAATGGGCAGACGATATGAACCAATCGGGGTAATACAAATTAGAAAAAATGGTCCTGATAATGACAATTTCTTCATCTAAATAGGAAGGATGACATATTTTGTATGCTCTAAAGAAAAGGTTAGAAATTACCGATTTTTTAACAGTATTATCGTGAAACGAAAAATACTGTATATAGACATTCGAGTGGGTTGGTTTCCTATACACGTCAAGGTTTAATTCATGGTGATCTTTATTAATGAGGACATCTAAAAATGGTAATCTATTATCATATTCCCATTCATATTTAAATTTAAAGGAGACATGCAAATTATTCAAATTATTAAAAAAGGTATCAAAATCATGGCCATTAGGCCATACAGAAAATACATCGTCAATGTACCTTAACCATATAAAGTTAGGGGGAGAAATTGTGGGAAGGAGTTCAGTCTCAAAATATTCCATGAAGAGACATGCCAATATCAGAGATAAACTATTTCCCATGCTAAGGCCAAATATTTGTCTATAAAACTCATTATTACTCGAAACACATTGTCAGAGAGACATATTTCAACTAAATCGATAAATTTAATCGTAGAAATGGGAAGATCCAAATTAAGTCTAGGCATGATTTCCCGTAGAAGGCCCATGGTTTGGTAAACCGGAACTTTGGTAAACAAAGAGTTTACATCAAAGCTCACAAGTTTTCCATCCGGTAATTGCAAGTGGTTGAGGCGGTCAACGAAATCTTGAGTGTTCATAATGTGTGCAGATGAGATTCTTCCTACTGCTGGAGATAAATGCTTGAAGAGAATATTGAAAAGCGCAGATTTAATTGAAACAATTCAGGAGTACGAACCCTTCACTTCCCTATATGTATGGGCTCTCAAAGACCTACAAAGAGGGATGTCCCTTACGCCCAATCATTTCCAATATTAATTCTCCCAATTATAAGCTAGCCAAATGGCTCGCCAAGTATTTATCTCCAGCATTTATCTCCCCAAAGAACCCTTCTGCTGGAAATCGCCAGTAGACTCAGGATTCCTTCGCATCGTCGTCCTCTGTAACAACTTTGTAATTACGTAAGCTGAGCATTACCTTTAATCATTTAACCTTTTGTCAACGCAACCCTGTGCTTTAAATGGTTTTGCGAACCACTCCCCCCTTTAATTTTTATTTGTTTACCTTTTTAAATCTCTCCAAATCTTAATCCTCGGATTAGTCAGATATTCCCACGACCCTTTTCATTCTCCGTTTATGTAAACATTTTTTTTGTGTGTTGTTGATAGTTTAATTAATAAAACTCTATTTTATTAATGGTAGCCATATTATTTATCCTTGTGCTCCGTTTCACTTCTTAAGCATATTGAAGATAAATAAGCCTCTCCAGGCTCCCCCACCCTTTTGGACTAACCTCGGTCAATCAGATTACCACGCACTCGAAATATTAGAATAATTTCCTCAACGAATAGTTATATATGGTATATCGTCGAGAGACTATTCTACGATATATATATATATATATATATATATATATATATATATATATATATATATATATATATATATATATATATATATATATACTATTTAAATTTGGTGTCAAGTGTGTAAGGTTTAACGCTATATCTTTGCAAACACTGGTCTCAGTCGAGTGAAGCATACTGTTATTCGTTATAAGAATAGAGTATAGTAGTTCCCTTTTGTTTTAACGATTGCTATCCCCTTTTGGAAACTTAAGAAGCTGAAGTAGCTCAAGGAACTGTTTTTTTTAATTTGTTTGTGTTTTTTTTTGTGTGTTATTTTAGTCATTGATTATCTAGGTCGAGAAATCAATTACGAATAGGTCAGTGCCCATATTTAGGTAGGCAAATTCTCTAGAAGGCATAATTCTTATCGCAAGGAATTTGGTTGGTTGACTATTGCGCCCATAAGTGCAATATGACTCAGTTTGAAATCTTCAAAGCGCAAGGAGAATCCTTGGGACTTTCCGGAAGAGAATTGATTGAGTACGTTCAAGAGGAGCAACGAACAGAAAGAGAAAAGTTAGGAGAAGAAAGGCAAAGAGACATCCAACGAGAAGAAAGAGAAGGAGAAATCCAACGAGAAGAAAGAGAAAGAGAATTCCAACGAGAAGAAAGAGACGAACGGAAAAGACAAGCTGAGCTTCACCATCAGCTTGAAATGGCTTGCGTACAGGTCGAAATACAATCAGTCAGTTCACGTTCAGAAGCCCCGCCCAATCTCCCACTTAAGCTCCCCAATTTCAGGGATGGAGAGGATTTCGGAGCATTTTTAGCACACTTTGAAAAGATCCTCGAGATCAATAACCTGGATTTGGAGGCTGAAGGTGTAGTAAGATTACTTCCCCTTTTAAATTGTAAATTGCGCGACATTTTCATATCTCTACCATCTGAATGTACAATTGACTACAGCACCTTAAAAGCTGAGTTATTGGCCGCTCATAATATGACTCCCGATTTCTTCCAACAAGAATTTCGAGGAGGTCGTATCAAACCAGGACAGACGTTCCGTCATTTCTGATACATTTTTCAGACGAATTTTGAATTTTGGTTAGAAATCCTCAAAGGTTGATCCTAACTACGAGTCCTTAACAGACTTCGTGTTGCGGGATCAATTTTTGCCGTCTCTCCCGACGGAGATCCACGCGTTCGTCAAGGATCGTCGGTGCCAGACCTTTAAAGAGTGTACCGAAGAAGCGGATGTCTATGCCGCAAGCCATAATTTATACCCCAAGGAGAAGTGAAATTCTCACCAATCCCCCTACCAGGAAAGAAGGAAAGATTCGCGCCCCCAAACCAACAACGAGACATCAAACCTCCCGTTAAGATTTCTCCACCATCACTCTTCCTGAAGCGACCAATCATATGCTTCGTTGCGGTGTAGAAAACCACATGAGCTGGAATTGCCCCTAAAATTCTAGGCTTAAAAGCGGACCAGCCAACAAAGTTCACCAGATTAATGCCACCCGGCTTCCCTGGTGGTGCAGACCCAAGCATCAACTTCTCCCCCTCCGTCAGACCAGAGGGTAAATTTTATTTTTGATAAAAGTTCCCCGGGAACTTTGAAATTCGAGGAGGGCGGCGTGAACGGCTGCCATGTATCTACTCTCGTCAGGGACACAGGGTGCACGTGTTTCATCATGTCCGACGAGCTCCTTCCCCCAGTGGACCCCAACCACGAAATATTTGCGGTGGTACATGACTACCTTGGGTGGGCGAACCGATTTTTCGTCGTTAGATGTTACCTGCAATGTCAGCATTATAATGGCTGGGCTGAAGTCATTTCAGCACTTATTTAATTTTGTTCCGTACTTATAGGACAGAGCCCTCAAGTAAGCTCCAACCCTGTGTCCCAGGCCGCCCTTACTCGAGGCCGAGCTAAGAAGGAAGCTAAGGAGTCCACCCCCCTCAGAACCCCGATACCGTCCGAATTCTCTGAGATCCTTAACTAGGACTTTAGGTCCGCACAAAAGGAGTATGAAGCACTAACACCCTTATGGGATAAGGCCCAAAACAAGGACACGGAGACTGTCCGTGGACCCAAAGTAATAAAGTACCTGGAGCAAGGTGGTCTACTTTACCGATCCGCCGAGGACAGTAATAACGCTGTTACCACTGTCTTATGCCTTCCATGATCCCATGTACCTATAGTGCTCAAAATAGCTCATGACAGCATCTTTTCCAGTCATTTTAGTCATACCAAAACGGGTCAGCGTATTTTCAAATATTTTTATTGGCCGGGTGCTGCAGCTGACATCTTAAATCATTGTCGATCTTGCGATGTGTGTCAGAAGACGTCCGCTAAGGGGCGGGTTAAACCTGCTCCCTTACAAAGGGGACCAGTCATAACTGAATCCTTATCCAGAGTGGCCATCGACCTGGTTGGCCCTATCCACTCCCCTTCGAGCGAAGGGCACAGCTATATTTTTACCTTAGTTGACTTTGCTACCCGTTTTCCCGAGGCTGTTCCCCTTCGCCGTTTCGATAGTATTTCTTGCGCCGAGGCCCTCATTGCCATCTTTTCAAGGGTAGGCGTCCCCAAGGAAATACTCTCAGACAGAGGAGGACAATTCACCTCCGAGTTGATGGAGTACGTAGGGAAGCTGCTCATGGTAAAGCCCCTTTTTACCACCCCCTTCCGGCCACAGACAAACGGGATGTGCGAGAAATTAAATGGAAATTTAAAATCTATTATTAAGAAGACTTGTGCCGAGCAGCCCCGCGAATGGTACCGATATCTCCCGGTCGCCCTATTCGCCTATCGGGAAATTCCCCACCGTACATTAGGCTTCGCCCCGTTCGAGCTCCTTTATGGACGTAATGTACGCGGACAACTCAGCATTTTAAAGAAGTTGCTAATCAAGCCCCAACTGGATCAAGAACTCCAGTCATCCTACGCCTATGTCTTGAATCTACGCCAGAGGCTTGAGAAATGCGCAAACATCGCCTATGAAAATGCCGATGTCAATTTGGAAAAATATAAAACCTATTTTGATGTCAGGTCCGAAGATCGGAAATTTAAGCCCGGTGATGAAGTACTCCTGCTCCTTCCCACAGCCAGTAATAAATTCCTGAGCCAATGGAAAGGCCCGTACTCGGTTCGCGGGGTAGGAGGACCGGTAGATTACCTCATTGGTACCCCAGCAGGCGATAAGCTCTACCACGTCAAATTGTTGAAAAAGTACCACCGACGGACACATGGAGATACGTTCGTAGCACTGGACGAAACATCGGCGCTTGAAGAGGATTACCATGCGTAGTCCCTTAATGTCATACAGACTGTGCATCCAACCTGATGCCGATTACCCTCTTCCTTTCCTGCCAGGCGAGTCTTTTGAATTCTCTGACCTGGATATCGACGCGCAGCTGACACCGCATCAAAAGAGTAAGCTACAAGAATTATTATGTCAGGTTAAGGACGTAATTTCAGAGAAGCCTGGATGCGCTACTAGTTTCAAGCATGATATTTAATTAACGACATTAGAACCTGCCTGTTCAAAACCCTATCCCATGCCGTTTCATTTACGCCAAGCTTTTAAAGCCGAAGTCGATAATTTGATTAGTTTAGATATAATAGAACCTTCCACCTCTAGTTATTGTTCCCCAATCGTCATGGTCAAGAAACCTGATGGCTCTAATCGGATGTGCATCGACTTCCGGAAGTTAAATTCGGTACCTATGTTCGACGCCAAGCCCATCCCGTTGGTAGATCAAAACCTCCACCTTTTTGAAAACGCCAAGTTCATCTGAGAACTTGATTTGTGCAAGGCGTATTACTAAATTCCCCTCCGGCCCGATGTGGAAGCATATACCGCCTCAGCAACTGAGAAAGGCTTAATGCAATTTAAGCGCCTTCCTTTTGGCCTCGTGACCGCTTGTAGTAACTATAACCGTCTCATGAGAAGGTTGTTAGATGGACTCCCGAATGTCTCCTTTTACTTCAATAACGTCTACGTCGCTACTCGTGAATGGAGTCATCATTTAAGCACCCTATTAGCTCTCTTAGAGCGACTGCGCGAAAATGGCCTCACCATTAGCCCCAGCAAATGTCATTTTCCCCACGAAATCATAAAATTCTTGGGTTTTAAAATAGGACAAAGTTAATAAGTTCCACAGGAGGACAGGATTAAGGCAATCGCCGACATGCCTCTCCCGAATACTAAGAAGCAATTAAGATCATTCCTAGGATCAGCTTCTTACTATCGGCGATTTGTCCCGAATTTTGTGCCGATTTCGTTGCCCCTCAGCACCCTTTTAAAAAGGAATTCCCCCGATCGACTACGTTGGAATGATGTCGCTGTTTCTCATTTTAACCAGCTCAAGAGTAAGCTCATTTCTGCCCCCATTTTGAAGTTGCCCAACCCGGGAGAATCTTTGGGGATTAAGACCGACGCGAGCAACGAGGGCATTGAAGGTGGACTCCTTCAATATGAGGATGACGGAACGAGTCATCCAGTTGAATATGCTAGTCGCCAGTTATTACCCCGCGGAAAGAGATATGCCATTATAGAGAAGGAAGTCTAGCGATTATATGGGTTATTGACAAGTTTAAAATGTATTTGATAGGAAAAGAATTTCAGATAGGAACTGACCACCGCCCGTTGGCCTATATTCGGAATGTACGACACTCCAACGGCCGAATTATGCGCTGGAGTCTACTTTTGCAAAAGTACCAATTTAAGATAAATTACATAAAAGGTTCCGATAATCAGGTCGCTGACGCATTCAGTAGGAATGCGTTACCAAATAGTGTAGATTAATTTGTAATTCGTAGGATAAGGATCTCCATGTATGTATATACCGTCTTGTACGACTTAAATTAGATTCTTCTGTAATATAATTAGTTAATATGTCTGAATTTTGTGGCTCAATGTCTATTTTTTTTCTCGTATGTGTATATATTTGTACCCATTAAATTACGTATGAATTCTTTTGTCCCATATGTAATAATTTTATATTATTTCATTGTTTCATGTCTCTTTTATGGTTAAGTTTGTATTAAAGGTTAGTTTTCCCTATAATCAAATGATCAACATAATCATATGTATTGAGGTAATACTAGCTAGGTGCTTGAAGGTACGGTCGATGCAAGAAAGTGAGTTCTCTGAACGGAGCTCTATGGTTGTCCCTTCTCTCTTTTTTTCGAAGTGACAACTTTCCCTAGAATGGAGGGGTGTGATAGAACGGTCTGAGGCCGCTTAAATTCAGCCGATATCACATGTTAGAAACACATGCTACCCACGTGCATCTGCGAGAGGAAGCTGAACGCGTTATCGCCCACCATAGCAAATGTTTAATCAAGGAGGTTCACATCCCCGTTTCGCCTCCATACGTCGATCTCACCAGATTGAGTTAGGCTTATGGGCAGATATGATATTTTGCCAAGCGCGACCGGGGCATTTCCCCGAAGTCCCGCACTCAATTATCCCCTACGTCATGGAGATTCGGTCTCCCATGTGCACCTACGAACTCTCTACCTCGAGAAACCCCTTATTGTCCAGAAGAGGACAATATCCCTTGTGTGCTAAGGTTCGTGCCTTCGAGACACCAAGTCAACAAGGCCCCCTGTTGTTCAGAAAGAGACCAACGTTAGAACAGACATTGTTCTTCAAGCTCGTTCGTCAAGAAACGGCTCTCGTTCCAAAGACATCACGTCTGGATAATTTAATTCCCCCCTTTTTAACGTTCTTTAAGAGAACGCTTGGTTTCAACAATAACCTCCATTGTTCATCTAAAACATCTCCGATTTGCTGTCAAGAAGATCCCTCGTACTTCCGAGCCCCACTTCGTTCTCACTCTTCGAAGACAGTCCTTTCCCCCTCGTTAAGGATAACCCCCCCGAAGAACCCTTCTGCTGGAAATCGCCAGTGGACCGAAGATTCCTTCGCATCGTCTTCCTCTGTACAACAACTTTGTAATTACGTAAGCTGAGCATTACCTTTAATCATTTAACCTTTTGTCAACGCAACCCTGTGCTTTAAATGGTTTTGCAAACCATTCTTCCCCTTTAATTTTTATTTGTTTACCTTTATAAATCTCTTCAAATCTTATTCCTCAGATTAGTCAGATATTCCCATGAGCCTTTTCATTCTCCGTTTATGTAAACATTTTTTTGTGTGTTGTTGATAGTGTAATTAATAAAACTCTATTTTATTAATGGTAGCCATATTATTAATACTTGTGCTCCGTTCCAGTTCTTAGGCATATTAAAGATAAATAAGCCTCTCCAGCCCCCCTCCCCCTTTTGGACTAGCCTCGGTCAATCAGATTACCATGCACTTGAAATATTAGAATAATTCCCTCAACGAATAGTTATATATGGTATATCGTCGAGAGCCTATTCTAAGACAATATATATATATATATATATATATATATATATATATATATATATATATATGTATATGTATAAGAATGGGAGGGGGAAGTAAAAACCTGGAAAGTACATTGTGATAGAACGTGTTGAAGCTGCGTTTAATTTCAACTCCTACCCCGTATTATTCAAAACCACGATGCTGCCCACGTGCATCTTCGATTCGAGGCTTGGAGTCTTATCTCAGCTACCGGATGCCAATGTTTAAACAAGGAGGTTATCGTCCCCCCGTTCGCCCCCATACGCCGACCTCGCCAGATCGAGTTAGGCTTATGAACAGATAAGGCATTGTTCCCCGGCCCGGCTGTGCGTTCCCTCCAAGCTTCCACTCCATTTTCCCCCACGCCAAGGAGATGTCCTGGCTATTTATATGGAAAATTTACCACTAAGATCAGATTGGAGATCCAGATTTTCGTCGCGAAACATCACCACGACCCTCTCTCCCTTTGTGCTCCAAGGGACCTCGACCTCGAGATTCACCATCACTTGTCCAGAAGGAGGACAATATTCCTTGAGTGCCAAAGGTTCGAGCCTTCCGACGCCAAGTCCCCAATGCTTCCCCCCCTGTTGTTCAAGGAGAACAGCATTAGAACAGCCATTGTTCGTTTTGAGCCCTTCGCCAAGAAACGGTTCTCATCCCCACCCTGTTGTTCAAGGAGAACAGCATTAGAACAGCCATTGTTCGTTTTGAGCCCTTCGCCAAGAAACGGTTCTCACCTCCCCCCCTGTTGTTCAAAGGAGAACAGCATTAGAACAGCCATTGTTCGTTTTGAGCCCTTCGCCAAGAAACGGTTCTCAATCCCCCCTGTTGTTCAAGGAGAACAACATTAGAACAGCCATTGTTCTTGAGCCCGTAGACAAGAGACGGTTCTCATCCCCACCTTTGTTCAGAAGAGAACAACCTAGAACAGCCATTGTTCGTTTTGAGCCCTTCGCCAAGAAACGGTTCTCACCCCCCCTGTTGTTCAAAGGAGAACAACATTAGAACAGCCATTGTTCTTGAGCCCGTAGACAAGAGACGGTTCTCATCCCCCCCTTTGTTCAGAAGAGAACAACCTAGAACAGCCATTGTTCGTTTTGAGCCCTTCGCCAAGAAACGGTTCTCACCCCCCCTGTTGTTCAAAGGAGAACAACATTAGAACAGCCATTGTTCTTGAGCCCGTAGACAAGAGACGGTTCTCATCCCCACCTTTGTTCAGAAGAGAACAACCTAGAACAGCCATTGTTCGTTTTGAGCCCTTCACCAAGAAACGGTTCTCACCCCCCCTGTTGTTCAAAGGAGAACAACATTAGAACAGCCATTGTTCTTGAGCCCGTAGACAAGAGACGGTTTTCATCCCCCCCTTTGTTCAGAAGAGAACAACCTAGAACAGCCATTGTTCTTCAAGCCGTTCGTCGAGAAACGGTTCTCCTTCCCAAGACGACTCGTCAGGATCCTTTTATCCTCCCCCTTCGGCTGCAACTCGCCAGCGGACCGAATATTCCTTCAAGTACCTTCCACCTTTTGAGTATTGATCCCTTTTTGTCAATTCTATCCTGTTCTTTAAATTGTTTATCGAACCATCCCATCTCTTTAACTCTATATTTGTGTTACCTTTTTTTAATCCCTTAAATCCTTGGATTAGCCCGAGTCTCCACGACCCTTTCCATTCTGTTCCCTCCATTCCAGGGGAAGTTGTCACTTCGAAAAAAAAAGAGAGAAGGGACAACGATAGAGCTCCGTTGTGGGGAACTCGTTTTCTTGTACCAACCGTACCTTCCTGCACCTAACTAGTATTACCTCAATACATATGATCATTTTGATCTTTAGATTACAGGGGAAAATAACCTTTAATACAACTTAATCAGTGAAAAAAAAGGGCATGTAACAATGAAAGGATATAAACTTAGTACATACGGGACAAAATAATTTATACGTAAATTAATAAGAACAAATATATATACATCAAGAAAATAAGACATTGAGCGTTACAAAATTCAGACATATACATTAATTAATTATATTACAAAAGAATCTTAAATTAAGTCGTACAAGACGGTATATACCTACATGGAGATACTAATCCTATGAATACAATTATTCTACGCTATTCGGTAACGCATTTCTACTGAGGGCGTCAGCGACCTGGTTATCGGAACCTTTTATCTAATTTATTTTAAATTGATACTCTTGCAAGAGTAAACTCCAGCGCATGATGCGGCCGTTTGAGTGTCTCACATTCCTAATATAGGCTAACGGACGGTGGTCGGTTCCTATTTGAAATTCTTTACATATCAAGTACAGCTTGAATTTGTCTATGACCCAGATAATTGATAGAGCTTTCTTTTCTCTAGTGGCATATCTCTTTTCGCGTGGTAATAATTGACGACTAGCATATGCAACTGGATGACTCGTTCTGTCATCCACGTATTGAAGGAGTACACCTCCAATGCCCTCGTTGATCACGTCGGTCTTAACCCCAAAGGATTTTTCCGGGTTGGGCAACTTAAAAATGGGGGCAGAAATGAACTTACTTTTGAGCTGATTAAAATGGGAAACAGCGACATCATTCCAACGTAAACGATCGGAGAAATTCTTTTCCTGAAGGGGGCATAGGGGGGCCGAAATTGCAGCGAAATTCAGAACAAATGGCTGATAGGGAGAAGCTGATCCTAGGATCGATCTTAATGGCTTCTTTGTAATCGGGAGAGGCATGTCGGCGATTGCCTTAATCTTGTTCTCGTGGGGACCTAACTTGTTTTGTCCTATTTTGAAACCCAAATATTTGATGGTTTCGTGGGCAAACTGGCATTTGCTGAGGCCAATGGTGGGGCCATTTTCACGCAGTTGCTCGAAAAAAGCTAATAGGGTGGGTAAATGGTGATTCCATTTAATTAGTTCTTGTAGCTGACTCTTCTGACGTGGTGTCAGCTGCGCGTCACTATCCAGGTCAGATGGTTCCAAAGACTCGCCTGGTAGGGAAGGAGGAGGGTAATCGGCATCAGGTTGGATGCACACTGTCTGGATTACATTAAGGGACTCCGCGGGGTAATCTTCTTCAAGCGCCGATGCTTCGTCCAGTTCTACGAAGGTATCTCCATGGGCGCGTTGGGGGTTCTTTTTTTCTTGGGGTCCACGGACAGTCTCCGTGTCCTTGTCTTTGGCCTTATCACCTAAGGGTGTTAGTGATTCACACTCCTCATTTTCCGTCCTAAAGTCCTGATTAGGGGTCTCCGAGAAATCGGACGGTATCGGGGTTCTGATGGGGACGGGCTCCTGGGCTTCTTTCTTATCTCGGCCTCAAGGAAGGGCGGCCTGAAACACAGGGTCGAAACTTACTTGGGGGCTCTGTCCTATAAGTACGGAACAGAATTTTATGGGTGCTACAATGACTTCAGCCCAGCCATTATAATATTGACACTGCAGGTAACATCTAGCGACGGAGAATCTGTTCGCCCGCCCAAGTTGGTCATGTACCACCGCAAATTTTTTGTGGTTAGAGGCCACTGGGAGGAGTTCGTCGGACACGATGAAGCACGTACATCCTGTGTCCCTGACGAGAGTCAATACTCGGCAGCTGTCCACGCTGCCCTCCTCATATTTCAAAGTTCCCGATGAACTTTTACCAAAAACAAAATTTACCTGGTGGCCTGACGGAGGGGGAGAAGTTTCTGCTTGGGTCTGCACCACCGGGGGAGCCGGGGTTGCATTAATCTGGTGAACTTGGTGGGCTGGTCCGCTTTTAAGCCTAGAATTTTGGGGGCAATTCCAGCTCATGTGGTTTTCTACACCACAGGTGAAGCATATGGTTGGTCGCTTCGGGAACAGAGATGGAGGAGAAGTCTTAACGGGAGGTTTGGAGTCCCGTTGTTGGTTTTGGGGAAAGAAGTTTTGGGGTTTTACGGGGCTCGGAAACTTTGTCAGCTTTCCTGAGAAGGAGCGCGAGTCCGTCCTTCTTTCTTCTCGTTGGATTTCTTTTACTCGTTCTTCTCGTTGTATTTTTCCTTCTCGTTTTTCTCGTTGGATTACTCTTTCCCGTTCCTCTCTTTCTCTTTCTTTTTCTACCTTTTTTCTTTGAACTTCTGCTTTAATCCGAGCTAATTCAATCTGAAGCTCAGCTTGTCTTATCCGTTCCTCTCTTTCTCTTTCTTCTCGTTGTATTTCTCTTTCACGTTCTTCTCGTTGTATTTTTCCTTCTCGTTCTTCTCGTTGGATTACTCTTTCTTCTCGTTGAATTTCTCTTTCTTCCTTTTTTCTTTGTTCCTCTTGAATGTACTCAATTAGTTCTTTTCCGGAGAGTCCACAGGATTCTCCTTGCGCTTTAAAGATTTCAAACTGAGTCATCTTTGCACTTGGGGGCGCACTAGTCAACCAACTAAAATTCCTCGCAACAAGAATTATGCCTCTATAGAATTAGCCTACCTAAATATGGGCACTGAACTATTCGTACTTGGTTTCTCAATCTAAATAACCACTGACTAAAATCACAAAAAAAAACACAAACAAATTATTATAACCGTTCCTTGAGCTACTCCAGCTTCTTAAGTTTTTTAAAAAAAAAGGGGGGATAGCAATCGTTAAAACAAAAGGGAACTGCTATATTCTATTATTATAACGAATAACACTATGCTTTACTCGACTGAGACCAGTGTTTGCAAAGATATAGCGTTAAACCTTACACACCTGATACCAAATTTAAATAGTATATATATATATATATATGTCGTAGAATGACTCCCGACGATACTCTATTTTATTAATGATAGCAATATTATTATCCTTGAGCTCAGTTCCACTTCTTAAGCATTTTGAAAATACATAATATCGGCCGCCAGACAGTAAACGCACTCTAAAGATAATTAAGGAAGTTCCCTCAACGAATAGTATATATATGGTATCGTCGGGAGTCATTCTACGACATACATATTGAAGTTTTTTATTGACGTTTCGCGTGTTGGCTTCTACATAATTAAACTAAACGAAGAACGCAAGATCACTCCATATATATGCAGCAAATTTATCCCGGGTTACTCTGGCTCGACCCTCGTAGTCTTCTCTGGTTGGATTTGTCCAACCTTAATCTTTCCGCTTCGTGTATGATGAATCGTCCCGCTCCGTTAGCCAGTCGAAAGAAACCATCTCGGTGATTAGTTGCCAGGTCGGAAACGATATATGCAGCCTCAATTATCCTCCTCTCTCTTCTCACCAACCCTTTGTGGATAACTCTAATCCTATCCCAATTAGGCCACGGACCGTATTCTTTGATATGGACCACCATGGCATTCGAGGTTCTATGAGCTCTGACGCCTCTTCTATGTTCACCAATCCGCCCGTAAGGGGCACGGCGATTTGCCATCCTGGCCGCCATGCTGACGGGACTCAACACCCCGCCTAGCCCCAGCTTAGCGTCTCTTCCTTTCTTCAAAACACTTGTTTATTCTCTTTTCATACAACCTCTCCCACAACTTTCTCCGGTCAGCCTCTAATTTGACAGGGTAGATGCTGACCTTCTTCTCAAGCCAACCGTCCCGAATCGGGGCTGAGCGGAGAGGGGACAACGTTCCCTAACCCCTGAGCTCCGGTTTGGGATGGGTTTTTTTAACAACCTTCTTTATCCCCACCCATACATTCCTCACATCCCTTTTCCTCCCCTCTTCACAATCTATCCTTTTAGGCCGTGTTCAAGGTGGAGCCGCCATGCCGATGGACTGCCAGGCCACCAGGCGGGAGGGGTGGTCCCAAATGGCGGCGCCTGGCTCCTGTAAGCACCTCTTGCAGTGCGGGCAACTGTGAGAGATGGTGAGCTATTGCGTTCCGCAGAAAATTTAGGGTCACCATGCCCAATGATGTTAAAAAAAAAATTTCCCCCTAATTCCCCCTTGTTCATCAACGGAGCCGCCCTCGGGCAGCTCCACTGAAAAAAATGTAGGTTTCCTCCCCTTTGCTTTCGCAGGGAACCCCCTATATTTTGTTAACCGGAGAGGAAGCTTACTCCTCTCCTACGCCTTCGGGTGAAGGGGACTCCCCCTCACCCCCTTCTCTGGAGGTGCTTTTGGGAACCTCCCTCATTATCTTTCTAAGGGGCCTGCCAAGAAAGCCAGCAGGCAGCCCATTGCCGACTGCCCCTCGTGTACGCGGCTCGGTAGGGCCAACCCCCTTAGGGGGGGGGGAGAGGGAAGCCAAGCCCCTTCGGTCGCTTTCCTAAAAAGGCCTGCTGGCAAGAATATTAAGCCTTGCCGGGGTTAAGGCCTGTACCTTCCCACAAAAACTGGTGACGCTGCCCTGGAGGCCTACGATGTCCTAGGAGGGGATGGCAAACTGAAGGCCCCTTCTGTGATAGACATGGTCCTTGAGGAAACCCAGTCTCAGACGGTAGAGCCTTCCATGATGGGGAAATCCTGGCTCGGCGCCAAGCACCGAACCCGAATCCGCCCCTATGCAAGGTCCTCTTCAAACGGCTGAGGGCTCCAAGGCAGTACAAGGAGGGGAGAGATCTCCTCTGACCGGTGCCCCTGCGACCACCAGGACCTTTTCCATTTCGGAGAAAGACCTGGCTGAGGCCGGTCCATCTGGCCTAGGGGCTTCTGTCGGCGGAGGTGAGAAGCGGGTTCATTCCCCGCCCTCCTCTTCTAAAAAGAAGAAAAAGACAAGAAAGACTAAAAAGACTCGGGGCTCCTCTCCATCCGCGGGGGCTACGGGAACGGATAGGTCTGCTGCCACTTTGGCAAGCGACCAAGCCAAGATCGGTACATTCGGCCTCTCTGACCCCCCGGGTGCGGAGCCCCTAACTATGACAAAGACGAAAAGTGCACAGAGCGAAGCCTCGATGACACTAGTGCCCATGATTCAGAGGCCACCTGGTGTTTTCGAGCCCGCTTGCTTCAAACGCTTCCTCGTTATTCTCTTCACTGATGTCACCATGTTGGCCAAGGGCAACATGATTCTTCAGACAAGAGGATTAGCTAGTGCAGTTGGTAGAGAGCCAAAGGTGACCCGTTTCTCGGACGGGAGCCTTCTGGCGAATGCGGTGAATCCCGCCGAGGCGGCCAAGATAAGTGTTCTTCGGACACTTCATGGCACCCCAGTGAGTGTGACGCCGCACTCTACCATGAACTTTGTGAAAGGAGTAGATTATGTGAGGGAGCTCGTTGACTACTCCATTGAGGACATCACCCTAGAGCTGGCCGGCCATGGGGCGGTCAAGGTCGAACGTTTGATGAGAAAACAGCGAGGGGCCTCGAGACCCACCCCTACACTCTTCGTCACGTTCGTCTGTGACAAGCTTCCTGAGTCGGTGCGTTCCGGTTGGTACCACTACCGCGTGAAGGCATTCGTTCCACTGCCGCGGCGGTGCTATTACTGTCACCGCCCGGCCATACGAATCGTTCTTGTAGACGTGCAAATTCGGGGTCACCCGAAGTCTGTGTAAATTGTTCCAAGGCCGCACACGATAAGTCCAAATCGTGTGTGGCCAAGTGTGTCAATTGCGGTGAGCCGCACCCCACTTCTTCGAAGCAATGTGGTGCATATCTCCTTAAGAAAGAAATTCTGGCCGTTCGGGCACAGGATCGACTCTCATTCCGCGAGGCTAAAGACTTGGCCTTGGAGCGCCCGGCTCTGCCTGGGACGTCATATCCCTCAATAGTTAGAAAGGCACCCTCTGCTCTTGGCACATCTAGGCCAACGAGCACGGTTGTTTCCGCGCCTATTCGGAGCCCTTCTGTGGGCTCTACTCAACCCGGGCGCTCCCTTGGTAAAGCTGGCGGCAAAAAGGGTTCACACCCAGTCCCGGGTAAAACCAGGGCTCCCCCCTCTTCCCCCAGCGTAACCGTTTCCCGTAAGGCGAAACGGCCACGCGCCTCCACCGAGTCGTTAGACTCACAGGAGGCAACACTCCTGAAGATGGTCGCTAGGCCATCTTCCGGAATTTCTAAAGCTGTCCCCAGAAAGGAGGACAGCAACAAAGGAGCTTCGGCTCCTTCACCCACGCCCCGAAGTGGAGTGAGTAGCTTGGAGACGGTGGTTCCTCGAAAAGAGGGCCCCCCGTTTCCAAAACCGCAACGCCCGCCTAAGGTTTCGAGGCGGAGGGAGGAAAAGACTCGCATGGTGAGCCCAACCTCCCCCAATAAGTCCTTGAAGGCAACAGCGCCTTCAGCGCTTTGTCAGGCCAACAGCGCACGGGGTTATGCTCCCGAGAAGTGTACGGCCATTCCAGTGAGGTTCTTCAGTTTGCGGAAGGATTCTGCGTTTCCTCCGAGCTAGGCCTGGTGGGCATATTCCTTCAATGGAATTGCCGTGGACTCCGGGCCAACTGGGAGGAGCTGCGGAGGCTCGTCTCGTCCCGTTTCCCGTTAGCTATCTTTTTGCAGGAGACCATGCTAGGCGCGTGCCCTCTGCCCACCCTCCCGGGGTATAAGGGTCTTGCGACCCTACCATCGCGGGATGGCCGGGGCTGGGGGATGCGCGGTTTACACCCGGCATGATGTCTCTGTTCTTCCTTTCTCTTTAGATACCTCCTTTCAAGCAGTGGCTGTGCAGCTGCACCTGGATAGGAGGTATACTATAATTTCTGTGTACACTCCACCGTCAGCTGACTTCGACGCGGGGGACTTCCGCCGCGTCGCAGCACGATTGCCGTGGCCCTATCTCTTGCTTGGAGATCTGAACGGCAGGCACTTTCTCTGGGAAGACTACTCCATAAATCCCAGGGGACAAGTCCTTGCCGATCTGATAGAAGAGCTTGAGATGGGTGTCCTAAACGTGGATGAATTTACGCATCACTGTCCGAGAACCGCTTCATTTGCTTGCCTTGACCTATCTTTGTGCTCTTCGGATGCACAGCCTGATTTTGATTGGGGGGTGGTCGATGACCTCCATGGTAGTGATCACTTTCCCATTCAAATATTATTTTCAGGGCAACTGCAGCCTGAGAGCCCACCTCGGTGGTGCTTGGTGCGGGCGCGGTGGCCTGCATTTCAGGAAATGACTGAATTCTCTATCTCAGTCGAGGAGTTTAGGTCGGTAGATGAGGCCGTTGAGTTCTTCTCCGGCAACCTCATCGCTGTGGGCCTGACTACTATTCCTAGGACGTCTGGCCGTTTTGCACGCCGAACACTTCCATGGTGGTCGGCCGAGTGTGAGACGGCCCTCAAACAGAAGCGTTATGCCTACATGCGCTATAAGCGCCGCCCGAACGATTTCACTGTCGCTGAATTTCGTCGGGCTAGGGCTAGGTTCCGGTATATTTCGAAGCACGCCCGCCACTCTTCTTGGCGGGCATACGTGTCTTCACTGAACGGGAAGACCTCTTTAGCTTAGGTGTGGAAGCGAGTGAAAAGGATTCGGGGCAGTTTCTCGCAGGATCCCCCTCCCGTTCTCCAGGAGAATGGGACCGCAATCTCGGAGCCCGCGTCCGAGGCGGAATCCTTAGCGACCACTTTTTTCACATTCTCTAGCCGGGATGGTGCTCCACCAGCATTCAATGCACGTCCTCATGTCGCAGAAGGCCACCGGCTGGAATTTCCCTCCAGAGGCAGACAACCTTTCAACGACAAGTTTGCTGTGAGTGAGTTGCGCTCCGCTCTCGCTTCGTGTGTGGACACCGCCCATGGTCCGAACGATGTCCCGTACGCCATGCTTCGACACCTGGGTGAACGAGGCATGGGCTTTCAGTTAGATTTGTTCAACAGGATCTGGGTGGAGGGTCTTCTCCCAGACTCCTGGCGAATCGCTACTGTGCTCGCCTTTGGCAAACCGGGGAGAGATCACTAGACTCTGACCGGTTTCCGCCCAATCTCCCTAACCTCTTGCGTGTGCCATCTGTCTTCTGCACAGTGCGGCTTCCGCAAGTTCCCCTCCAAGTCGGATGCTCTGCTCCTACTGGTAAATGCCGTCTGCAAGGCTTTCCTTCGTAGACAGCACTACGCCACGCTGTTTTTCGATCTGGAAGAAGCATATAAAACCACATGGCGATACGGTATCATGGAGAGTCTCCACACGATAGGGGAGAGGGGACGCCTCCCAAAGTTTATATCTGAATTTTTGCGAGATCGTCGATTCCGCGTACCGGTGGAGGGGAGCCCTGTATGGCCCAAAGGAGCAGGAAGAAGGTGTCTTGCAGGGAAGTGTCCTTAGTGTCACACTCTTTGCCCTGAGCATCAACGGCATCACCTCGTGCTGCCGGAAGATGTTCTCGCTATGCTCTACGTGGACGACCTTTCGATCTCTTTTGGCGCGGCCCAGATGCCAACTCTGGAGCGTCGACTTCAACAGGCATTGAACTGCGTCTCTTGTTATGCCAAAGCGCACAGGTTTCGGTTTTCTTTAGCCAAGACTAAGGTGGTGCACTTCTTCCGCCATCCATGGCTTCACCCCGACCCAGATTTACCTGGGAGGCTCATATTCGCAGCCTTAGGGTCTCTTGTACCCACGCCATGGACCTTCTCCGTTCCGTGACGTTCAGTGCTTGGGGCGCTAATAGGGCTACTGCCCTACTTTTTTATCAATCCTTTGTTCGTTCGAAGCTCAACTACGGATGCGAGTTTTATGCACCTGCAGCCGAGCGTTTATTGCGGAAGATGGATTTGATCCACCACACCGACTTTCGCCTTGTGACCGGTGCCTTTCGCACTTCCCCCATTGAGAGCCTGCTGGTCGATGCAGGGGAGATGCCACTCGCTCTGCGCCGCATGCAGTGCATCCCTCGCCTGTACGCGAGAGCCCGGCGCCTCCCTCAGTCACCAACAGCTCTCACTGCATCCGCAGCTGATCTCGATTGTGCCTATGCCGCCGAGAGACGCCAGTCATACCCTAAGCCCTTTGGGTTCAGGGCCAGGAAACTCCTTCGAGAGGTAGATATAGCTCTCGGGCCGGTGGCGCCCCTGGTTCTGCCCAGGATGCCACCCTGGAGTGTACCACATTTGGCTATTTGTCGCCACGCCTCTGCTCCCAAAGCTTATACGGCGCCGGGCGTATTGCGTTCGACCTTTTTGAAGCGCATATCGTGTCACGCTGGAACCGTGCCGCTGGTGGCAATACACCACTCGGTACGGGAGATTACGCGACGTGCCTGGTTCGGAGACCGGATTGTGATCTATAGCGACTCACAAAGCACCCTAAGTGCTCTTGAGGCATTGAAATCTCCGCATCCCCTGGTTTGCGATATCCGTGACGCCACGGTTTTAGCAAGCCGGGCAGATGTCGAAATTATCTTTTGCTGGGTTCCTGGACATGTAGGAATTGCGGAGAATGAGCGCGCCGATGAGGGCGCCAAAGAGTCCGCGAGGACTCTGCGACCGGACCAGCGTTTCGTTCTTCCTCACACCGACTACATGGCATGAATACGGGCAGCTCTTCGGAATGCTTGTCAAAGAAGATTGGAGACGGTCGAAGGGAACTTAAAGTTGCGTGCCATTGCGCCGCGACTGTTCCCATGGACCTTTCACTCAATGCCGCGACGGCTTCAGGTCGCTTTCTGTCGTCTCCGAATCGGACATACTCGTGTGACGCATCGCTATCTGATGGAGCGCTCGCCAGTGCCCTATTGCGACGACTTCGTCGTCCCCCAGACTGTTTGCCAGGGTGCTTTGTGAGTCGCTATAGATCACAATCCGGTCTCCGAACCAGGCACGTCGCGTAATCTCGCGTACCGAGTGGTGTATTGCCACCAGCTTGACCGCGAAGACAGACGCAGCGCCTGATAGAGCCCTGCTGAATTCAAACACAGGGGATACGGCGTGGAAGCCGACCCCCTCTTGGGACTTGCAGCCATCCGTATACACTGGCACGGTTCCAGCGTGACACGATATGCGCTCCAAAACGAGGGTCAAGAGCTCATTCTGAGAAAATATTTTTTTCCCTATTATAGATGTTGAAGCCTTTTTTTGTAAGACCAATGGAGCGCTCTCGTGTAACAAGAAGACCTCGATTGATTGAAAATCCATTTTATTCAGGTAAATTCGAAGCTCATATGCAAACAACTCTGGTATATTGAAGTTGCTTGAAATGTAGCAGCGTTATCTGAATATTTGTTGTGTGGAACCAAAACCCTCGCTGTGAATCTCTGGGATAGCTCTTGTGGTAAGACTGTGAATAGAATAATATATACCATTATATTCTTTCTACCTTTCCTGAATGTGATGGCACCAGTATAGTCTATCCTGATAGTATGGAATAGCGTTTCAACTGAAACCCTTCCCTTGGGTCAAAGAGGCACATCTGGGTTAGTATACGATTCGATAGCTTAATTCACATAAGGTATTTGCTCCTGATTTTCTTGATTATTTTCCGTACCATCGGGATCCAATACTTAGACCTCGTTATCATTAGAAACCAGTCGGTGCCCGAATGTCAATTGGTTTAGTGAACGTGAAGTAATAGCAGCTCCGTGAAGCGATAATCTGCCGGCAGGAGAACTGTATATTTTACGCTGCTTGAGAGATCTCATTTTGTCCTATCTTCCTGCTAAACATAAATAGCTGTTTCCCCTGATTTAAAGCAGGATTTATATTACCATTCGCGAGCTCTTCCCATTCTTTTGAGTATTTCTCCTACTGCGCCTATTTGATATAGAAGTCCATAGCAGTTCTTTGCTCTTTGGAGTTGCTGTTAAGGTATGCAGGTTCTGCTAGGGAAGATTTAATAGTTACCTTACCTTTGATCAGAAATAAAAACTTAAAAATTGGGATTCGGAAAACGTAGCTAGCAGGAGGCAAGATAATTGATTCAGGCCCCTGCGATAAATTACCTATTTCATCTATCTTGTCATGAATGTTAGGCCCTTATGTATTATCAGACACGAGCCAGTGAAGAACTATTTTGGCTATAAGTTAACATATAAACACTAACTTTAATACTGTTATCAAGAGCGGAGAAAAAATTAATTCAATATTATAGCTGCAAATAAGGCAGAAGTAAGTTCCAATTTGACTATAGTTTTAGATTTTATGACTATCTTTGTTTTCGCTATAACATGACGTACATTTTTTCCAAATACGGAAAACATTATTGCCCCATAAGCCTTACTGCTACTCTCACAAAAGCAGCGGAGTTCAACATTGTTAGATGGTAATATTTGTCGGGGGGATGTAATCTCCAAACTTTGTTTTAAAAGTGGAACCAATTTATCCTATACCTTGTGGGAGTCAGAGTCGAGAGGTTCATCCCAATCTATTATTTTCTCATATACTTTTCATAAACAAACTTGTATTATTGAGAATTGAGAGTAGGTAACCTAATGGATCATAGATAGAAGCCATGGATCGAAAAATATCCCTTTCTTTGGGCAGCAAAGGAATTTTGCCGTTTATGGGCGTATAATTCATCATCTACAGTGTCCCAACATAGATCCAGTCACTTCAATGGTTATTTGGCCAAATTACCTTGAGTCCGGTAAAGAGACTTAAAAAGGTGTGAATTCGAAAACCATTCCTTCCAATTAAATCTGGCTTCTTTTAATACCCCTCTAACCTATTTAAAGAAAGACGCTGAGTCTTCCTCAGAATAAAGTGTACCTGCTAGGTTATCAACATAAAGACCTTTCGAAAAAATACAAGTGTATTTACTACATTTTGTCTGCATTAGTTCCATTACGGAAGCCTTCAGCAGAAATTGGCTGCTAGAGGAACCACAGAAAACTACTCTATATTTAAAGGTTATCAATGGACTATTCGGTTGTAACGGATTTTTTAGCCATAAATACCGAGTAGGGTCTTTGTGTTGCTCCTTTAAACTTATTTGGAGATAAACTTTCTCAAAACTGCAATGCATGGAAATGGGTACTGCCTAAATCTATTAAGATTATGAAAGTTATTAATCAACGAAGAAACAAAATTTAGACAATAATTTAGATTTACGCTAACCAGCTGAACAGTCAAAAACTACGCGGAGAAGAGTTGTTGGTGGATCTTTCCGCACGCCATGGTTTGCTAAATCGTGTATTTTTGCTCCCTCTATGTTAGGAGAATTTGAACTTGCTTCCTCTATTTATCCCCTTTTCAAGTTACTCTCGGAAAATATCATTTTAAACCTACAAAAGTGAAGGGTTATCCCGCCTTAATTTGGCGACCATATATAGAAGACGAGACTTTGCTAAGCAATAATTATTAGAAAAATTACAGTGAATTGTTTTTCATGGTAGCCCCACAACGAATCTACCATCTTTGATCTCCGCAAAAGCCTTTAAAGCTTTGTAAACCTTTTTCTATACAGCATAAAAAGTTTTATGGATAAGTCCCAGCGAATCCATATCCCATATGACCTGCATGTTATCTTTGGGTGATATAACCCTTAGGTCATAGAATTCCTCACGGTCTTTTATGCTTGTTAGGAAATTAGAGGTTTCATTAGCGGAAGGTAAAGGACCAACAAGCATGGCACCCACAATAGAATTTAAGTAAGTTATGTCTTCCTATGAACTATTTCATTTACACATTCATGGTAGAAATCTCCACCTATTAAAAGGGATATATTTAAAACCGACTTACCTGAATGCTGGTCGGCTAGTTTCACTTTTAAGTCTGTAATTGTTGCTTTGCTTTGCTCAAAACATGCATACAAAGTCCAATGGGGACCTTGTCGATTACCAGAGAATTAATATTTCCTGACCCGTCATTATGTATTACATTACGCGAAACCTTCAAGGGTGGGAGGTGGAAATTGGGGGGATTCATAGTTAGATTTTGCCCCGTAACACTAAACTTGGAAATTTGCTTTTTACTCGGGAATCTAAACGTTTTTTTCATATCCTAATTGATCATACTTATGCTGTAACAACTTACTTACTTCTTTTAAGGCCTATCGGAAGCGATTTAAATATGCCAATATTCAGATTCCCTTTGAAGCGAACTATTTATTCGATCTCGTGCGGCAGATAGCAATTTACGTGTCAAAAGCGTTATGATGAAAAAGCTTCCAGCGTCATTATCTAAATCAAGATCTTTGAGTAACCTGAAATTCGAGAATTACTTAAAATTACATTTTGGTCCTTCTAAATCTTAAATTAAGTAACTGTGAGTTTGAATGATTTGCCTTTTATCACCGTACGTAGGGTTGAGCAACTCGTATGCATATTCATAATGCTCACCATAAATGGTAGAAGCATCAGGTAGGCGCAATCTGGCTCCACTTAATTGTCCCCGAAGATATGGAAATTTTTGTAAGTTCGCAATATTCATAACATGAATAGTATTATAGACAAAATCGTGGAAGTTTGTCCACTGGAGAATGTCTCCTGAAAATATTGGTAGGTTTATTTTCAGCAGTTTAATTTCGCTCATCGAGATAGAAACCATAGAGGGTTTAACTTCGTTTATCTCTTTCAAACATTTTTCGCCTATATAGATTCCCCGCCTCATCTTAATATTACGCAAGGAAGCCTCCACAAATTCCCTTTCCAAATTATTCGCATCAAATTCTTTTAATATAAGTTCATCTAATGATAAACTTTGTCAAAATGGTACTTTAACTCCTCTATCTGGGTATACAAAGTGTCGCATTCCAGAGCCTTGTCAACAATCAAAGAATATATAGATTTAATAAGATGGGTATATAGAGTCCTATGCTACCCTCTAATTTTAACCAAACTCATCATTGATTTAGTATTTCCGGGCCTGGGCACCAATGTAGGAAGTTTTTATTCTCACTACACAAACGCACCGTCCTCTTGTACTGAAATTAGAAGCCTGTAAGTGGAAAAGAAGCCCTCAATTTCTCTTACATTTACACTTATTTATATGTACATTTAATTTGTTTAAACTTATATTTGCACTTAAGTATAAATAATATATACACCTTTCAATGTTGGATTGATATAAATTTATATTTTCAATTAATATATTATTTCAAAATGTTAGTTTCTCCCCATACAATTTACTAACTGGAATAATTACTACTAAAAGTGTTTAGATTGGGATCTCGACTACCTGACCGAAAAGGTAGAATGAATAGTTTCTTCTGAGTATAATATAGCAGGTAGAGAATGAATCGTTAATATTAGATGGTAGACAACCGAATGATAGAAGGAATAGCAAAAGAATGGAAAGCCCTCCAAAATTTCCTTTCTCCTCCCATCGCAAAAGGGGAAAGGGAAACGTGAAGGTTAGTTCGTCTTAGCGAAATCCTAAGGTAATTAAAATGTCGCCTAAATTTACGACAAATAGGAAGGAAGATAAGATGTTATTGACAGAAGGATTATTCTGCCTAAAATATAACGCTTCCAAAATCCTGAGTGAAGTTGTTTCTTGAGCAGTGTTCAATATTTTAAAATTATTAGTAGATATCTCGGTTTAACAACTAATTGAATGCTGTCGAATTAGTGAATTTTCTTTCTTTAGAAAGGACATTATCGGTTTTTTGGCTAATTCAGAGATGGGAACAAACTCTGGCCTCCAAGGAGCGCACAGTGCTACCTATGTACGTCCCTTGGTTACAGCCAGGAAAATAAAATTATTTACGACTGTGCTTCTTCTTTCGGCGAGATACTATCCTTATAATTAAAAATACATTCCCAGTTTAAAATTGTTAATAAAGACAATTTTAAAATTAGTGTGTATAAAAAAACATTTAAAAATTCGGAAAATTTGGCCCAAGCAGTCTTAGTTAATGGGCAAAGTTCTGGGAGCACGAAATGTCGTATAATTTTTCGGTACATTAATGTTATGTTATTTCAGAAAATTGGAAAAAATTCGATATTGATTTGTAGGAAAAAGGGAGGATATCCATTTTCGAGGAGATATCGAGTTATAAATTCAAATTCTATGTACATCAAACAGAAATTCGATGATAATCGATAAGCACTATTTGATAATGTAGTAATTTTACTTAATTTTAAGAGTTCACAACTACTGGAAAAAATTCACTAATCAAGCGAAGTAAGGAAAGAGTTGCCCGAACGAGAAATCAAATGTCTAAAAGGGGAAGAGAATTGTTACGTTTTTTCCCTGTGCAAACTGAATATGTGGCTGCATCTCGTTTAAGTAGGTATTACAATTTATGGATTCGGGTTCTGATTTAAAAATAAATTATAAATGTATCATCGACATATCTATAAAATATAGGTTTAAAAAAAGTTGGACACCTATTCAAATAATCTTGTTAAAAAAGTTGACATAAAGATACTAAAAGGCTAAAATTTGGCCATTGGGAGAGCCCATGCCAAACTTTTCTATCTGCTTGGTATGTTTTCCCATGGTACATTTTATAGTACCTGAGGATGGGCGTGTATAGCCCGAAACGTCGTATTACATGAATCATGTTATATCGGTGTTTGATTTCAAATAGGTTTTTCTTAACTTTAAATTCATATATATCTTTTAATATTTTACTCGCGGATTTGATCGATATTTCCATTTTTACTAAAAAGAAATGGCTTAACTACTCTCCCCTACGGACTGAGCTTGCGCTTCGCTGCGTTCGCTAACAGCCGTTCGGGCTGTTGGCTTCAGGGCTATTTGGTATTTGAAATTCGTTTTTTTTTAACCCAATTTCATTACGCTTTTTTCTTACTCTTTATTTAAACGTCAACTGAATCTATTTTAAAATAAAATGGAAACCCCCCAAATATATATACTTTATTTGTTAATTATTAACTCACACACTACAAAAATGAATTCTTTCTGAATTTCTTTCTTCAAAACGCTTCTTTCTTTTAAAAAAGAGGAATTCTTCAATTTTTCTTCTTCCTCTTCTTCTTCTTCTTTGTCTTCTTCCTCTTGTTGTTGTTGTTATTATTATTCTCCTCTCTATCTTCTTCTTTTCTCCTTTTCGATCTCTTTTTCTCCTCCTAATTCTCTTCCTTTTCTCCTCCCGCTCCAATTCATTCTCTTACGTCTCTTCCATTTCGTTTTTTCTTTTTGGTCCCGTATTATTTTTATCCCCTTACTTCTCTCTTCTTTTTACTCTCTTTCTTATCCATCTCCAATTCCTTTCGTTCTCAACTCCTCGTCTTTCTTAACTTCATTCTTTTCTTAAATTTCGGCTACTAGTCCTTTTCTTCTTTTATCACTTCTTTCTTCTCTTCTCCTTCTTTTTCATCCTCACCTTACTTCTATTCTTATTCTTCTTCTTCTCCTCATGCATTTCTTTATATTTAACCCGTCCTAAAATTCCCGTTCTTACAATAAATTGTTAGGCAGAAAACCAGGGCTTCTCCAATTCTTATTTAACTGTACTCCTTTACAGGTGCAAGTAGCTATTTCCTCCTGATAGAGATAAAAATTTAAAATCTATTCTAGAAATAACAGATACAAATTTCGAATATCTAAAAAAATAATAGAAAAGCAGTAATGGTTCAATTTTAATTTTTTTTCTGAAATTCACGGATAATAATAATAAGCGCTGGTGGACCAGCGATTGAAGATGGCGGAGGTCTACGTCGAAGCCTGGTTTCGCACATAAATTGATCCTAACATTGTGGTTTCATTCCGGCTCTTATATGTACGTTACTGTACTTCTTTGGATATATATATATATATATATATATATATATATATATATATATATATATATATATATATATATATATATATATAGTTATATATATATATATATATATATATATATATATATATATATATATATATATATATATATATATATATATATATATATATATATATAGTTATAAGGATTGCTTCTAGAGAGCCTGAATTTAATTTTTAACAGAAATCCCAAAGCAAGAAAAATAATTGCTGCTAAAATTTTTTTATTTATTTAGTGCCGACGTTTCGACTATAATAAGGTCACCTACTTACCTCTATGAAATATATACTAAAGCAGAATTCTAAAGGTACAAATATAACAGTGATAGTTCTAGCTTTGAATTGGAAAATTAGAGTTTAAATAATTTCTAAAATTAGAGTTTAGATTTACGAGGGGCGGTCAATACGTTTTGCGAATCGGTAGGGCTAAACAGAGTAACAAGGAGTAACAAGGAAAGGAAGTACCCTAGAAGACCTTACGGTCCATACAAAGAGAGTACCTTTGGACTAGCAATCGAGCGGGCACAAGTTAGGTTATGACAAGTTATAACAAGTCAGGACCTGCAGCCGCACACTCCTGCCTCGTCTATTTAAGAAGTAGTAGCTGATCGCAGATCGTCAGTCACAAATTTTTCAACAATGGAGAAGGTTGAGCACCACGCAGTGATCAAAGTTTTGACCAATGAAGGCAAGAATGCAAAAGAGATCCATGAACGCATGGTTGCAGTGTACACCGACACCGCCCCTTTCTATGCAAACATTGCTCGCTGGAATAGGGAGTTCAGCCATGGTCGTGAGTCCCTTGAAGATGACCCTCGTCCAGGACGCCCGTCAGACGTGACCAACGAGGACAATGTGGCCCGTGTGGGGAGGATGATCTTCGAAAATCGACGAGTGAAGGTCGAAGAAATCGAGCGAGAACTTGGAATATCACATGGAAGTGTTATCAACATCATCCACGACAATTTGGCCATGACCAATGTATCTGCCCGTTGGGTCCCAGGAAACTTCACACCCATGATCGACTTCAACGTCGTCAAAATCTACAAGGCGAGAGTTGCACAAGCTGCTCTGCGCGAGTGCAGATTCAAGGAGCTCAACCCCCCTCCCTCCCCTACATTCCAGATCTGGCCCCTAGCGACTACTTTTTATTCCGTTAGCTTAAGGCTGCACTGCGTGGACGCTGGTTTGGGGACGATAAAGATGTCCAGCTCGCCGTCCAGGAGTGGATTGAACAGCAGTCGGGAGATTTTTTGGTTGTCGGGAATTTGAAGCCTCAGAGACAAGTGGCGCAAGTGCATTGAAGTCGAGGGTAGTTATATTAAAAAATAATAAAACACTTTTCCTCATATCCCGTTTCCTTATATCCGAATTGCAAAACGTATTGACCGCCCCTCGTATAGTAGAACAAGGCAATGTTCCTAAAGGTAATTTGAAATTTTATTTGATAAAAATCTTTCTTTAACATTGCGTGTAATTTTCGGCTAAGGAGTTTATTATAAATACCCAGCTCTGGCATAATCAAGTAATGTCTGTCTTTTGTCACCGTTAAAATGTTAGGATTGATATTTCAAAAAATAGTTTAAAAAAACACATTGCTTAAAATGAAGGATTTGACGTTTGGGAATTCTTCATCTATAAGAATAAAAGATAAACAAAGATTGCATGTACGGTGAAGAAGAATCTTAATGGACCAGGTTTTATATTTCAAATCTAAGTTACTAAAAAAAATTAATCCTAACATCGTATTAGTGGGCTACCTCTAAACTGATGTTTCTATACTATTTTGATTTTTCCTTATTAAGTAATCGAGTGAGTCTTTACAGAACTATGAGTTATAAAGAGATTTGCAGTATAGTTTAAAGTACAAAAGTTTAGATACACTTGACACGTACGAAGGTTTCCAAGAAAATTGTAGCCAGTACGGCCTTTAAAAGTTTTCTGGAAGTTTCCTCGTAAAAACGAAAAAGAGACAAGTTTTCTTGCCCATAATTGGAATATATATAGTAATGAAGAATGTTTATAGAAAGCCTGAGTTTAATTTTTAACAGAAATCCTAAGGCAAGGAAAATTTTGTAGATGACTCCATAGCGATTTTTAAACAACGTGATCAAGCTTTAGAATTTCTTAATTTTTTAAACACCATCCACCCTGATATTAGATATAAATGGAAACTGAAAGTGATAACACACTCTCCTTTTTAGATATTTTAATAAGGAAAAATTGAAATAGTATAGAAACATCAGTTTACAGGAAGCCCACTAATATGATGTTAGGATTAAATTTTTTTAGTAACTTAGATTTGTAATATGAAATCTCGGTATTAAGACCCTTCTTCACCTTGCATAGAATCTTTGTTCATCTTCTATTCTTATAGATGAAGAATTCCAATACCTCAAATCCTTCTTTTTAAATATTTTTTCAAAAATCAATCCTCACATTTTGAAGTGGAGTTTATCTACCTTCTAGCCTGGAAATAACGGCTGCAAAAGACAGACATTACTTGATTATTCCAGAGCATAATCACGCATTATTAAAGAAATATTTTTGTCAAATAAAATTTCAAATTGCCTTTATAGACAAAATAAATATAAAATATTTCTTCAAAATAAAGGAGCCGTTACAAAGAGTCATATGAGTTCAATAATATACTTATTTAAATGTCCTGTGTGTTTCCATGGCAAATACATTGGAATCTCCGTGAGAACTCTGGAGGCAAGATTCTCGTCTCATATGGACATAAGTAATCGAACAGGCAAAATAATACAAACTAAATAAAATTTAGCGATCCGGGGTCACACAATTAAATGTAAAAGTGATATTTCTATATAAGATTTCGAAATTTTAAATTCACATAAATGTCCCATTACACTTCGTATCTTGGAAACATTCTATATAAAACAGCTCAACCCAGATTTAAGTAGTGATTTGTAGCCGGATCCCCACTTACTTAAATAAATTAAAATGTTGCTTTTGAAAGTTAATAGTGCTTAGTATATCGTTTAATAATATACTTTTTTAAAATAGTTTCATATAAATATTAAACACATAATCCTACTTCTGAAATTTAAGTAATTATTTGCAGTCACTAACTTATTGAAATTTTTTAAAAAACTCTCTTTTTCCTTAAAATCTAAACTTCAACTTTAGAAATTATTTAAACTCTAATTTTTCCTATTCAAAGCTAAAAGTATCAATGTTATATTTGTACCTTTAAAATTGTGCTTTAGTATATATTTCATAGGCGAAAAAGATGACCGTATTATGGTCCAAACGTCGCCACTAAATAAAGAAAAAAATGTCAGCAGCAATTTTCCTTGCTTTGAGGCTTCGGTTTTGAATTATATATATATATATATATATATATATATATATATATATATATATATATATATATATATATATATATATATATATGTCGTAGAATGACTCCCGACGATACCATATATCACTATTCGTTGAGGGAACTTCCTTAATTATCTTTAGAGTGCGTTAATGTCTGGCGGCCGATATTATGTATCTTCGATATGCTTAAGAAGTGGAACTGAGCTCAAGGATAATAATATTGCTATCATTAATAAAATAGAGTTTTATTAATAATAACTATCAACAAACACAAGACGGAAAATATTGACATAAACAGGAAATGAAAAGGGTCGTGGGGGCTCGGCTAATCCGAGGATTTAAAGGATTTAAAAAGGTAAAACAAATATAGAGTTAAAGAGATGGGATGGTTCGATAAACCATTTAAAGCACAGGATAGAATTGGCAAAAGGGTTAAGTACTTAAATGTGACGTTTGGCTTACGTAACTTTTACACTAGTGGCGCAGTGGAAGGTGGCGCGAAGGAGTTTCGGTCCGCTGGCGAGTTCCAGCCGAAGGGGGGGATAAAAGGATCCTGACGTGGCGTCTTGGGAAGGAGAACCGTTTCTTGACGAACGGCTTGAAGAACAATGGCTGTTCTAGGTTGTTCTCTGCTGAACAAAGGAGGGATGAGAACCGTCTCTTGTCTACGGGCTCAAGAACAATGGCTGTTCTAATGTTGTTCTCCTCTAAACAACAAGGGGGAAGGGTGAGAACCGTCTCTTGTCTACGGGCTCAAGAACAATGGCTGTTCTAATGCTGTTCTCCTCTGAACAACAAGGGGGAAGAGTGAGAACCGTTTCTTTTCAACGGGGCTCGAAGAACAATGGCTGTTCTAATGCTGTTCTCCTCTGAACAACAAGGAGGAAGGGTGAGAACCGTTTCTTGGCGAAGGCCTCAAAAGAACAATGGCTGTTCTAATGCTGTTCTCCTCTGAATAACAAGGGGGAAGGGTGAGAACCGTTTCTTGGCGAAGGCCTCAAAAGAACAATGGCTGTTCTAGTGCTGTTCTCCTCTGAACAACAAGGAGGAAGGGTGAGAACCGTTTCTTGTCAACGGAACTCGAGCGAAAAAATGGCTGTTCTAATGCTGTTCTCCTCTGAACAACAAGGGGAAAGCCTTTTGGACTCGGCGTCGCAAAGGCTCGAACTTTGGCACTCAAGGGATATTGTCCTCCTTCTGGACAAGTGATGGTGAATCTCGAGGTCGAGGTCCCTTGGCGCACAAAGGGAGAGAGGGTCGTGATGATGTTTCGCGACGAAAATCTGGATCTCCAATCTGATCTTAGTGGTAAAGTTTCCATATAAATAGCCAGGACATCTCCTTGGCGTGGGGGACAATGGGGTGGGAGCTTCGAGGGAACGCACAGCCGAGCCGGAGAACAATGCCTTACCTGCCAATAAGCCTAACTCAATCTGGCGAGGTCAGCGTATGGGGCCAACGGGGGGACGATAACCTCCTTGTTTAAACATTGACATCCGGTAGCTGTGATAAGACTTCAAGCTTCGAATCGAAGATGCACGTGGGCAGCATCGTGGTTTTAAATAATATGGGATAGGAGTTGAAATTAACGCAGCTTCAACTCGTTCTATCACACCCCTCCATTCCGGGGGAAGTTGTCACTTCGAAAAAAAGAGAGAAGGGACAACGATAGAGCTCCGTTGTAGGGAACTCGTTTTCTTGTACCAACCGTACCTTCCTGCACCTAACTAGTATTACCTCAATACATATGATTATTTTTATCTTTAGATTACAGGGGAAAATAACCTTTAATACAACTTAATCAAAGAAAAAAAAAGGCATGGAACAATGAAATGATATAAAATTAGTACATACGGGACAAAACAATTTATACGTAAATTAATGGGTACAAATATATATACATGCAAAAAAAAATTAGACATTGAGCGTTACAAAATTCAGACATATACATTAATTAATTATATTATATGAGAATCTTAATTTAAGTCGTACAAGACGGTATATACCTACAGGGAGATACTAATCCTATGAATTCACTTACTCTACGCTATTCGGTAACGCATTCCTACTGAGTGCGTCAGCGACCTGGTTATCGGAACCTTTTATCTTTTATTTTAAACTGATACTCTTGCAAGAGTAAACTCCAGCGCATGATGCGGCCGTTTGAGTGTCTCACATTCCTAATATAGGCTAACGGACGGTGGTCGGTTCCTATTTGAAATTCTTTACCTATCAAGTCCATCTTGAATTTGTCTATGACCCAGATAATTGATAGAGCTTTCTTTTCTCTAGTGGCATATCTCTTTTCGCGTGGTAATAATTGACGACTAGCATATGCAACTGGATGACTCGTTCCGTCATCCACGTATTGAAGGAGTACACCTCCAATGCCCTCGTTGCTCACGTCGGTCTTAACCCCAACGGATTTTTCCGGGTTGGGCAACTTTAAAATGGGGGCAGAAATGAACTTACTCTTGAGCTGATTAAAATGGGAAACAGCGACATCATTCCCACGTAAAAGATCGAAGAAATTCTTTTTTTTGAAGGGGGTCATAGGGGGGCCGAAATTGCAGCAAAATTCGGAACAAATCGCTGATAGGGAGAAACTGATCCTAGGAACGATCTTAATGGCTTCTTTGTAATCGGGAGGGGCATGTCGGCGATTGCCTTAATCTTGTTCTCGTGGGGACCTAACTTGCTTTGTCCTATTTTGAAACCCAAATATTTGATGGTTTCGTGGGCAAAGTGGCATTTGCTGGGGCCAATGGTGAGGCCATTTTCACGCAGTCGCTCGAAAAGAGCTAATAGGGCGGGTAAATGGTGACTCCATTTAATTAGTTCTTGTAGCTGACTCTTCTGACGTGGTGTCAGCTGCGCGTCACCATCCAGGTCAGAGGGTTCTAAAGACTCACCTGGTAGGGAAGGAGGAGGGTAATCGGCATCAGGTTGGATGCACACTGCCTGGATTACATTAAGGGACTCCATGGGGTAATCTTCTTCAAGCGCCGATGTTTCGTCCAGTTCTACGAAGGTATCTCCATGGGCGCGTTGGGGGTTCTTTTTTTCTTGGGGTCCACGGACAGTCTCCGTGTCCTTGTCTTGGGCCTCATCACCTAAGGGTGTTAGTGATTCACACTCCTCTTTTGCCGTCCTAAAGTCCTGGTTTGGGGTCTCCGAGAAATCGGACGGTATCGGGGTTCTGATGGGGACGGGCTCCTGGGCTTCTTTCTTATCTCGGCCTCAAGGAAGGGCGGCCTGAAACACAGGGTCGAAACTTACTTGGGGGCTCTGTCCTATAAGTACGGAACAGAATTGTATGGGTGCTACAATGACTTCAGCGTAGCCATTATAATATTGACACTGCAGGTAACATCTAACGACGGGGAATTGGTTCGCCCGCCCAAGGTGGTCATGTACCACCGCAAATTTTTCGTAGTTAGAGGCCACTGGGAGGAGTTCTTCGGACACGATGAAACACGTACATCCTGTGTCCCTGACAAGAGTCGATACTCGGCAGCTGTCCACGCTGCCCTCCTCATATTTCAAAGTTCCCGATGAACTTTTATCAAAAACAAAATTTACCTGGGGGCCTGACGGAGGGAGAGAAGTTTCTGCTTGGGTCTGCACCACCGGGGGAGCCGGGGTGAACTTGGTGGGCTGGTCCGCTTTTAAGCCTAGAATTTTGGGGGCAGTTCCAGCTCATGTGGTTTTCTACACCACATGTGAAGCATATTATTGGTCGCTTCGGGAAGAGAGATGGAGGAGAAATCTTAATGGGAGGTTTGGAGTCCCGTTGTTGGTTTTGTGGAAAGAAGTTTTGGGGTTTTACGGGGCTCGGAAACTTTGTCAGCTTTCCTGCGAAGGGGCGCGAATCCTTCCTTCTTTCTTCTCGTTGGATTTCTCTTTCTCGTTCTTCTCGTTGTATTTTTCTTTCTCGTTCTTCTCGTTGTATTTCTCTTTCTCGTTCCTCTCGTTGTATTTCTCTTTCTCGTTCCATTTCTCTTTCTTCCTTTTTTCTTTGAAATTCTGCTTCAATCCGAGCTAATTCAATCTGATGGTGAAGCTCCACTTGTCTTATCCATTCCTCTCTTATGTACTTAATTAGATCTTTTCCGGAAAGTCCCAAGGATTCTCCTTGCGCTTTAAAGATTTCAAACTGAGTCATCTTTGCACTTGGGGGCGCACTAGTCAACCAACTAAAATTCCTTGCAACAAGAATTATGCCTCTATAGAATTAGCCTACCTAAATATGGGCACTGACCTATTCGTACTTGGTTTCTTACTCTAAATAACCACTGACTAAAATCACCTAAAAAAACACAAACAAATTATTATAACAGTTCCTTGAGCTACTCCAGCTTCTTAAGTTTCAAAAAAAGGGGATAGCAATCGTTAAAACAAAAGGGAACTACTATATTCTATTATTATAACGAATAGCACTATGCTTTACTCGACTGAGACCATTGTTTGCAAAGATATAGCGTTAAACCCCACACACCTGATACTAAATTTAAATAGTATATATATATATATATATATGTCGTAGAATGACTCCCGACGATACCATATATCACTATTCGTTGAGGGAACTTCCTTAATTATCTTTAGAGTGCGTTAATGTCTGGCGGCCGATATTATGTATCTTCGATATGCTTAAGAAGTGGAACTGAGCTCAAGGATAATAAGATTGCTATCATTAATAAAATAGAGTTTTATTAATAATAACTATCAACAAACACAAGACGGAAAATATTGACATAAACAGGAAATGAAAAGGGTCGTGGGGGTTCGGCTAATCCGAGGATTTAAAGGATTTAAAAAGGTAAAACAAATATAGAGTTAAAGAGATGGGATGGTTCGATAAACCATTTAAAGCACAAAGTAGAATTGGCAAAAGGGTTAAGTACTCAAAGGTGACGTTTGGCTTACGTAACTTTTACACTAGTGGTGCAGTGGAAGGTGGCGCGAAGGAGTTTCGGTCCACTGGCGAGTTCCAGCCGAAGGGGGGGGATAAAAGGATCCTGACGTGGCGTCTTGGGAAGGAGAACCGTTTCTCGACGAACGGCTTGAAGAACAATGGCTGTTCTAGGTTGTTCTCTGCTGAACAAAGGGGGGATGAAAACCGTCTCTTGTCTACGGGCTCAAGAACAATGGCTGTTCTAATGTTGTTCTCCTCAAACAACAAGGGGAAAGGGTAAGAACCGTCTCTTGTCTACGGGCTCAAGAACAATGGCTCTTCTAATGCTGTTCTCCTCTGAACAGCAAGGGGGAAGAGTAAGAACCGTTTCTTGTCAACGGGGCTCGAAGAACAATGGCTGTTCTAATGCTGTTCTCCTCTGAACAACAAGGGGGAAGGGTGAGAACCGTTTCTTGGCGAAGGGCTCAAAAGAACAATGGCTGTTCTAATGCTGTTCTCCTCTGAATAACAAGGGGGAAGGGTGAGAACCGTTTCTTGGCGAAGGCCTCAAAAGAACAATGGCTGTTCTAGTGCTGTTCTTCTCTGAACAACAAGGGGGAAGCCTTTTGGACTCGGCGTCGCAAAGGCTCGAACTTTGGCACTCAAGGGATATTGTCCTCCTTTTGGACAAGTGATGGTGAATCTCGAGGTCGAGGTCCCTTGGTGCACAAAGGGAGAGAGGGTCGTGGTGATGTTTCGCGACGAAAATCTGGATCTCCAATCTGATCGTAGTGGTAAAGTTTCTATATAAATAGCCAGGATATCTCCTTGGCGTGGGGGACAATGGGGTGGGAGCTTCAAGGGAGCGCACAGCCGAGCCGGAGAACAATTCCTTTTCTGCCCATAAGCCTAACTCAATCTGGCGAGGTCGGCGTATGGGGCGAACGGGGGGACGATAACCTCCTTGTTTAAACATTGACATCCGGTAGCTGTGATAAGACTCCAAGCTTCGAATCGAAGATGCACGTGGGCAGCATCGTGGTTTTAAATAATATGGGATAGGAGTTGAAATTAACGCAGCTTCAACTCGTTCTATCACAATATATATATATATATATATATATATATATATATATATATATATATATATATATATATATATATATATATATATATATATATATATATATATATATATATATATATATATATATATATATATATATATATATATATATATATATATATATATATATATAACGGGTGTTCCAATAACTTGGACCGATTTTGAATGTGAGTTAAGTTTAAGCATCTAATGATTTTTTCATTTTCTTTTAGATTTAATAACTTCAGTCTTTGGCAAGTTCAACCATGGAAATTGTTGAAGTTAAAGTTATCGAAGCCTATTACGAAAATGGACGTTCAAATAGAAACGCATTTCGGGTACTTCGCGATTTTTTAGGTCAACATAATTGACCAACCGAGAGTGCAATTGGGAAAATTGTTCGTATGTTCAATCAAACGCAGATATGAAAACGCCATTGCGTGCTTTTTTACGCCGTTTAGCTGAAAACATTGCTGCAGTGCGCGAAAATGTGGCCAAAGATCCAGACACCTCTATTCGTCATCGCGCGCTGGAATTGAACTTCTCCACAACAACGTTACATCGAATTTTGACAAAAGATTTGTCTCTACACGCTTACAAAATTCAATTGACACAAGAACTGAAGACTGCTGACCATTTGAAGCGCCGTACATTCGTCAATTGGGTGCACGAGCAAAGACAAGCTGATGATGATTTTTCGCAAAAAATCATCTCTAGTGATGAAGCCCATTTTCATCTTGGTGGATTCGTTAATAAGCAGAATTGTCGCATTTGGGCTGATGAAAATCCCAGGAAGATTATTGAAAAGCCAATGCATCCACAAAAGGTCACTGTTTGGTGTTCACTTTTTGCTAGCGGAATCATTGGGCCGTATTTCTTAGAAAATAATGCCGGGAATTTTGTTACGATGATAGGCGAGTGATATCATGCCATGATAACCAACTTTTTATGACCTGAATTGAATTCTCCGGATGTCGAAGATTTGTGGTTTCAACAGGACGGTGCCACATGCCACACAGCCAATGCAACAATGGCTTTATTGAATGAGATCTTCCAAGGTCGCATCATCTCTCGAAACAGCGAGGTCAATTGGCCAACACGATCGTGTGACTTTACGCCTTTAAATTTCTTACTTTGGGGTCCTCACAAAATTAAGTCTATGCCAACAAGTCAACAACAATTCAACAGCTGAAGGATGAGATTATAAGGCATATTGGTGAGATCGAGGACCAACTATACCGAAATGTCATCAAAAATTTTTACCATCGAGTGGAGGTGTGCCGCCGAAACCTTGGCGGACATTTAAGTGATATTATTTTTCATTCATAATTGCCATGACTCAAATAACATGATCCAATAATGAAATCAATAAATTTTCACCAATAACAGTATTTTATTTACTGTTAACTTCGATCCATCTTAATGGAACACCCTTTATATATATATATATATATATATATATATATATATATATATATGCAGGTTTTGTTAATGACTATAGTATATTTCGCCTTTATTAATTTTCTTTGGAAACTTTCCATTATTCTTATCATATTTTTTAGTTCAACTTGTAGATTGCAAACAATTTCTCCTAGTTCATCTCTTTTTTAAATGAAATGTGTTTAGTAAAAACAAAACTTGACTTCAATTGCTGAGTTTTCGATCTATGCGATCATCTTCAGAGTGTCTTTTCTCCTTTATCGGTAAAGAATGGTGGAGTCAGAATTTGATTTGATTTGATTTGATGTATAAAGAGTGAAAAGGTGTAGAAAATAAATATAGGTAAATTGATAAAGTTTGCCCGGGTGTACAGGGCATTTCTAAGGTGGGCACTTGCCTCTTTTTTTTCTTGTTCGGTTGTCCTTTTTACGTAAAGTGTTCAATTAGGTTCTCTCGGGAGCAGATTCTTCCACTTGGAAATAGGGCTCGCCTAGTGGCGCGTCCCCTATCCGCTCTCGGAATGTCGAGATCAATTTCCATATTTTGAATTATAACTTCCTCGATTTTGTTCCAGGTCTTACTCCCTAGCCTCTGGAGTTTCGTATTCAATGGCTTAAGATCTGCTCTTGCGTGCAGGTCTGTCTGCCGAATACGGTCTGTCCTGCGCGCTCCTGCTATCAGCAGGGCTGCTTAGTTCTGCACTCTCTGCATTTGCCTGATTGTGGTAGAACTCGCAGCCTGCATGACCACTACCGGGTACACTAATGTAGAGCATACCAGAGCAGTGTACAGCTTATTGAGATTCTTGGAACTGAGGTTTCAGAATCTATATAGTTTTCCAAGCTGTATTCGCCTAGGGAGATTCTGTCCATTATGTGCGCTCTGAACCCTTTTGAGGTGATGCACATAGCAAGGATTCTGCCCTCGTTGGTGTACGGGTACAGTTCGTCGTTTACTAAGACATCATCAATTTTCCAGCGGTTTATCGGAAGGAGTTGGAATGTTCGTCGGTTGCTCTTTATTTTTCACATTCGGTTGTATCAATTGATGTCGATTTCGGTGGCTGTTTGCCTTGCTTAAACGACAGGATTTTTGTGGCTACTGGGGATGATTTGGGCGATGTCATCTGCAAAATTCAGATACATCACATCCTCCTCAACTGGAGCAGGTAGGTCAAATGTGTACACTAGGTACAGCAGTGGACTCAGACAACTCCTTGTGGAACACCCGTCTCAAGTTGGAATTCGGGTTCATCGTAGCCCTCAATTGTGGTTTTGGCTTTCCTTTCCATGACGCAGTCACAGAGGACCCTCTTCAGGATCGGATTTAGCCGGAGGCCTAAGATCTTGAGTTGGAGCCCTCACAGTCAAACCTTGTCGAATTCCTTTTTAACACCTTGCAACACCACGTCTACGTACTTCCCGTCAGCTTTACAGCGGGTGATTTTTTCGATGAAGAGAGAAATGGCTATATCAGTCCCCCTTTCCCTACGAAACCCGTGTTGCTGAGGGTTGTGAGCTTCTAGCTCTGTCAGCTGGTCTTTAGGTCTATTAGCCAGAAGCTTCTCGTATACTTTTCCTATGAATTCGAGGAGGGATATTGGCCTGTAATCCACCAGTTGATTGGATGGGAAGGGGGGCTTCTTCCCTTTAAGGATAAAAATGAATTTTGCCACTTTTAGACGTCGGGGAAGTAACCCGTGTTCAGGGAAGCGTTATATATATTCGCAATTCCCCGAATGATCTGACGGAAGGCATGTACCAGGTTGTTTTTGGCAATGACCACCTATCCTGGTGCCGTATTTTGAAAGGCTTTACAGTTTCCAAGACCTCTTCTGATGTAATTGGTCGGCCATGGTTAGATATCTCCCCCCCCCCTTCGTCGACATAGGCGTGTGGGTGCGTTCGGTGTATTCGCTGATTAAGATCTTTAATCAGCCTGCCTTCGAACTCCTGGTCGAATTCCGCATCGTCCTCATGTGTAATTGTAAAGACTTCCTTCCAAAATGTGCAGAATCTCTCTTCCAAAACCACCGAATCCTCCAAGTAGTCATTGCCCGCCTTAATGCTGGTCTTGGTAGGCCTTTTAGTTTTCACACTAATCGCCAGAAATTTTCGGGTCTTATCTCGCTGTCTCTTGTCCAATCAGGCTCTCTCAGATCACAGCATGTTGCTGGTTTATGGGCTGTTTGAGTTCTTTAATCAGGCGACGTAGCAGCGAGCTTCTTACCCGATTTGTACCCTCTCTTCTGGTTTCTTCGTACACTTCCCTGTGCACCCTAGCGATCGCACTCATTTCCTCAGTCCATCTGGGCTGTAGAAGAGTTTTATACCTTTTGATTGGTACACACTCGCCATCCGCCTTGATGATGTTGGCAGTTACCTTCTCCAGTTCTTCATCGATCCCCTCCAGTATTGCTTTGCTTAGGTACGCTGGTTCGTAATTGGCAAGGGTTTCCCTGTAGCGTCCCAGTTGGCATAAGCGTAACTTTTGCGGAGGGGGATCGCAAGCTGGATCGGCGCGAGCGTGATAGTCGTCAAGATCGCTATATGGTCTCTGGGTACTGTTGGGCGCGGCTTGCTATGGTGATTGAAAGGGAAACCACAACTTGTCATGATTATTTATGTTGGCTTTGTTGCTGCCCGAAAGGTGATATAGGTCGGAAAGTCCGGTCCTATCCTCTGGATGTTCTTTCCACGCATAATCATTTCCAAGTTGTGACCTCTGTTATTCATGTCCCCATAGCCAGCCGTTCGGCATCTGGCGTTAAGGGCGCCCCCAAGAAATGCCATTCTACCGTGGCCGAACAAGGTGTAGAATTTCGTGCGGGGGAGCTACGTTCGTCGAGGTGGGTGGTATGCCGCCGCGATTGAGAGATTGCCCACTAGTATGTGCAACTCTATCGCCACAAAGGACTAGTCCAGTTCTGGGAGGTGTCTGAACGAGAAATTCTTTCTGATGGCCGCGGCAGCACCGTCGAACCCCTCCTGGGAATGTTTTCTTTGCAACAACTCGCTAGCCCGGTATCTTTAACTGTCTGTTAGTAGTATTGATACCGTGCTCCGTGATTAGTATGATGTCGGGGTCAAGCACGCAGAATATGTTTCCGTATGCCACGGCTTTTCCCTCCCATCCATTTATGTTGAGCGTCAATATTGTTAACCTGTTATTCGGGTTTTCCATTCTCTGTTCTGGATTTTGAGTGTCTTAGTGTTTGCGAGTAGCTTATTGACGCTTCCCGTTCCTCTTCTTTGTGAACTCTGCTGGGGTGAGTTTTATAAATGTCTTCCGGTAGAAGGCAACGTTCTGATTGTACAGGGCCTCCTCAACCGGCTCTTCTTTGCATTGAGCGTCGAAGTCCGATTTATAATATTTTTTCTTTATTCCCACGCAAATTTTGTTTGATTCTCAGTCCTTTGGGAAGGGGAATTGTTCGGTTGCACAGATGTAGAGGTTAATTCAGTCAGCATCTACCTTTTTCTTTTTTCCTCTTTTACCTTTTTTTGTGGCATACTCACTTTAATGCGTTCTCTGAGTCCGAGGTGTCTATACTATCTGTGGTGTCAGATGATTCTATTTCTTTTTTTATCCTTATTCTTTGGGTTGGTCGAGTTTGCTTCTTTTGCGGCCACCTCTCTCTCTCTCTCTTTTGGCCTCAATCCTTGGATCGGGCCGTCTATCTTTGTCTTCTTTTTCTCGTCTCTTGTCTCTTTCCTGACATCTGTTTGGGTTTTAGCTGCAGTTGCAGTACGTACCGTGAAGGAAGGTTACCAGGGAACCACATTTAATTCATGCCGTTCTTAGCGAGCATTTGGTTGAGTTCCTTAGCGAATACTCCTGGTTGGGTTAGGTTTCTGACGTGGGCATATAAGATGCGAGTCAGGATCTTCGTCGAGTTTTCGTTCTAGATTCTCAAATAAGTCTTTTTGGTTTCTGCTTCTATGAAGACTTCTTTTGCCGCTTGAGCATATGATGTATTGCTCTTGCGTTCTTGTTCGTCTTTCTTTTGCTGTACCTCCTTTATAAGCTCCTTTTTCATTGGGCAGGCCATGGCCATGGAACGATGTCCTTGGCCACAGTTTGCACACTTCTCACTGAGACTGTTGCAGTTCTTCCAGTGGTGACCTGGCTCACTGAATCTTGAACAGATCTCCTGCGGGTCTGTTCATTCTTTTGCCATGAACGTCTCCATCTTATAGCATCGGAAGCAGAATTTTATGGAAGTAAATTCCTTTCTCTCGATCTGCTCCCCACTGATTTTTGCATTAAAAAGCAGTAATCCCTTTTCCTTTGCCTTTTGAGCCATCATAATGTCGGAGAAGACAACCTTAAACACATCAGTGTATTCCGAATTGTCCCTCTTGTTCCAAAACTTAATTATTTCGGATACTTTGGCCAACGGTTGATTTTTCGATATTTCTTATTTTATCTCTTCCTTAGAGTGCTGTCCTATCCAGAGTCCAGTCGTCGGCAGACGACGCTCCTGTGCGTTAGGATCTGCGGTGGAATTTTTGTTGTAGACCTATTTCACGGAGCGTTCCGACTACTTCTTGTTTTGTAATATTCTCCACATCCTTCTCCTTCTCACATATCGCAACATAACCTGATGGGACTTCGAGCAGTCGTTGAATTGCGATCTTTAACTTTCCGTAATCTACTCAAAGGCCTTATCTCGACTGGGCCTGCTGCTGCTGCTGATAATGCGCAGCTGGATCCGAGTGGTCCTATTTTGCTCCATTATTCCCCAGGGGGGGTGGCCCCTCGGGCTGTCTTTCTTCTCGCTGTGTCTTCTGTAAGGCTTGTGGTTGTTCGTCGCTGTATTCAATGTATTCCCTTTAAAATAGAGTCCGCTTCTTTTTGGTAGAGCGCTTTGAAAGCCGCCCCATCCTCATTGCAAGCAAGTTTCCATGAACATGAACTGTCGGATGGGTTGGATGGATGAATGATGAGGAGTGAACCCAGGGAGGCCCCTCAGACGGGTGAAATGTGGCGGACTTAATGATGGGTGGTGATCAAATAAACTACCACCACCCGGGGGTGCCGCCCCGTTTGGGGTTTGGTTATTAAACCCGGGGGTGCCGCCCCGTCTGATGTTTGGTTATCGATGCTGCTTCCAACTTACACAAGGACAGTTACATGTTCCTCTGTGGTCATGGCCGGAAACTACCTTTAGAGAAGAGAGCGATCTCTTTCCCAAAGCTTTCAGCATCGCCTCTTAACCGGGCTCTCTATAACGCTGAGTTCCACAGTGGGCTAATCCCCAAACCAGCTTTCCTCTACGCCTCCAATTGTATTTATTAAAGAGACCGACCTAGTTGGATCGAGACTAAATGAATGGCAGTTCAGTTCACTTCCGCTTCCTTGCTCTGATGAGGGAGCGGCGGGGGAAGGGACTAGCCAGACATGGGTCAGCTATACGTGGCTCCGTAAATTCTCTTCTTTCTGGTTATCCCCGTGGGGAAAAATTGTAGGAAAAAATTGGTATGGAAGATGAGATGATAGATTGTGTGTGAAGAGAGTATGTAGGGTTTGCCCTGTTATGAGGGATACGCTTTTCATTTATTTAGATTTATTTTTTCCATGACCTTCAATCCTGTTACTTGTAATTTTGTGTGAACCTTATTTTGTGTTTTAACGCATTCAAGCTTTTCTTTTATAATT
The DNA here is from genome assembly GCA_963969495.1 of Ceratothoa steindachneri. NCBI lineage: Eukaryota > Metazoa > Arthropoda > Malacostraca > Isopoda > Cymothoidae > Ceratothoa > Ceratothoa steindachneri. The sequence continues at coordinate 66,705,934 of OZ018324.1, read as the reverse complement.
ATTTTTCAACCTTTTTTTCTAAGTTATGAAATATATTTATTGTTTAAATTATTACAATTATTCTATTTATTTATTTATTTACGCTTTCATATATATACATAAATATATATATATATATATATATATATATATATATATATATATATATATATATTCCTAAATTTGGAAATATATTTTTTGTTTAAATTATTAAATTAATGGCAATTGCAGCACCGTCGAATCTATCTTGCGTGGAGTTCTTTGCCAGGACGTGGTAATTCGGAATTTTCATCCGTATGTTATGTCAAGGGAACGGACCACTCCGGTGTGAGCGGAATTTTAAAACAACTTTAATGCTCGATTCCAGCCCGTAGCCTAGATGTTGATAGCTGGTCTTTGTTCGTTAGAGTACAGTGAGTACACTACACACTGGTACACTAGACTCATCGTAGACTCATCCTATGACACGGATCTCTTTTCAAGATCTCCGAAGAAGTTTATCACCGGCAAAGGAGGGAAAGAAAAGGGGAGCCATGTCAAAAACGTGAACTTACCACACTTTTCCCCACAGGGATACCAAAAATCGAAGATAATTTACGGAGCCACACATAGCCGACCCACCCATGTCTGGCTAATCATCTCACCACCGCGGCTTCCTCATCAGGGCAAGGGAGCTGAAATAAACTAAACTGCCATTCATCTAGTCTCGCTCCAACTATGTCGGTCCACTTTGATAGACATAATTGGAGACGTAAAGGAAAGCTGGTTTGAGGATTTTCCGACTGCGGAACTCTACGGAAGAAACCATCCGGTTACGAGGTAATGCTGAAAGCTTGGGGGAAGAGTTTTCTCTAATCTTTAAGGGTAGTTTCCGGCCAGGACCACAGGGGGACATGTAACCGTCCCTGTCTAAGTTGGAAACAGCATCGATAGCCAAACCCCAGATGAGGCGGCACCCCAGGGTGGTGTTAGTTGACTCTATCACTGCCATCATTAAGTCCGCCACTTTTCACCTGTCTCAGGGGCCTTCCCGGGTCCACCCACCATCATTTATCCATTCCATCCGCCAGTTCATGTTCATGTAAACTTGCTTGCAACGGGGAGGGGACGGCTCTCAAAACCCTACCAAAAAGAAGAATCGGACCTTACAGTAAGGGAAATACTGCGACGAACATTCAGAAGCCACAAAAGGAGACTGCAATCCAGCCGAAATGGACGACCGCGAAAGAGTGAAGAGGGTCCCCCTTCGCATCCTCCCCGGACAGGAGAAACCCTCCCGGGAACAAACACTAAAGAGTATATATGCAGATATAGGAGTGGACCTTCTACGACTTGAAGACCATTACGAGTGTTACGTAGCGCTTTGCGACACTGAAAAAGACCTCGATCTCCTTTGAGTGAGGGCGCAGCCAAAAAACTCGGCAAAATCGAACTTGCACCCCGGACACCGCCTGACGTTCAAACAAAAAGATCCATAATATGACGGCGTCTTGACCCATGGGTAGGAAAACATACGGCTCAAGAGATAAAAGAGGAACTCGAAACAGAGCAAGAATGGGCAAAGGTCGGGGACGTGATCAAATTCAAGGATCAGAATGGAGAAGATCATAATTACGTCTTCAAAGTGATCTAAAAATCTAAGGAAATCTCAAAGAAAGCCACCGAGCAAGGACTCCTAGCATTTTACACGAAAATTTCCCCCGACTAGATAGAAAGAGAAACACTCGTGTCAGTGCAAGTGTACTTCACATGCTACGCGCTAGACAAGCACCCAACCAATGAATGTACCTTCAAAGGAAAAGCATGCTCTGAATGCTCAAGCACAGAAAAAAATGTTTAAACTGCGGAAATGGGCATAAAACTCTAGCTATGTCATGCCCAGTCAAAAAACAGTTAATTCGGAAAGAAAAAAAGCTGAAATTAACACAGAGAAGGAAAGAAGGAAAAACACTTCCTACGCCGCAGCAACAGCTAATGGAAGCATCACTGCATCCGCCGAACAGAGCACAACAGTCAACATCGAGGGTAGCATGAGGCCTGACTTAAATCTGTGCATAATGCATGCACATTTTGTCAACATGGTGAACCCTGGATCATATGCAACTGAACTGAGCACCATGCTTGAAAAAAATGGGCTAGAGAAAATGTGGTTCCCGGAGAACCTACCCTCGAGCGAATTGTATAAAATAAATATGACTCCAAAGGACACTACTAACCCATTAGAAGAAGAAGAAGACAAAAGTGGAATAAAACCGACTCTGAACAAGACAACACAAAAACAAACTCAGAACAACAAAAATAAAAAATGACTACTGAAATATTCAACATCAAAATTTACGGATTCCATTCTTACCCCATTCCAAAACAATATAAGCAGAAGGAAATAGTCAATAGACTAGTCAAGTGAAAATTTAGATGGGAATACGAAGCAGACGAAGACGAAACGGAAGTTCACAATGCACTGAAGCAGGGCATATTATACATCGCCTCAGAATCATGCAGCAATATCTCGTGCGGTGAATTTAAAAAGAAAAGAAATGGACGCACTCGATCCACCGGCCGAGCAGAAAAAAACAAATTCAGGTAGAGACCACAAACAAATATAAACAGCGGTGGATACGTATCAACATAGAATTAAAATATTCACCTTGAATATTTACGGCTGGAAAGAGACACGCATAATATACTCGATTATAATAAGAAAGGAAGACCCAAACTTAATAATCCTAACAGAACATGGTATGACCACAGAGACGGAAACAATAAAAATCCCCAATTATTAATTCATAGTGTCGTGGTATGACATCACATTATATCAATACCATATTATATCTATGGGAGAGGACCAATAACTTGAAAGCGAACCGACAAAAGGGACGGAAAACCACGCGTTTAGACGGGCTGAGTAACGAGAGAGTGCAACGAGGTCAGGTAAATTATGCACGATGGCAAAGTTCAAGTTTATTTAAAGAGACATCTACAAAAATAGAATTTTATTTACACAAAAAAAATAATAAGAGAATTGAAGGGTAAAATTACCTCAGAGAATTACGGGCAAAAATCACATCAATAAACGAAGGGGGAAAGATTAACTCAATTGGGTTACTAAAAGGGGGAGGGGGGTTGGCTTACGGATGTCTTCTGTACGTGAGGTGAGACCGCTCGGACTTCAGAGCGGGAGGTTGGAGTGATGACGGTTCTCCAAAAGCAAGGGGAGGGGGGCGGTAACTTCCGGTCCAGGGAAGGCTCCCCTTCGCGGGGGGGGGAGCCTCGGATATATAGGGCTCGTCTTCCATGTGGGAGACACAGAGTTGAGGAGTCTCGCCCAGACCCAAGAAGATTCCCCTAGTTCCAAGTTAGGTGCTAACAACAAAGCAAAGTGACGGCGAACTTTTGGTGTGTTCGAATTAGCCCCACCCAGTGAGGTAATTCCATTTGACGATCGCCACCGAGTGATTTTTCCGACTCCACTCATCAACTCCTGTCGAAGCCCTCCTCGTCCGCCCCTCGTTTTTGGGTGGCCGAAATACTCTCCCCTGGACCGGACGTTACCTCTCCCCACTTAGGAGAACCGTCATCACGTTAACTTCCCGATCAGAAGCTCCGAGCGCCCTCGCCTCACGTTTATTACCTGCAGAAGACATCCGTGAAGCCTACCCTGACGTCTCACCCGGAATCCTCCGTAAGCCAACCCCTCTCCCCCTTCAGCAACCCATTTGAGTAAATCCTCCCCATTTGAATAGTCTCTTTCTGTAACGTATTAATTTCTAACTTCTGAGTCTGACGCATAACTCTGCAATTTTCCCCCGCATTTACCAATTTAATTTTGCCCATTTATTCTCTTATTTTATGTAAATAAAATTATATTTTTGTACATGCCTTTTTAAATAACCTTGAGCTTTGCCATTGCCCAAATTTTACCTGACCTCGTACATCTTTCCTTTAAAGGAAAGGCCTTTCTGTCGAACATGATCCAGGATGTCGTAGAGAGGACCCAAAGGAGTATCCGGCCCAGAGTGAGGGCGGACGTACGCCAGTACGCCCGTGTCACTCCAGGAACGACCTTCTCAGAGGTCGCAAAGAGGGGTGCCTCACCAAAAAACAAGCTGGGAAACGGAAGAGAGTAGGGAGTACTACAGTCGGGGACTCCCTGAAAGTTCTTCTGTTCAATGCGAGGTCAATCAGGACCAAGTTTCTGAGCTCCGTGGCCTCGTAGCGACGGAAGAACCCGAGACTTTGAAGGCGAATTCACGGTTCCTGGCTACCAACTCTTCCACAAAGATAGGCCAGACAGAGAGGGTGGTGGTGTAATCTTGTATGTCAAGGATACAATCAAATCTACGAACTCCAACATTATATCCGATCACGAGCTCTTAGGCGTTGACCTAGAGAGAGGTCCTGTCAGATACAGGACCCTGGTGCTTTACAGACCCCTTTCCCAACCCGTTGAGAAGGACAGAGAACTGTACCAGCTGCTGGATGAGCTTGTTCAATGCAGAGTGTGCATCGTTATGGGCGACTTAAACAGACAAGTTGACTGGGAAACCAGAGCAGCCTGTGGCGAGAGTGCGCTACTCCTGTAGATCGCCAACAACGAGTTCCTAACTCAATGGGTCAGAGAACCGACGATAGGAGACAATATCCTCGACTTGTTCTTCACCTCTGAGGATGATATCGCTGAGGATGTCTCTGTAGGCGAAGAGCTCGGTGGCAGTGATCCCAGCTAGTTAGATTTACCGTCAAGATCCTGAAGGTAAGGTCTGTTGCCAGTCAATCAAGGAAACTTGACTTGAAAAGAGCAGACTTTGCAAGCCTTCGTGCTGGGCTGACTGATGTAAGGCTAGCGGTATGCTAAGAGGTTGAGGATTCGTGGAACAATTTCAAAAGTAAGTTCACGAGTCTTCAATCAATTTGCATCCCTCTGAAATGCCTCCGTCGGTCTTCTGTTTAACCGAAGTGGTTTCAATCGAGAAGTCGGCCAACTGCTTAGGGAGAAGAGAAATGCGTACCGGCGATCGAAGATCTCAAGTGACTTTGACGAGTACCGGAGGCTAGCCAGGAGAGTGAAGTCCAGCATAAGGGCGGCTAAGCGTACTGAGGAACTCCGAGTGGCGAGAATCTGCAAGGAGAATCCCAAGGAGTTCTTCGGCTATGTAAATAGCCGTCAAACAATACATCGTAGGATTATGCCCTTAGTGGACGAGGAGGGTGCATTAACTCACTCAGATGCAGAAAATGCTAACCTTCTCAATGACTACTTCTCTTCAGTGTTTACTAAAGAGTGTGGTCCCACCCCCCAGCCGACGGATTCCTACTCGGGGGGAAAAGCTGGAGGCAATGGACTTCATCGAAGGAGATATAAAGAAAAAAGATCGCTGACCTCAAGACGAATAAGTCCTCTGGACCAGACGGGTTTCTATCCAAGGTGTTGAAGGAAGTGTGCAAGGAAGTATCGCGACATCTTTGCGCTATCTTTAACATGTCAATCCGGACCGAATGCGTTCCTAGAGACTGGCGTGGAGCGGAGGTGACTCCTATCTTCAAGAAAGGAGACCGTAGCTGACCTATCAGTCTGACTTCGATAGTGGGTAAACTCTTGGAAAGCATGATGGTGGACAAAATGACGTCGTATTTAGAGTCAAACCTGCTACTGAGGAGTTCCCAGCACGGCTTCCGAAGGCAACGGTCATGCTTGACGAACCTTGTGGAATTCTTCCACTTCGTTTTCAGTGAGCACGATCGGGACAAGGCGGTGGATGTGGTGTATTTAGACTTTCAGAAAGCCTTTGATAAGGTATCACATCGCCGCCTTCTCCGGAAAGTGCGAGCGCTGGCCATAGACGGAAAAGTAGCCGGCTGGATCGAGAACTGGCTAAGTGGCAGACGGCAACGGGTGGTGGTGAATGGACAGGCTTCTAAGTGGGTGCCCGTTACTAGCGGGGTGCCTCAAGGTTCTGTCCTGGGACCACTACTATTCATCATCTACGTCAACGACATGGACTGTGACATGGTTGCCAAGATTTCCAAATTTGCCGACGATACCAAGCTTGCAAAGGATGGAAATACTGACCGCCTGCAGAAAGATCTTGGGAAGATTGGGGAGTGGTCGGACACGTGGCAAATGCCTTTTAACGTGGGGAAATGCAAAGTAATGCATATCGGCCACAGAAACCCCCAATCCTTAGTATATCTTTAAGGGCACTGCTCTTGAATCGAGTGATACTGAGAAGGACTTGGGTGTAACTATCACTAGCGACCTCAAGTTCTCGAAACAGGGCATCGAGGCAGAGAAGAAAGCCCAAAGGATGTTAGGCTACATAAAGCGCCAGTTTGGATACCGTAACAAGGAGATAGTACTTTGTCTGTACAACTCCCTCGTTCGGCCACACCTAGAGTAACCTTTTGTAACTCGTTGCACTCTTTCATGCTGTTTCGCGCGTTGAAACTCGTGGCGTTTTGTCCCTTGTCGGATCGCCTTTAAGTTATTGGTCCCTCCCCCATAGATGCAATATGGTATTGATATAATGTAATGTCATACCTCGAAACGGTCAATTGAGCAAAAGAAAACAAAGGCTCCAATGCTTAATATTTCTATGTATCTCAAAAAAAACAAAATTATAAAAGAAAAAATGAAATCGTTAGCCAGGCAACCTGGCACATAGCTTTAACATCTTCACATCATTCGTCATTCATTTTGTGTATAGAAAGGACAAAGAGGGATCGCTGTTTAACACATGTGAACAGGCATTCGTAGAGGAAAGGTTTGCGGAAATAACTTGAGAAGAGATAAGAAGAGTTGATAGGTCGGTGGCTAGACACCGATTCGTGCTGTGGTTTGGTTGGTCTCGAAGTGTTAGTGACTGGACGAGGATTGGAGTTTGGTCAGGAAAGAGAGCGTGTCTGCTTAGTCGGAAACGCGCCATTCATGATGCCCTTAGTTTATTCGAAGAACGGTATGGGTTGCGGGTGGTCATGGGCCGCGGGGTATCCCGGGGCCTTCGCATTTCTTCTTACATGCAGTGCGGTGTATAATGGGTCTCTGGCAAGTTTTCCGAGTTGTTTTGTGAGTCTGGTATGAGCATATATGTTGAGGGGTGCTAATTTGTTGTTGTCGTGTAGTGTAGTCATTCTCAAGTACAAAAGAAAGCGGCAAGCGCGCTTCAGAGCAGAGTTCTGAATGCGCTGAGCCTTCTGCTTCCCCGTGTCATTCGCGGCTACGAGTGACAGTGGGTCGTACTTAAGAATCGGTCACACGAGTGTTTTGTGAAGGTGTACTGTAGTTTTTTGCCCGCAGGGTAGAACCTGCTCAGCGATGTGTTTGTATGTGGGGCTCTTGCTTGTGTTACGTTCTGGTGTATATTGAACCTACGAGTCTTGTCAAAAGATACCCCATGGATTTTTGTGTTTTGTGAGTATTCAAGCCTTGTTGAGTTTATATGGATCATGTCTGGTGTGTGTGAGAAGATTCGTAGGTTGTGCAAGAAGGGATCTCTTGCACCATAGAGTATCATCGGTGTCTTTTGAGGATTTGTGGCAATCAGCTATTTATCCTTGTAATCTGTCTTAGCGTCTAGCGTTCTTTGTGCGTGGAGCGCGATTCCTTCTGGTCCACGGCCACTCACGAGAATGGTCTCGTCATCGACGTAGGACACTGTATGTGTGACAGCAGTTTCCAGGTGGGCGTGGGGTGTCGTTTGTGTACATGATGTATAGTGTGGGTGCCAGTACACTCCCTTGGGGAACGCCTGAGCGTGGTGTGAAGGGTTGTGAGAGGGTAGTATTGTATTTTATGTGGCATCTCCGTTCAGTGAGGTAGTGCGAGAGGAGCCTTCTGGTGCAGAGAGGAAACTCCGTATTGTTGGCGAGTTTCCAACGGAGTCCCTCGTGCCACACTTTATCGAAGGCTTTCTCCACATTCTTTTTGATGGAGAGTGTCTTTTGATGTACCTGGCGTTTTTCTGTATTCTGAACGATGGTCACTGCCGCCTGATTAGACCGGCCTCTCCTGAACCCATATTGGTTGGGGGAGAACCAGTCCCTCTCTTCCAGGTATTCCCGGAGGTGGCAGTTGATCATGCGTTCGAGTATTTTGCCTAGGTGCTCTAATAGAGCGATAGGCTTGTAGTTGTTTGTGTGTTTGGGGTCTTTGTTCGTTTTGTGTAGAAGTATGTTGTGAGAGACTTTGAATATTTTGGGGAAGTGGCCTGAGGATAGTGAGGCGTTGGATAAGTGTGTAAGAGTGGGGTATATGTTTGCGGGGAGGTTGTGTATTAGTGAAGCTGGTAGTCCGGAGGGGCCGGAGGCACGTTTTGCTGTCGTTTTAAAGTAGTGTATTGTTTCCTTGACGGAATTATGTAGATACTGCGGTGATTTATTACGACCAAAAATGATATATAGTTTTATTCAAATTTAACAATGTTAATATTAATTTTCCACGTTGATGTAGATGTCGTCTACGCATCGGCAGTATGTGTGTGGCTTATTTTCGATGTTGTATAATTAGCTCTCTTTAAGTTGACCCATATAGTAGTTGGCAAAGGTCGGTCCCATGGCTACTCCATCGACTTGTCTGTATAGATTTACATCTGATGTCCTGAACGGAGCCCCTGATGTGCAGGAACTACTATATGGGTCAACTATGGCAATTAATTGCCCAAAGAGAAAAGAAAAAATAGGAAGAAAAGAAGAGAATGCGCGAACCCGAAGCAATCAGAGCTACGCAGCCGCAGATTTAAAAAGCACCCCTCAAATTACAAACCCCACGACGAATCTGAAAAGTGAAATGAGCGCGAAGATACTAACATGCATAATTCACGCTCACATTACGAACATGGCAGCACCAGGATGCTATGAGAAGGAGCTTAACTTAATGCACCAAGCTAACAACTTGTCGATAGTTAAGGTACCCCAAACTCCTGGCTCAGCCAAAACTTTGAACATGGCATTCGCCCAATCCAAACCCTCAACCTCAGAAAGTCAAGATAAGCAGGTAACATCTGAGGAAAAAACAGAAGAAAGACAAGAGGAAGAGACCAGTACTAACGACTCGCAACCTGATTCAGAAGAGAAAAGCGAGCCAGTCCACAACACCAGATCGCAAAGGGCCTCTAGAAGCAGGTCCAAAACCCCAACCCCATCAATAAAAATAAAAACAAAAATAAACGTATAAACTAATCAAAGAAGAAAATCCTAACTATCCACCACCAAAGACAGTCCATAATAGGGACTGTCCCCACGATTCTAATAGGGGATCTGAATGCACGATGTGCAGAGTACGGTTATACTCGCCCAAATGGAATAGGTAGATGCTTTGACACCCTCTTGGACAGGAACATCGTCTAGAGACTTGTTTCTGACTTTCCAACTTACATCTCGGAAAGATCAGCCACCAAGCCTGACATCTGCTGACATATTTTTCTATCCCCCTTTAATTATCTCACAACCCCTGAAGTATTTCCTGTCAACCCTATAGCAATTCCAGCCAGCGGAAGGATAGAGTACAACATGGTGAATTGGCATAATTACGAGCGTTTGCTCAGCAACTACATCCCGGAAAACTTGGATGAAATAACTCCCAAAGAGATTGAAGAGGAAATGGAAAATCTAGAGTACCAATTAATAGAGACGAACAGACAGTCAGTTCCCAAAACCATGTACCGAATAAAATCTGCGTACAAATGGACCGCTCACATGAAAGATTTACACCGTTAACTAAAAGAATTATATCAAAGAAGCATCACCACCGAAACATCACGTAAAATAATGTACCGTACAAGAGAAATCAAAGAAGAACTTAATGTACTGATCCGCGAACAACAGGAACAAAAGTGAAACGAGGCTATCGAGGAATTAGATAGCGAAGTTACGCCAAAGGAATTCTGGACTAAGATCAAAAGGCTCAAAGGAATTCCCCAGAAAGAAAAAATGGAGCTTGAAGATGCCAACGGTGAACTAAAAGCGGAAGACAAAGAAATAGAGGAGATTATCAGAGAACACTGGGAACAGATCTTCAAAATCAGTAATGAAGAAAATGAAGACTTTGACATTGATTTTGAAAATCATATAATAAACGAGCTAAATGAGATCATAGATAGGACGCATCTGAACCAACAGGTGATCAGGGGAGAAGGAAATGAAGTGAATAAAGAGACCCTAAAAGAACTAGAAAGCGCACTTTACTTTTTTAAACAAAGAGCACCAGGTCGATCGAGGCTTACGTAGCTCAAGTTCCTCAAAGCACCGAGATACGTCCGGGAAGGAATGCTAAACATCTTCAATGTTTGCTTAAATGTAGGCTACTTTCCCGTTGCTTAATAAACGGCTAAGATGATCTTTACAGCCAAACCTGGAAAACCCACGACGAGAAAGGAGAGTTATCGCCAAATATCCCTTCTGGAAATTTGGGGAAAACTTTCGAGAAAATCCTAAACAGAAGACTCGTCGATCACTTAGAACAAAACTCGCTATATAACAACCAGCAGTATGGCTTCAGAAAAAGGCGAAGCACCGAGATGTCAACAAGTGTCATCACGGAGAAAATTGCTCAAGTGATCAAGGATTGGAGCTATATCGACATCGTATGTAGAGACGTATCCAAGGCATTTGATAAAGTCTGGATAGTGGGAATGCAATATAAAATCCTACAACTGGGTTTAAACTCAAGGCTCCAGAAGATCCTCTGTAACTAAGTTATGGAGAGATCAACATATATCAGTATAGGCAACACGGACGGGCCCCTTTTCCGTTGGGGGCAGGATTGCCTCAAGGCGGGGACCTATCACCAACCATATACTCGATATACACATCCGACATGCCCGAGCCCAGACACCACTGGAATCTAAAAATTTAATTCGCCGACGATATAAATCAAATCATCGTTGCCGGATATCGCAATGCACCTATGCAAGCTCATATGACAACCGATGAAATAAAAAAACATTAATAAATACGATAAAAGATGGAAGATACGAAACAACCGGGAAAGTTCAAGATTGTCCCGCTGGGAAGAAGAACCTTAGCGGATGTGAAAGTAGGCGGATGCACGTTATCCCTACACCAATGAGTGCAATGTACTCGGAATGAAAATCACTTCTACCAGGTACAGGAAGCACGTCTCAGATCGGATACTGAAAGCGAAGTCGGCAGTCAGAACCCTCTACACTTTTATAAAACTGAGAATGAAAAACAAAAGGAAAATATACATGGCACTAATAAGACCAACTCTAATATACTCCTCAGCAACTCTCTTCATTTTTCCAAATTCGGCACTACAAGAGTTGCAAAAAATACCTGAACAAATGCGTGTATATCATTATTATTATTATTAAAGTTCCAAGCCACAACCCCAACTGGAAGAGCAAATAGCTATAAGCCCAAGGGCCCCAGCGGGGAAAGAAACCTGGTATGGAAAAAACGAAACAAAGATTAAGAAAAACATAATAAACAAATAGAAAAAAAAAAAAAAAAAAAAAAAAAAATTAAATGCTATAATGTTAAAAATATTATAATATTATATATGTGTGGATAATGAATAAAATATTAAAGTTATAAGTTTCTGTTAATTAAAAATGTATTAGCACCCACTTTAAATTTCTGAAGTTCCAAGGACTCAACAACAACACTAGGAAGTTCATTCCACAGTTTAGTTGTGTTAGGAATGAAACTTCTTGAAAACTGTGTTGTGTTGAATCTCATAGGCGTAAAGGCCCTACTATTGGCATTTAGTACACCTCTGGTAACTCGTTGAGGGGCATATAAATTGGGCAGATCGTGATGCAGTGGATGATCTGCATTGTTAAAAATTTTATATAAGATGCATAAGGAGCTTATTGCTCGCCTGTGCCACAGATCAACTTTGAGGTCAGGAATTAAAAATTTTATTGCTCTCAGATTTTTATCTAATAAATTAAGATAAGAGTTGGCTGCCGAACTCCAAACAGGGGCGCAATATTCAAAACACGGAAGAATAAAAGCATTAAAACAATTTTTAAGAACAGTCTGCTCTCCAAATACTTTGTAAGATTTCCTCAAAATGCCAATTTTTTGAGCAATAGAGGAGGAAATAGATCGAATGTGATTCTAAAAAGTAAACCTAGAGTCAAGCATAACTCCAAGCAACTTAAAAGAATCACATATGGAGATGGGAATGTTATTTATTAAAAGATCTGGATGGGGAGGATCTAGTGTTCTGGATCTGCTAACAATCATACTCTGGGTTTTCTTTGCATTTAACTTCATGCCCCATGAAGTGCACCAAACATTTATCTTAGCCAGATCACTATTTAAAGACTCTGCAACCGATGCTCTCAACTCAGGAGATGGGACTGGGGCTATTAGAGTAGCATCATCAGCATAGGCTATAAGTCTATTTTCCAGTCCAAACCACATATCATGGGTATATAATATAAACAGTAGAGGACCAAGAACACTGCCTTGTGGTACACCAGATAGCACCTCTCTCTCATCACTAAAATTATTGTCAACATAAACCTTTTGATGTCGATTTGTTAAAAATTGTTCAATAATATTTAAAAATACACCACCTACTCCCAACTGCTTCAACTTAAATATCAGGGCCTTATGATTGACACGGTCAAATGCGGCACTGAAATCCAGGCCAACTAAGCGAACTTCTTGACCAGAGTCTAATGATTTTTGGACAATGGTGGAGACTGTGAGAAGTGCATCACAAGTGCTCAGACCCTTACGAAATCCAAACTGTAAAAAGGGAAACAGACGATTAAGCTCGGCAAATGTACTTAAACGTTTAGCTAGTAAACGTTCAAAAATCTTAGATAGAACAGGAGTTATAGAAATGGACCTATATTCAGTAGGGTTAAAACTACCACTTGCACTTTTACATAGTGGAGTGATGTTACCAATTCTCCAACATTTGCAAAAACTACCACTCCTCGCCAGCTTCCGAAGAATAACGGAAAGCTTGGGAGCCAAATACTCTGCAGTTTTCTTAAAGAATAAAGGGAATATACCATTTGGGTCAGTACCACCATAAGCATCCAGATCAAGAAGTAACTGTTTTACTTCACTTGAACGGAAAGCAATCTTGTTTAACCTTGGTTCAGGGAAACAAGTGTCAGGTAGAGTTAGATTCTCATTACTTTGTTTATTATCAAAAACATCAGCCAACAGTGTTGCCTTTTCTACAGGACTAAGGGTAATGGAACCATCAGGTTTAAGAAGGGGTGGCATAGATGAATCATTCCCAAAAAGAGCAGACTTGAGAGTGGTCCAGAATTTGTGGGAATTTGCTGTGCGCTGAAGAGTTCCCTTTGTGGTAGTATTGAATTCAACTTCAGCATTATTATATACCCTCTGAGCTGCTGTTCTGTAGTGCACATAATTATCCCATAGAAAGGCAGATCTACTCCCCTTCCACAGGTTGTAGGCTTCTTGTTTCTGCATATGAGCCCTCTTACAGTCATCATTAAACCAGGCTTTGTCCTTAGTGCGATATCTGATCATACGGAATGGAACATGTCTATCAATAATTGAAACAATTTTATCATTCAAAATACGAACTGCTTCAACCTCCTTATATATTAGTGGCCAGTTGATCCGGGAGATATCATTTAATATATTGCACCAGTCTACTTGAGATTTGATGAATACTTTGCTCGTATGAGCTATATTAGGAATAGATTGCTCAATACAGATAGTTATAGAAATTGCACAGTGGTCAGAAGTTCCCACAGGAGGATCAACAGCACCTGTAACGACTCCAGGGGAATCAGTGAAAACCAAGTCAAGGCAGTTCCCAGATGAATGGGTAGGCTCCCTAATGACTTGCTCACAACCCGACTCACACGCAAAATCATAAGCCCTGATACCATGACAGTCAGTAGGGGAGACAGAAGACAGCCATTGCCTATGATGAGCATTGAGGTCTCCCATAAATACAAAGCAGGCTTTCCGGTCATTTTCCTGTACCTTGGCCATGGCAAGGAGCAGACAATCAAAAATAGTATCATCTAAGTCTGGATTGCGATAGACAGAAAAAAGATAAAAATTATTTTGCTTACCACATACTTTCATAACTTGCATCTCATGGCAAGAACAAGCATAGGAGGTCTTTGAAGCAGAGTAACCATTCCTAATGTAAACTGCCATTCCTCTAGCCCTAGGAATGGCATCACGCCTAAGTAAAATTGTTTTTTTGAAGCCTGGTATAAGTAGTTCAGAGACATGCCTCATATTTGAAACCAGGGTCTCTGAACAGAGTAAAATGTCATGAGACTTGGATGAAGCAGTCAAGTCTTTAATATTGGCATGTAGGCCCCTAATATTAATATAGAGTAGACGACACTTTATCTGACGAGGATGACCAGGTCCAGGGTTGAGCTCAATATCTCCTGATAAAATTAAAATCGATATTAAAAAAATAATATTAGCAACAAGATCTTCAACAAAAATAACAATTTGTACAACAACAACAACAACAATTTGTACAAAATTATTCAATAGCAAAACTTTCATTAACTGAATATTATATGTCGGAAAAAAACTGGTCAACATGATGGAGCCGACACATCATGCAAGGCAAAATTCCCTTCAGGACGCCACAACTGAGGGAGGACAGTAATGATGACTTTGGAATGAAAAAGAATAAAGAAAAGAGAAAAGAAAAGAATAGACCAAGGCAACCTCTTGAAAAGCCATCAGAGCCTCTTTGCTCATCTATTAAGCCTGCCCTACACACCATTTGAGTAAAACAAGAGGAGGAATGAAAAATAGGAAAGTATGCCTAAATGTACCCTTAGGCAGGGATCTCAAACACAAGAGAGTGGAAGACCATGGTACAGAGGCTATGGCACAATCCAATGCATGAGAACACCTTTCTGTCAGGGAGGTCCCTTAGCCTTTGACTGAAGTGTCTATCCACAAGACAGTGGAGGGTTTGGATTCAGAGTTATCCCTCTCCTAGGCGGATTGTCAACCAAGACTTCGAGCTCCACCTGCCCGGGTTTGAGTTCGGAGTTGTCCCTCTCCTAGGTGGATTGTCACACAAGACTATGAGCTCCACCTGCCCATACCGTAACCCTGGTATAGGGTGGCTACCGAGCGCTACACCTTGCCAAAGGGCGACTCGTGATTTTGTCCGGGGCTGCTTATTCAGTTTATTCGCAACTAACCTCTATATCTAGAGGCCTTCCCCCGATCCGCAACCTGGGGACCCGATGGATGGGAGTTGTCATCTCCAGCACCACAAACACAAGAAAAAGGGAAATGAAGAGAGCAGAAGACTTACATAGAGCGGTGGAGATCTCTCCGCTTAACTCTTTACAAAAAGAAAGAGCAGAAGCCATAAAAGAAAAAATAACATCTAATACCACTGACGAGATCAGAACACTCTTAGAAGAAAATCAAAGGAATCCATGCCAAGCAAGAATCGTAAGCAGCGCCAGCAAGCTTGAAAACGAAGTTATCCCGTTTTGTGCATAAGAATACGAAACAAATTTCGACCAAAATTACAACTGACAATAAAAATAACTAACCAAATTCGACTTAAAACCCGAAACAGAAATTCTCAACCCAAGAAGTCTACAAAAATAAACAAGAGGAAACAAGAAGAAGAAGAAAAAAACAAAGAAGATAGTACGTAAGTACGAAGGAAAAACAAATTAACACAAGAAACAATAACAAACAACTACATCAACACAAGCAGTAAGATTAAAACATAACTAACAAGCTACTCAAAAACATAGAATGTAAGAAAAACACCTTAACAGCAATAAAAAAACACAACCTAGAATACGTTAAGAAATTAAAAGGAAACAAATAAAAGAATTCAAAGGTTTGAGTGCCGAACTTATACATATATTTGCATGTATATTTGTGTACATGTAAATATATAAAACTACATTAAGACAACAAATAAAACAACAATGACAAAAAAACCGAAAGAGATTAGTCTGATCTCCCGGCAACTTTGCAATATTTGCAACTAGTCTTCTTCCTTACTTTTTACCTCTATTATTTTTGTACATCACTATCTTTCACACCCACATTTCCACCACTTTTCCCACAATACAATACAATTCTTTTCATTCTTACTCCACCATTCGTTACCGATAAAAGAGGAAAGACACTCTGAAAATGATCGCATAGATTGAAAGGTCAGCAATTAAAGTCAAGTTTTGTTTTTACCAGACACATTTCATTTAAAAAAGAGATGAACTAGGAAAAATTGTTTACAATCTACAAGTTGAACCTAAAAAGATGATAAGAATAATGGATAGTTTCCAAAGAAAATTAATACAGGCAAAATATACTATGGTCTTTAACAAAATCTGCATACAAGAAGGACTACTACCCATTTACACTAATATATATATATATATATATATATATATATATATATATATATATATATATATATATATATATAGAGAGAGAGTAAATAAATAACGTCTCAAGGCTTCTCCTTTGTAACTCTTGGCATGCACCTCCCACTCATATTTACTTCCTACCCTTTGCTTCATTTTTATGTAGGGTTACCCCAAATAATATCCTAGAATTTATTTCTTTTAAGTCTGCTGATTTTTTAAAGAAACCAAATCAATTAAATCATACATCCGGATAATTGCATAAATCGACAAAATTATATTTTAATAGTCCATGCAACCCAACCCAATAGGGATCATTAGTCCCTTTGTTTACCAAATCTCTGGATTCGAAGAAAATCCGTAAATCTCAATCAAGGCGAAAGGGAGCATATATATATATATATATATATATATATATATATATATATATATATATATATATATATATATATATATATATATATGTGTGTGTGTGAAAAAAAGCTCACAAAGTGTACGTGAGTCAAAGTTACGCAGATACACCCATAAAGGAAAAGTGGGTATATCTGCATATATATATATATATATATATATATATATATATATATATATATATATATATATATATATATATACCTAAATAAAGACTATTTGATTGCAACTTACAAGTGAAAAGCATCTGTAATCCAACTATTGTTGAATAAAGCAGCAGGGAAGGAAAGGGGTATAAAAGAGACTTTAGAAAGGAAAATCTCGCATAGTAGATATAAAAGAGGAGAGAATAGAGTCATCTAGGTCCTAGGATCAAGACAGAGTAGTTAAAAGAACAAAGTTGTATTTTAGCAAAAACAACATCCAGAATCACAACTAATCAACTAAACCCAATAATGTTCCGGCCGTTCTCAAATTACAAACTGAAATTTCAATCAATAAAATCAAGAGCCACAACGGCCCAGGTCAGGACAACATCACTTCGGACTTGCTTAAAGATTATTGAGATGTCTTTGTAGACAAACTAGCTTGCTTCTTCACTGAATGTATAAAAAAGTCAAAATTCTGGAGGTCTGGCACAATATCATAATAATACTTCGTTATAAAAAGGGGATCAAATAGATTTAAAAATCTACCGAGCAATCAGTTTTCTCTCGCTTCTCTATAAAATTTTCATATGAGTTATTAATAACAGACTGCAAACCAGCTAGATGGCCAACGATCTAGAGAAAATTCTTGCTCCAGAAAAGACTTCTCATCGATTGATCACATAATTCTGTCAAGTAGCTTAGTGAATAAATTTTGGATTACGATATACCTCTTTACTTGGCATTTATAAACTACCAGAGAGAATTTGATTCAATATAAATATCAGCAGTAAACAGCCTTGAAGAATTAAGGTATGAATCCAGTCTACATAAAGATCATAGAACACATATACAAAATTGAATAAGAATTCATACATCTTTCAACTACAGAAAGGTGTAAGACAAGGAGATACTCTCTCTCCGAAATTGTCCATTTCCTATCTATAAAGAATCTTCAAGGGTTTAAACTCGCAAAACAAAGGTATTAAGATCGATGAAGATTACATCAATCGCTTGAGATTCGCATATGATATTGCATTCACACCTGATAACCTAAAACAGATTCAAATAATGCTTAATGAAACTAACCATGAAAGTAAAATGACGGCGTAAAAATAAATTTCGAAAAACATATGTCACCATAAACCAACCAATAGTCGACATGGTAGATATCACAATTGACAACGAGAAAATTGAAAAAGTTAAAAAAAAGATATATCTTTTCCCTGATCTTTTCACGGTGAAAAAATTAGGAAATACCAAGCTCATATACAGAAAAGAAAGCGAGCAACGCAGCGAATAAGCACTCTCGAAAAAAAGGAAAAAGGAAGTGCAAATTATCCAAAACCAAACGTTTTATTGTATCACAAACCTTCAAAGTATAAAGAGAAATACAATAAGGAACTTTCTTGAATTGATGAACCTAAAACCGCCATGCACAATACTTGGCAATGGGTTAGTGGAAATATGAAACAAGATAAAAAAAAATAAGCATGCCCTGTTTGAGGAAAAAAAGATCGACAATAACTTACATCGCCAATTCAACTTTCTAAACATCAGAATTTAGGTAGCTGCAAATTGATGAACTAAATAAAACCATAATACATAATAAAAGAAAGCTACGTTCAGGAAAATGCAAAGAACAACGGCATGAAAGGCTTAAATAAATTCGAAATCAGCCTTTACCGCTTAGGCTGATAAGCTATGCAGGGACCGGCTCACTAAGAGAGGCTCATCATATACAACTATAGTTTAATTTTGCAAATCAAGTCACTCGAATAGTCTACAAGGTATTGTGAAAAGGAGTACAGAACCAGTAATTCACATATCAATCATGGAAACAAAAACAGGGAAATATCTTTCGAAACATATAGTGCATTTGACATTTAAGAAATGCTGACATAGCGCATAAATGAAAAAAAAACACTAATAGCACACACACGCGAGCACGTGCACGCGCACGCTCAATGCAGCATAATCCAGAAAACAAAATATACCTATAATTAAGTAATAATGATAATAGTAATAATAATATATATGTATATATATTAGGGTGGTCCAAAAATATATGCAAAAAAATGAAATTAGTTGGAAATGTTCTCCACATGGCTAAAATTATGCTATAAGATGTTAAAAGAGCTGATGCAAAATATTGACTAAATTGGTGAATATTTAGAGGACGCCGCAATGTGTCTCTATATTCTTAAATTTCAGTCAAAATATTGGACCTTTTTAATAGTAGGCATTTATTGGTTGTTACTTATATACTATCATATATTTGTCTTTGATTCCTCATTCGTTATGAATTACAATAATTCTCAAAAAATCAAGATATTACAGTTTAACAGTTGACATAATACAAGCGAATACAAGTGCTGGTTTATGCAAGTATATATATAATTATTTAGGTAAGTAATATATACTTTGTTTATTCCGGGCATAGATTAGTTGCAGTTTTTTATCAATATGAGACTTAATAAAGAATATTAGAATTATATGTTAACACACTTTATGTTCATATTTTAATTCACAATATATATATATATATATAATTATATATATATATATATATATATATATATATATATATATATATATATATATATATATATATATATATATATATATATATATAATTATATATATATATATATATATATATATATATATATATTATATATATATATATATATATATATATATATATATATATATATATATATATATATATATATGTTAATTAAGCATGACTGCCGTAATTTTTTACAAACACAGGAGTCCATTTATTTATGTCAAATGAAAGCTTATTCTTTTATGAATATTGAATATTTAGATATTTTAGAGTATAAAAAAAATATCTTCTAAGTATAACTAAATGGAGGGGAACCGTGAGCTCACTTAGTTACAATAAATTTTTATTTCTGTTGTTTCAGATTATGGCTGGAAGTGCTCATTTATCTGCGGAAGTCTGGCTTTTAGGACATTCTACAAGTGAACTTTCATATGCAAGACTACCAGTATGTGGTGATGTGCTTCGTGTTGTTCAGTACCACCATCAAGTGGAGTCAATGACTTTGACACAAAGTTACACCCTTGCTTGCAAAAAAGTCATAAAGTATTGTAAAGAGCCCGAATTCCCACACAGCGAACAGACTCTTGCGTTAGGAAACTCTCAAGGTTGTATGAAGAATACCTTTCTTTGAAGAAGAATAGCAAAACTGAATTTTACTTATGAAGAATTTATAAGCGTAGTTTCGAATCTACTCCTCCAAAAACTTTTGACATATAATCAAAAAATGCTTTAAATGTGGTAAAAAAGGAAGAAAACCGCCAATTTATGTTGATGCAGATAGAGAACATTTTCTCCTGCAGTATGTCGTGCCGTGATAAGATTACTTCAGCTAAGGAATCCCGCCAAAGATATCGACATAAGAAGGCTTTACAATACAAAGAAAAAGTATATACTTCTAAAAATCAAGCAGAGGCTTCTGCTCATGCAGATTTCGAGTAATCATCATCTGAAGGAGAAAGTTTAATTGCAGCAGACAAAGAGTTTTGTCTACCTTCTTCAACTAGAAAAAAAGAATGCACAACGTAGTCCTTCAAATTAAAAAAATATCATTACAACTTCAGGTGTGACTGCTGTTCTTGACCGTGCAAATGTTACGGATAGAAAAGCAACAATGGTTGCTGGACCAATAGCACAAGTCTTGGGTCATGATATTGCAGCTATGACACTTTCCAGCAGTTCTATACGACGTTCCAGAAAGCAAGTACTCGTAAGAGAGGCAACATACAATGAAGGCAGAGCTTCATTGTCTATTGAAAACTACTGGGATGGAAAACTACTCTTGATGGGATAAAGGAAACAGTAGAACGAATTACAATAATAGTTTCTGTAAATGGAATGGAGAAACTTCTTGGTGTGCCAAAAATAACACGAGCAACAGGAGAAGAACAGGCTATGTCATGCATTCCATCAATTAATGACTGGAATCTTCGTGACGAAGTTCAAGGCCTTGTATTTGACACAACTGTATCAAATACAGGCCTACAAAAAGGAGCCTGTACCATAATTGAAAAAGTATTAGGAAGGGAGCTTGTTTAGATTGCATGCCGTCATCATATTTTCGAAATTATGTTGTCATGTGCTTGAAATATTTTACTTGGTCCAAAGAGGAGTCTCTTTGAACGTGTTAAAGAAAAATAGTCGTCACTTAAAAAATATTATTTTTTAGAGGTGGGTAGCAGTGTATTCGTCAATCCAGTAATGCATAATCTTCGAGGAGAAATGGTCCCATATTTTCAGGAAGCTTTGAAATCTCGTCAGAGGCGTGACGATTATAAAGAATTTCTGCGACTCAGTCTCATCTTTCCTTGGGGAATTGATAAGACAGAAGTTACATTAAAAGCCCCAGAAGCGACTCATCACGCACGCTGGATGGCTAAGGTTATCCTGAAAATATACTTGTTTAAGCATCAACTGAAACTAACGGAATGTGAAGAGGGCAATATCACAGTGTGCTATCTTTTTATTGCTTTGGTCTACTCGCGTTTTTGGAATGAAGCCCATTTTGGAATTAATGCTCCTTTAAATGACATTCTGCTTCTTAAAACTTTGCAAAAGTACCCAAATCAGACAATATCTAAAGAAGCAACCACAGCCCTTCACAGACACTTTTGGTATCTTGGAAAACATCTTGTTGGTCTTGCATTTTTCGATCATAGAATTAATGCTGAGACCAAACAGAAGATGGTCTCCAATCTCCAACGTAATGAAAACACTAAAGTTGTTCTCCTGATTGAATCTTAAAAAAAAACATCGAGGATTTGGGCTTGCATAAACTGGTAAAACAAAAAACTAAGCTAATCTTCAGTCTCCTAATGAAAGATGGATAAAGTTTGCAGAGTATACCTTCCTGAACACTAACCCAATTTCTTGGGAATAGAATACGTGCTTTCAAGAATTTCAACATTGAGCGATTAACTTAATGGTTGTTAACGATCCAGCAGAAAGAGGTATTTCACTTATCAAATCGTATAATGCATCTCTAACAAAAGATGAAGAACAGAAACAGTTGCTACTCAAACTTGTGGCAAAACATCACAAAACTTTCCATCATGCTCAAAAGGATCGATGTTTAATTTGCAATTTTAGTTATAATTTGTGTCAAAAAGAAATAATTTGCTATTTAACTATTTTCTTTTCACCTTAATATAAATATTAAAAAAAAAATTGTCTTTTAACACCAAGATCTGTTTCAAATAAACTTGTATTTGCAAAGACTCTTCATTTCTATCCCAAAAATTAATTTATCAGCAGACTATTAAGTTAAGATCCATATAGCGACCAGTAAATATTGTTCAATGTGGTAATACAATGAGGCATGTGGAGATAAAAAACTATAAATTATTTTTTGGAGGGACCACCCTAATATATATATATATATATATATATATATATATATATATATATATATATATATATATATATATATATATATATATATATATATATATATAATAAATAACTACAATAATAATGAAAACTGAATAAATATTTTCAATAAAAAACAAATAAATAAAGGAATAAACAAACGGAGACCTAGCAAGTCCAGGAAGTCACAACGCCAACGAAAACAAAAAGACTGTTAAAATAAACAATTAGAGGAAGATAAACTTTTAATTTCTAATTAGCTTCCTTTTCAATCATAGCCTGTCCCGCGTGCCAGTTTCTCATAAATCTCTCTATATCACTTCTTCTCTTTCCTTTATTTAAAGCTGCCTCCTACACGAAATTCATTACGGAAGACGACCTCTGAGTACAGTAGCCAGAATTACTAATGAAACCCTGAAACGGACTTACGACTCGCCCATCAATCTAAATTTCCAAAGACAAGTTCTACACGGTCAACATGGACACATTTAATGAAATAAACGGAAGGAAAATTAACAGGAAATAAAATTCGAAACATTAAGTATTTTTGCAATAATAACAAAATATATAGAAACTATAAGAAAGGCAATATTAATCAAATGATAAAATACATTGCACTACATTCTGGGCAGTGAAGTTGATGATTGCGAATATAGTATAATATCTTTTTGTTCTTCCGCGTAGCCAAGTAGCCTAAGAGATGATTTATTTGACATCAATGCGGATGATCGCTGCCTCAGTGTGCACAGTTCGAATCTCACCCATGTAGGGAATTTTTGCGAATTAGGAAATAATATTTCCGAAGAAAAGTTTTCCCGTTTTCTGTTTCTTGTGGTTTGTTGAATATTCATCATTCTTTCGCGCTCATTAAGGATTTATACATCTTTATGTATATACATAAGGATATAATCAAACTATTTAATCAGTGACACAAGGTAAACAAAAAAGACTGGAAATCTTATATTATTAAATGGATATACATGTAATAATATAGATGCAACTTCTTTTTATTTAAGGAGGCACTCTGGCGACGGAATACTAGGGCAAAAGTCTGCGTGCTTGCACATTTATAGTAAGCAAAAAAAAAAAACCCAATTACTCGTGGAACTTGGGGATTCCTATTCACCTCTTTCACAACATTCTCTCCACTATATTCTAATTTCTCCGCATTTTTTTTAGTGTTGATTTGTTATGATTTTTGGCCCCATTGAACCGTTGAACCCGTTAAAATTACCGTTTGGTGTCTCCGATCAGTAAAGGAGGCAAGGCTCTCAGAAGCAATCAGTGATCGAATTCACTTTGTCTTATTCCAAAACACTTTGACATTAATAGCTTTGTAAAGGAGGCTAGGAGGAAGAAAATGATCTATAATTTAGTCAAAACAAATATTGTATTTTAGCTTTCATACCTCATTTACTCTGCCTTTATTATTCCCCACTTCCCCAAATCCTCCCTTAAAGGAAGACTTGTAAAAGATTTTAGCAAGGACTTAATACAAGAAATGATGGCCTGACCTCCACACTCTCCCACTTCGTGCTGATGGCTACCTGAATGAGCAGTGTCACGCATAGGCTCATCCCAACTCTGCCATTTACTAGAAAAGGTTTAAATGAATGGAAACACAGAAGAAAGCAAGTTTGAGGAATAGACCTCTGTTGAACCCACTATAGAGAACCCCGGAAATGGGACTTAATTCTATATTCTAGAAGAACTAGTTCAATATCATGACGGCCCAACCAAGACTCCATGGGACATAAAAACCTTTCTCTCTATACTGGAAGCAGGATTGATAACTAAGCTTTCAAATATGTGTGAAGTGGCTGTGGAGACTACATCGTATACACCAGCACAAACCTTACTAATTAAATCTGTAGAAATGATAACTAGCAAACACTTTGCCAGGTGTCAAACACAATGGAAGACAAATGATAGAGGATGACACTTTCATCCGATCAGCCAATCCAAAATCGGATTGGGAGCAGTAATTAGGTTCCTTTACCCTGAAATTCAAGTAGCACCAATTAAGCTAATAGACACCCCAATTGCTACGTAGCCATCTGCCATCGACATGAGGATGTCAAAAAGCGAAATTCTAGCGAAAAGAGATTATACTAAATAGGAATCTCACCAAAATTATCGTCCTAAATCTTTCCACTCGAAGTGGGGGTTAAAGAATCACTCGAAGAATAAAACTAGTACCTCTAAATAAAGGAGGTTGTGAAATTTGGAAACAAGACACGCTTGTAATATGATGTGTGAGTCGATGGATATGGTCACTAAAGTTAAACAGAACATCACAGGTTGCCTTCGGTTGAAGGTCTGTCCAAAGAGAAGTGGATGGTGATAAGAAAAAAAGATCCATATAAGAACTATTGATGATCTTAATTATAGACCGATGAATGGGATTAGATATCCTAATATTATTTATTGACGTATACAGAATATTGCTAAAGGAGAAGCATTCGCTGCAAGAATGAATGGGCTCCTTGAGAAAAAGAATTCACAGCCAAACGAGAAATGGAAAGTAAATTCATCTGACCATTAAAAAGGCAGTAGAAAACAAAGAATCCTCAGCAGGAGAATCCAAGAAAACGACAAGTGAAACCTGGAAACAAAGAAGATACAATAAAAAATAAAAAATTCACAAGAAATATAATGCCTCTGCACAGTCAAAGAACTAAAGTCCGACACCGATGATTTACAAAAGGAGAATCCAATGGACGAGAACCGCACTGTAGCGAAAAGAAATCACAAGCTAAAACAAAAAACGTAAGAAAGGGAAACAAAGAAAATAAAGGAGAGAAAGTGACAACTCTGTCTCTGAAGGAAGTAAATCATTAAAGCAAACAAAGAGGAAGAGCCCTTAAACTCAAAATAGGGTTCACCAAATGGCTGAAATCCCCCAAAGTACAAATATGACTACGAAGTGAAACATGAAGTTTTGGTGAGGTAAGAGAACCTGTTTTCCTCCAAAAGACAAATTGACGACATTTTAAAAGGCACCGAAAAAAGGGTCAAGAAAATGGGTTTATTTATCAAAGCGAAGACCAAAATTTAAAACTTGCTCAAAGAGAAAAAAGTTCAGGGATCTAAAAGTCCCCCAAAAGAAAGAGTTTCAGTTTATTGAAAACGAAAAATGTGAAACGGCGGAAAGAAAACAAAGAAGAATATGGAAGTAAGAACATAATTCTTTTATAATATAAAATAACATAATGGTGAAGTTTAGAAAATATATTTTTATATATCTTCTTCTTTTTCTATAACTCTATATTTTAGCAACGTGATATTTTGAAAGGGGGGAAATTTAGTTTAGAGTTTCTTTTTAAAATTATTATAATTGGCGAAGTTCGGAAAATTTATAAAAATTTAACCATGGCTGCTTTTTTTTAGATTTTAAATTTTAATTTTAGTAGCGAAGCGCAAGCTTTCCCGTAGGGCAAAGTGGCGAAGCCATTGCCTGGTATATATATATATTAGAGGAGGTCGATTTTCTGATTTTGGGGAAATTGCAATGTAAGTACCCGTTAGTTAGATTATGGTTAAGAAATATAAAATAAAAAAAAAGACCAGGGTATTTGGACAAAGACAGGCTTACGGAATTCCAATTAAAGTTTAAAACTATTTTATGTAATTTTCAGCATGTGGTGTAAGGAAAATTTCCCTAGGCCAATTACGCATCTAAAATACTTATACATGTATCAAACCAGAAGAGGAAATCGTGCTAATATAGTGTTTTAAGTGTAAAATAATAAGAAAATTATTGTGTAAACTTTGTGCAATTTTAGATATTTTAATTATTTTCATAAGACTATACATCAAAATAGAATATAATATACTTTCTCTCACAGACAAAAAAACTATGGATATAAGCTATCATAGAACATAGAATAATGTCCTTTTGATATAAATAACCGTAGGACGCTTCTTCCTGTTCACTACTTTCGTAAGGATAGATCTCTGACGGCTTACAACCACACACACGTCATGGGAAGCTTCTGTTTCTAATTCTACACGCCTTTCAACACTCTGACATGAGATAACGGGTCTGGAATATCTGACTTGGTATTTGTTTCCATGAATGAATGGATTTCTTGATTAGAAAAGTGTTCTGTAGTTGGTGGTTCCATAACAGCAGGGCAAGTAAGGTCTATTGAGCTAGTGCCACTCTTTTGTATCCCAATTAACTAGATGAATTTTCTTCCCACTGCATGATTGCTCTCCATCCTGCAAATAAATACTATACTCAAATACTGTCATTTTAGTCACCAACATTCAGTCTTACTTATTCCCTAACATTTATAATATTTTCTTATTTTTCGAAAATTTACCTAGATAGAAATTACATAAACGTTACCGGTGTCTGAAAAAAAGTATCATCTGAAGCCTGATACTCCCGATACAGTCATCATCATCAATTTAAAATGCGTTTCGCATCATCAAAATGAATAAGCTTAGGTCGGTGGATGACAGAAAAAGGAAGCGAGGTGAATATTGCCGCTTAGAGGATATTTTTATTTCACACCCCGCGAGAGCATAAACTTGGACGATGCAATGAACGAACGATTTTAGATTAGTGTTTGGGTTGTTATATTTGCATATAGACATAGGAGTCGTATTGCAAGAGTTAACCATCTTGCATGACTGAGTGGACCCATATTCCAGGCCGCCCATCTGTCATATACTCTTCCTAACCCGATGCCTTTGCAATACACATATGGGTAATATAGAAAAAGACGCATAACACATCAAATAAAGTTGTATTTAAATGGAAATTCGGTACAAATAATTTTGAGAATCCTTATAACAAGTCTATTCAATGACTGATTCAATGCAGGATTGGGAGCGTTGACATATCGTTATCAGATAATCTTTAGCAATTTCGGACATACTCTGTATTATAGTGGACTTGAGGGTTTGAATGGAGTTATGTGGGTGTTAAATGACCTCTTTTCGACCAGGTCACATACGTAATAGTCGAGGGAATTGAGTTAGGTTTAGCTCTGAGGCCATGTGCCTGGGAGAGCATGATTGTGGAAATTGGCACGCATCCTAGCTTGGGTTGTTCTCGCCTTATGAGATAGTGCAGATTGTCGTAGAATGCCCCCTCCTTTTTGTTTTAAGAGTGCTAAGAGTGCTAATATATTGATATCTTAATACCTTAAAGAACAGAGCCGTTCCGAAAGACGTAAGGATATAAGAAAAACTCACAATAATCCCAAAATAAACTTATATTTTAACTTTAACCATTGAATACACAACATCTAAACATTACTACAGCAATAATATTATCATAAACAAGAATTAATTAAATTAGTTTGCCCCTCAAAAATTGGTTAATTTCTCTACACACAACAATAATATAAGATTTAGGCTTACGGACTCATCTGGAGTTTAAAAGGCCTCAGGAATGTTATTGACTCACGACGCGTGCCGCCTGGCCAGATGTAGATGGGCAGGATCACAAGGTCGTTTTGGCGAGGGTAGCAGCTGGGGGGTCCACACGGTATTCCGGGGAGGGTTTTTCAAGGACGAGAACAATTACGGTGCTATATGCAACACCAAGGTAGTCGTGGTCTCTCTGGCGAGAGTGAGTCGAACTTGGTTCTTAAACCAAGTTAACTTGGAGTGCGGTGTGACCACCGAGTAACGAGCTCGAGGGGGAGCCTTTCTCCTTCGTTACTTAATTCCTCATTGACGAGGACTGAACTCGGGAAGGGTCTTCTTCAAGGGCGAGGATTGATGAGATGGGATTTCTCTGACGAGAATAAGTTACTTAAAGTTCGGTTTGGTAACCAGGAACTAGCTCGAGGATGAGCTTCTTCTTAGTTGCAGTCTTCCTCAAGGGCGGGTATAACGGATGGGGGTTTCTCTGACGAGAACAAGTTGAACTTGGTTCCTCACCAAGTTAACTTATGATTACGGTGTGGCCACCGAGTAACGGGCTCGAGGGGGAGCCTTTTCCTTCTTCTTTTCTTAATTCCTCAATGACGAGGAATACCCCTGGTGTTTAAGGTGCACCAGGATATGAGGAGTCTCTCTGGCGAGAGTAAGTTGAACTTAACAAAGTTAACTTATCGTTTGGTTTGATAACCAGGGACTAGCTCGAGGATGAGCTGCTTCTTAGCCCCTTAAGGTAGGTGTCCAGCCTCTCTTGCAGGGTACTTCTTGGTCTATCGAGCATGAAACTCTACCAATCCAGTCTAGGTAGCTCGGTATTAATCGAGGACTTCGTCACCTGGAATCTGACGTATACTCCCACGATTTTCCTCAGTGTTCCTCATTTATACCTTGTCACCCCACTGGGGGAGTGATAAGGGGGAGAGGGGCTTGAGGACGGCCCCATGAGAGTTCTTATGCCTAACGGTTTTTCCCACAGAGTCTTACATCGGCTCCTCGTTAGCCTTCGAGCTTGGGAGAAACACGTCTCCAATTTCTTATTTCACGTGAAACTGGATCTCACTCTCCTGGGGAAGATCTTGCATTTTGACCTTTCGGGTCTTTCATGGCACCGAGTGGAGCGACGCTGCGGTTGAGCGCTGGACCTGCCGATGCCTTCGGCTGGATGTCTTTGCGGTAACCGCCTTGTGACTCCACCAAGAGTAAACGGGGGGGGGGGGACGATTCCCCTACACAGAGACTTTTTGGAAGATATAAGTTCTTCCATTGCGTGCTCTCTCTATCTAAGGCATCATAACCTTCTCTACAGCCTCTATGTAGGCAGCATCATTGAATCTTAAGCCTTTTAAACCTAAGGAAGAGGGCATTACATGTCCTTTCCTGTTAACAACTATCAGAACGATCGCAGTTGCTGAAAACTTGGTATGCATTACAGATGGAGCCTCACTTGACACTGTTTATAACCATCTGTCATTGCTTAGATTTACCTTTTGATTCTGGTCGAAGAATTCTTCATCAGAGAAAAACCAAAGCATTTCAGTTTCTTGTTTCAACATGGAGAGCAAGCGCTTTACAGAGACGAAACGATTCTTTTTTTTTCACCTAATATGAGCTGACCTCTTCGCATCGCATACTGTAGAAGAATGAGAGAGAGAAGAAATTCCTCCCCTTCCCCACTGACTTCCCCAGTTCGCCGTTGACCGCTCTAAATTCGTCTGCCATCTATACTGCGAAAACTGGAACAATGGTGGGTGTCGCGACTTCGCGCTATAGAACCTTATCGCGACACAAGGCAATTAAGGAAGTCTGTTGGCTATAAATCTCTCTCCCTTTCGAGATAATTTCGAGGTATATATTCGACAGTTCAGAATTGACATGCAGATTGTGTCTGAAGCCGCCGTGCAGTACGTTAGGTATAAAGTTTTCGTTAGTTAAGACGAAATTGACTACATTCTTGTCCAGAGAAGAATTGGGTGATTGTCGAAGAGCCAAGGAAGAGATAGTCGTCACTCAGTGTTCTTCGTGGAAGAACACTTACCTTCTCACCACGTCTTTGGATTTTAAGGATCGGAAAAGCCATCCCGGAAGCACCCTCCTTTTGCCTCTTAACGATAAGTGCCCCACCTCCAACTTCAGTTTCCCGAAGTTCTATTGAGTGTCCGTGAGACGCCCACAAGTTCAAGCTCGAACTTACCTACCTGGTCCCACTCCACACAACATCAAGGTAAAAGGGATTTAACCCCTGCTTCGTTCACGTTCCACCCACCATTACTTATTTGATTATGCCTCGGTTCAAACTTAATTGATAGCGTTAATCATCTTAGCAGTGAACGGTCAATATTTAATTGCATTGCCATTTAACTTGCCCTATATGTATATTAAATCTTTAGTCCTATTAAAGTATATTTGTTTGTAGCCGTGTTTGAATATTCCTTTTCCTAGCAACTCTGTATGTAAAGCACTCTGAGAACTATCTCAGGTGGACCCATAATTTCGGTCGGCCAGTAGGCCTGTGTGCGTATAACGGTGTACACCGGTCAGATAACGACATAGAACTGGCGTCAGATCTTTGGGTTTGAAAAAACATTCCACCCTACCTGATCTGTTTGCTATTTCCTTAAAGATCATTATTTCCACGCTATACAGTTGCAAGTGTCAAGAATATTCATACCAAAATAATAGGACAATTTTTTTTTGTTAATAGGCAATTATATTTTTTAGTAGTTGAGCGTATTTACGTGACTCAAGATACCACTAATTAAACGGCAAGAATAGCCGCCAAATTTTGGTTTTGCTGTTGTAAAATTACGAGAAGACCCAGTCCTGAGTCAGGTTTCCTCGTTAGTTATTTTCTTTTTCTGGTTTACATAATTAATTATAACCTGTTTTGGGGGGTTAATTGTTAATTATAGGTAGGTTAGATTTGTTATGAAGAGCCTCAATTGTTCTGGTAAGCTTTATCATGTGCCAAAAGACGAACGCAGCATATTTAGAATGTCTTCGTTCGATCGTTTTCAGAAGCAGGGACAGATCCTAGGACTATCAGGAAAGGAGTTAGTCGCTTACGTTCAAGAGGAAGAACGAAACTAACCTGCAGAAAGGAAAGAACAGAGAGAAGCAGAAGAAAGGAAATAACAAGCACAGAGGAAGCAGAAGAAAGGAAAGAAAAGGCACATAGAGAAGCAAAAGAAGCACAGAGAAAACAAATACGATAGCTCGAGAGAGAATTAAGCCATAATCATGTCGAGATTACTTCTGTGGGTTTTCGTAACCATCAGACACACGCACCCTTGTTAAAAATCCCCGCGTATAAAGACGGAGAACATTTTTGTTCTTATCTGACCCACTTTGAAAATTTTTTCGAACTCAACAATTGGAATTTAGAATCAGATGGAGTTGCCCGTCTACTCCCCCTCTTAAACACTTGTCTGCGTGAAATTGTTTATTTGTCTCCACTCGGAAGCAACTCTGGATTATTCAACTCTAAAATCAGAGCCCCTCTCTGCTATTAATATGAATCAGGAGTTCTATCGGTTTATACTCCGCTCGGCTAGGATACAGCCGGGACAAACATTTAAGCAATTTGGGTTCACCCTTCGCCAAAGAAATATCCGACCTTTGCAAGTCCTGTGACATCTGACTAAAAGGTCACCACCAAAGTTCGTTTTTCTACCGCTCCCCTTCAGAAGACCCCAATCGTGTCTGAACAATTCTTCAGGGTCCCGATCGATTTAATAGGCCCTCTCCGTCCCCCCTCTAGTGAGGAACATTCCTATATTTTGACCCTCGTAGATTGTGCCACTCGTTTCCCAGATGCGGTCCCCTTGAAGAACATTGATAGTATTTCGTGTACAGAGGCGTTGATTTATATTTTTTCCCGAGTAGGAATCCCGAAGGAGATACTATCGGGCAGAGGCCGCCAATTCACTTCAGAATTGATGGAGTATGTAAGAAAGCTCCTGCTACTCAAACTCCTTTTCTCAACCCCTTATCACCCTGGCTCAAATGGGATGTGCGAGAAACTAAACGGGACTCTCAAATCAGTTATCAAGAAATTGTGCCACACCCAACCGCGAGAATAGCACCGCTACCTCCCCGTGGCTTTATTTGCGTGTCGTGAAACCCCACACCGAAAGCTCTGATTTGCCGCGTTCGAGCTATTGTACGGACGAAACGTCCGCGGGCCGATGACCATCCTAAAAGAATTATAGTTAAACCACAAGCTTGATGAGGAGGTTAAGTCCTCCTACGCTTATGTGTTGGATTTGCGTACTCGCCTTCAAGAATTCTGAGGTGAATTTGGAAAAATACAAAATGTTATTTGACATCAAATCCAAAGCACGAAAATTAGAAGCAGGCGACGAAGTACTACTCCTGCTGCCCTCTGAGTCTAATAAGCTCTTATCTCAGTGGAAAGGACCTTTTTCAGTAGTAGAACCCCAAGTCCCGGTCGACTACTTGATTCAGACCCCTTCAGGAAATAAAGTGTACCACGTTAGCCTGTTAAAAAGGTACCACCGACGCGCGTGCATTAATAATCTGGTCGCTTTAGACGAAGAACTCGTCTTAGAGGTAACTTATCCGGTCGAACCGGTTTACCTCGTTGAAACGGTTTGCGTGGAAGCAGACGACGAATACTCTTTGCCGTCTCTCCCTTCCCCCTAATCGGACTCAGCCCCCGAGCTCGAGGTGAACCCCCGTCTCCGATCTATCGAGCAGGCTCAATTGGCGAGCCTACTAAATGAATTCTTGGACGTAGTCTCCAAAACCCCAGGTTGTTAAACTCAATTCACTCATGAGATTGTTTTAAAAACGCAAAAACAAGTAAGAACTAAGCCTTACCCTATTCCCGTTCATTTATGCCCCGCGTTTAACGCCGATGTAGAAAATTTGCTCAGGTTGGGGATCATCGAGCCTTCCTCATCTGACTTTTGTGCCCCGATTGTGATGGTCAGAAAGGCCAATCAATCATTTAGGATGTGCGTCTATTTTTGCAAATTAAATTCTGTTTTCTTTTACAGGCGCTTCGTTCCCAATTTCGCCACTATTGCGTCACCCCTTAATGATATGTTAAAGAAACGGGACCCGATCCTGTCAGTTGGACTTCCCCCGTGGTGTCAAACTTTAACTAACTGAAGGAGAAACTGATCTCTGCTCCTATTTTGAGAATCTCGAATCCGAACAAAAAGTTTGGGATTAGTACTGATGCCTTTCATGGTGCTATAGGTGTCGCCCTCATGCAGTATAAAAACGATGGAAGTGGATATCTCGTGGCGTATGCGAGCAGGAAGCTTTCTGTCCGCGAGAAGGTTTAGGCCACCATTGAACTCGAGGCGTTAGATATAGTATGGTTGATTCGCCCTTTTAGAATGTACCTTATAGGAACCGAATTCGTTATTGAGAGTGACTATAAGCCATCGTCGTACCTTCCTAATTTCAAGAGTCAAAATGGACGACTAATGTGTTAGAATCTGTTGCTCATGGAATATCAATTCCGTGTTGTGTATATCAATGGTACTCAAAATTCTTAAGGGGATAGTTTAAGTAGAAATCCTCTAGAAGACCCTATTGCCATAACTTAAAGATACCATTAGCGTATCTCCTTGTAAATATGTTTGTCGATTTGTTTTATATATAAGTTAATTGTTTGAACGGTCGTATAATTATCCTCGGTTGTAGTGTGTCTTTAATAATGGTTGATTTTTTTCTTTTATTTAGATACTCAATGTGTTGTATGGCTTAATTTAAATTCTTGTTTTTTGTACCTGTGCGTATAGTCTGAAGTAATTGTTATTATTTGCTAACCCCGGTCATGTCCGAATTTTGTTTGTATCTCCTTACACTAATTCAATTTTTATAGCATCTTCCCCTTGAAGAAAAATTAGTTCGAGACATTTTTTTTTGCATCCGAGTTGGGAAATAATGGCTTTCTGAAAAGGAAGAAGTGTAGAAAAATGAGAATGAGAATGAATTCTCCACCCCCTGATTTCCCCAGTGCGCCGTTAACCGCTCTAAATTCGTCTGCCCTATATACTGCGAAAATTAGAACAATGGGAAGAGCATTCAGTGGGTGTCACGACTTCGCGCTATAGAACCTTATCGCGACCCAAGGCAATTAAGGAAGTCTATTGGCGATGAATCTCTCTCCCAATCTAGATAATTTCGGGGTACATAATCGACAGTTTAGAATTCACAGGTAGATTGTGTCTGAAGCCACCGTCTTGTACGTTAGGTGTAACGTCTTCGTTAGTCGAAAGGAAATCGACTACATTCTCGTCCAGAGAAGAATTGAGTGATTGTCGAAGAGCCAAGGAAGAGCTAGTCGTCACTCACTGTTGTTCGTGGAAATAGTTAGGCGCGCTTGAAGCCTTCTCACCACGTCTTCGGATTTTAAGGATCGGAAAAGCAATCCCCGAAGCACTCTCCGTTTGCCACTTAAGGATAAGAGGCCCTCCCAACTAAAGTTTCCGAAGTTATATTGAGCTCCCCATGAGACCTCCACAAGTTCAAGGTCCAACTTACTTACCTGGTCCTACTCGCCGCACATCAAGGTAAAAGGGATTTAACCCCTGCTTCGTCACGCTCCACCCACCTTTACTACGTCGAACCCCAAGGACCCCCTTTGCTCTAAAATTTGCATAATTGTGAAATCATTACTTATTTAATTATCCCTTGGTTCAAACTTAATTGGTAGCGTTAATCATCTTAGCAGCAAACCGTCAATATTTAATTGCATTGCCATTTAACTTGCCCTATATGTATATGTAATCTTTATTCCTATTAAAGTATATTTTTTGTAGACGAGTTTGAATATTCCTTGGCCTAGCAACTGTGTATGTGAAGCACTCTTAGAACCATCGCCAGGTGGAGCCTTAATTTTCGTCTGCCAGTAGGCCTGTGTGCGTCTAACGGCGTAAACCGGTAATACAACGACATAACCTATTTGTAAACACAGGGGACACAAGCGTAATACCAAAAACAGAAAAGACACAGCCCCTAAATAAATATCCACCCATTTGCTGTCTCAGTACCACCTACAAGCTCTTCACTGGCTTCGTAACCGACAGGATATATGACCATCTTTCTTCTGGCACGTACCTAGAGAAAGAACAGGTTGTGAGCAGAAGAAGATGCTTCGGTACCAAGGAGTAGCTACTGATAAAAAAAACATCCTTGAAGACTGTAGGACGAGGCAGAGGAACTTAAGTATGGCATGGATTGACTACCCTAAAGCATTTGACAGCCTGCCTCACTCATGGTTACTACGGTGCCTTGAGTAGTAAAACATCCATCCGGTAGTCAAGGAAACATTGGCTGCTCACATACAGCTGTGGCAAACTATCATCACTCTAAGCCACAGCAAAGGAAAGATCACCATCTCGATATTATGAACCGTAGGGGAATCTTCCAAGGTGACAGCCTATCTCCCTTACTCTTTTGCCTAGCGATAGACCCACTCAGCAAGCTCATGAACAACTGCCGGGGCGCTTACAACTTGAGCCAGGGACTCCAACAAGACCCAAGCAAAAGAATCAATCACCTACTCTTCATGGACGACATCAACTATATGCAAGCTCTGACACCGAGCTGCACCATCTCTTGCAGGTAGTACATACCTTCTCCAACGACATCGGGATGAAGTTTGGCCTGGATAAATGTGCCAAGTGCTGCTTGAGAGTTGTGAAAAAGAGCCAAGCTGATAACATCCAGCTAGATGAGGCCAACAATATCTGGGCCCCAGAGGAGCAGGAGCCATACAAATACCTTGGCATTGAAGAAAATGACACCATATAGCAAAGAAAGATGGGGCAGAAGATTGGCAAAGAATACGTCCGCCGTGTGAGAAAGATCTGTAAAACACAACTTACGAATAAGAATAAAATAACTGCCATCAACCAGCTTGCCATGCCAATAATAAACTACAGCTTTGGCATCATAGACTGGCCAGAGTTAAACATCAACAGGCCTGATGTAAAGACACGATAAATTTTAACACTTTACAGAGTCATGTATAAAAACCAGTGTCTGCCAAGGCTGTGCCTTCCCAGGGGAGAAACAGGACTAGAGCTGTCTAAGATTAACCACCAGCATAGAGCGACTATCGTGATCATCGGACAGTACCTGAGTAGCTCCTTGAACCCCAGCCTCGAAATGGTACATGAATACAAGAGACAAGAGCCATCAAAACCATCTCCAACACCAAGCTGGCCAAGCATTTTAGACAAGGCTGTCTTACAGAAGAGGCAGAATCACCCAACAAGCCTGCCACGGAGATAGCCCGAGAGAGTCGGCAAAAATATCCCCGGACTTTTAAAAGCAGGTGCCTCGAGGAGTTGGCAGGACAAAAACGTGCCACATACTTCCTTGACGAACTCTCCAAGGACTATATTGATAAAGAAGGTTCCTTGGATTGGCTCAAGAGAGGAAACCTCCACTACGACCAGGAGAGGCTTATAATGGCTGCCCAAGATCAAAGCTTAATGACAAATGTTATTAAAAAGATGGCTGGTCTCAGTAATTACAACATGTGCAGGTTCTGCCGCACTGAAGTGGAGAGTGTGAGCCACCTGACATCAAGTTGCAAGGTACTCTTGGGTGACGGCTACTACACAACGCGACACGACAGCGTGTGCAAGTACCTCTAATGTAAAAAACTGAACATCCGATGTCGCAGCAAGTCCTGGGAACATCTACCCAAGAGAACTGTGTGGAATGAGACGTACACCATTCATTATGACCATGTAATTCTCACAGCCACCTACCTAGAAAACGTAGTTGTCAAACCGGGCATCGTAATATGGAACAAGACAGAGAAAGTGGCAACCGTGGTTGAGGTTAGTGTCCCCAATGACGGCGGCCTGAACAGAGTTGAAAGGGAAAAGGTGACCAAGTACCAAGGCCTCATGTATGACATGAAGATAAACTGGAACCTCAGAGAGATCTCAATCATTCCAGTTATTATAGGAGCCACTGGGCTCATGAAAAATAACTTTAAGAAATATCTGGCAAGTATACCTAGCGACCCAAAAGAAAGAGAAATCCAAACAATTGCACTTAAGGGGACAGCTGGAATCCAGAAAAGAGCTCTCGGATAGGGTCTCTGAAGCGGATGAATGTTTGGCATTAGGAAAGGTGCCCCATCACCAGCTAATACTGCAAAGAAAAGGTAAATGATCTAGTTTGTAACGGATATCTTCATGCACAACTCTTCCGATTGTGCATTCTGAAACCTTGAAGTCCTTTGCAAGGGCTATGATCGAGCTTCCGTAGCATTAATTTTTTCCCCCTACTTTCAGCAGAAATTCTTGGGTTCTGATGATATTATAACCCTTTTCATCTGTTTTGTGTTTTGCTGCTCATGTTGGATCACTATCAACAGCTTCCATGTATTTCCTAACTTTGACAACCTTTGGCAACTTTGAGAAAGCGAGCAATCTCTATATTATTTTGGTGAACTTTTTTAATAATGATTACAGCCTGCTTTGTCACTTTAATGTCAGTCATTCTTAATTTAAAAAAAAATGAGTTTAGGAAAGTTAGAGGTATTTAAAGTGATGTCTTAAAAATATTGACGCAACCTATATATATATATATATATATATATATATATATATATATATATATATATATATATATATATATATATATATATATATATATAGTGATGGAACACAAGTATTTGCACATTTAAATTAATTTTCAAGATTTTTAACATATTTTTTGCTTTCGTCTGGTTATAAAACTAACAGAAAACTCAGTAAACATATATTCAACAGAAGAAATACACATAAATTAGATTTTCTTTATAAAAAAAAAAATTGCTAATAAACAAGATTTCGCCGGCGACAAAAGTATTCAACTAGTAATAATTACAATCATTTAATATTTCGTGGCATAACCTTTGTTTACAATACCGGCACGAAGACGATTCGCATATGTCGATATTAGCTTTATGCAATCACTTTTTGCTATTTTGTTTCACTCTTTTACGCAAATCTATATCAGAGAGGCAAGGTTCTGTGGGTTTCGGATTGCAGCCTTCAGTAGTACTCTCCACAAATGTTCAAGAGGATTGAGGTCTGGTGAATGTCTTGGCCATGGAAGGAAGCTTATTTCTCTCTTTTTAAACCATGCTTGAGTTAATTTGACCGTGTGCCTAGGATCGCTTTCCTCCGAAAATATTAATGATGTTGGACGTAGAATTTTTTCCACTTGGTAGCAGCTTTTCCTCCAGTATCTTTCGATACGTGGCATCATCCTTTTTCCCATTAACGACGCAGAGTGCTCCTTTCTCATGTACAGTAAAGCAGTCTCAAACCATGAGACTACTTATTCGTGTTTCACGGTTGTGATGGTCTGCTTACGATCATGGGCAGTGCCTCCTGTCTTCTAAATGCGACGATCATCATTTTGGCCGAAAAGTTCTATTTTAGTCTCATCTGACTATGTAACATTGTTCTAAAATTCACGGTTCGTGACATGTTTTTATTAAGAAGTGGAGATTTGGGGGGAATGAAAGAATGTATATCATTTCGATTGAGCTCTACTAATTTTTATTTAAACTCATTTTAGTCCCAGAAAATTCTATATCACTTTGCAGATCTTTTAATCAATGGATTATTCTTTATCTTTCGAGGCATGTATGTAACCTTGAGGCCGATCGTTAATCTTCGACGACCACTGCTCTTGTCAAGTTGGAGGTGATTCCATACTCGCCATCCTTTCGAATTAGAGAATCTACATTTGAATAAGAGGCTTCAGCTCACTCAGAAATAGTTTTATAGGTTAATCATCTGAATGAATTCTAATTATTTGTTTTCGA
The DNA here is from genome assembly GCA_963969495.1 of Ceratothoa steindachneri. NCBI lineage: Eukaryota > Metazoa > Arthropoda > Malacostraca > Isopoda > Cymothoidae > Ceratothoa > Ceratothoa steindachneri. The sequence continues at coordinate 66,667,399 of OZ018324.1, read as the reverse complement.
TTAACTTGGTGAACTTCTTTGACCTTCAGGCATTGATAAAAGCAAGAGTCTTTCTTCTATGGATTCTTCTCAATGAATGATGGTGCTATTATTTGGCAGCTTACATCGGTTACGTTTCTAGAAATTGCTTGAATCTTCAATCTTACCCTTTTCTTGGAATTTATAAGATATATCTTGATAACTAACATAATTTTCGCATGTTATTAGATTAGTTAAATAATTTTGTCCCTTCCTAGATTTTGTTTATTAGCAATTGTTGTGATATACAAAGAAAATCGTTCCTATATCTATTTATTATGTTAAATACATATTAATATGTGTACTGAGTTTTCTTTTAGTTTTATAACCAGAAGAAACCACGAAATATTAAAAATTAAAAAATGCAAATACTTGTGTCTTTCGCTTGACTGTATATTCATATATATATATATATATATATATATATATATATATATATATATATATATATATATATATATATATATATATATATATATATATATATATATATATATAAATCCATTAAACCACATTGAAAGAGAAAACGGAGTAATTTTTCCTTGCAGTAATATTTTTATTACCTTTTTTTCGAAAAAATCCGTGCAGAAAAGCGATTCGAACTAGGCACACTGAGGCAGCGAGCACCGAGCATACTTTTAACTGTGATCAAAGCGGTGCTCGCTGCCTCAGCGTGCCTAGTTCGAATCGCTTCCCTGCACGGATTTTTTCGAAAAAAGGTAATAAAAATATTACTGCAAGGAAAAATGACTCCGTTTTCTCTTTCAATGTGGTTTAATGGATTTATCTTCATCATTCTCTCGTGCTACTTTGAGAGATATATACATATATATATATATATATATATATATATATATATTTATATATATATATATATATATATATATATATATATATATATATATATATATATATATATATATATTGAATGGTAGATAACTGATACCTGGCGCATCCCCACAGACGTCTCATATGCTCCCAAGGAGATATTAGCGAGTGATGGATAGATGAATGCTCTCTCTCTCTCTGTCCCAACACCCGTATCGGGATTTGTGCCTCTATATCTTCCACTCCCTTTCACTTTCTTCATCTTCACCACTTTCTCTACACATCACTCATAATAAAAATTCTGGGATAGTTGCCCTTGATAATTCTCGCTCGAAGTAAATAAAAACAACCAAAAACAAACGGACAACGGATATAGGTAGTGCCCAGTACTGGAGGCTTCCGAATCTCCGATACTGTAGTCAACTTTGTACACACAGACCAAACCGAATCACTCTCCATTTGAAATGGGCTAACGCTGGTAGCTCTCTAGGAAGTTACCTCTATGAGATATACCTAAGCACACTGCCCTGATTCATCTGCCAACGACACTGATCTGGTAGCAATTATCAGATGCTATGAATTCCAGGGGTTGCGGTACTGGCTGCCAATGATTAACGACTCTGGCTACATACTACATACATTCGAACACTCTCACATGCAAACTTCTACGAATACATTACACTCAGATAAAGGTGATGAGTTCTCTAGAGTACCTATGGACGCACCAGCATAAGGAAACCATTGGTTCAAGATAATTAAAACGAAATAAATGAAGTTGAAATAGATTAGTTGAATTTGTATAAGAACAACTTAATTGGGGAGCTCAAATTGTTTAAGGTGTAAGGTTAAAATATATCTAAGATAAAAAAGAGCCACTTTCCTTACGAGAATCTTCCATATTACATTGACAACCAAGTTTAATGATCGAGTGAAAAAAATCCCCATTGGTAACTGCAACAATGAAACAAAAACTATCTGACCATCTGCTCCTTTTGCAAACAACAATATAGAATATTATCCCACACAAAAAATAAGCGATGCTAAGAAAAGACTTTCATTTTAATGTCTAGAAATAAACTAAAGAACAAATATCATCAAAGGCCCTAGGATCCGCTCAACGCCAGCTTGCTTACCACAAGACAAGATCAACCGACGTATGAGTTACATACCTCAGATGAAAATGGCAACTCTACTGTTACTCTTAGTATTTGGGATTAACCGGTTAATCGATAACCGGTTAATTTTACCTTTAACCAATTTTTAACCGATAAACCAGATACTTATTGTACTGAAACCTAAAATGTGACAGGATAATAAAAAAATATATGAATCATTCATATATTTATTTAATCATAACTTTGCAAAATAAATAAAATAATTATCAATGAAGGAAACATTAGTTTATTTATTTTTAACAATTATTTTCTAAATAATCTCTCAAAAAACATAGTTTAGTGTTGCTTCAGACATACTAGATCGGAATTTTGTTACAAATTGACCAGAAGCTGAAAAGGCTCTTTCAGCCTGAATGCTGGTTGCTTGAATTGACAACAAAGAATTATATAGTTTTCTAATATGGTCTTGTTCGAAGGGAGAAGACGGGAGGTTATTTCCTTAAGGAAGACCAAAGACGAATAAACAAGTTACAGGAAAAGGTTGGAAGAATTATGGTATAACAAAGAACAGGAGCGGATGGAATCCGACCCAGATCGGATATGAACCATCTTTTCAAAGAAAAAAATTCAGCCAACCTGGTAGTGGTGATAGGGTGTAGAAATGGGAGGTCAGAGTGAAAGAAAGACTAGCCTATGTTTGAACAGTGTATTTAAGTGTGTTTGGGTGAGGATGTCTCCAATTGAGGCAGCAAAGTTTGAAAATATCAAGAAATCAGTTATATAATTATATTAAATAAGCAGGAATAAACAATGTTGGGATGTATTAAAAACTCGAGGTTATACGAGGGGCGGTCATTAAGTTTTACAAATCGGTAGGGCAAAACAGAGGAAGGGGGATAGCTTTTTGTGGGGGTGTTAGGACAAGTTATGACATGTCAGAACCTGAAGCCGCACGCTCCTGCCTCGTCTATTTAAGAAGCAGTAGCTGATCGCAGATCGTCAGTCACAAATTTTTCAACAATGGAGAAGGTTGAGCACCGCGCAGTGATCAAAGTTTTGACCGAGGAAGGCAAGAATGCAAAAGAGATCCATGAACGCATGGTTGCAGTGTACACCGATACCGCCCCTTCCTATGCAACCATTGCTCGCTGGAATAGGGAGTTCCGCCATGGTCGTGAGTCCCTTGAAGATGACCCCCGTCCAGGACGCCCATCAGACGCGACCAACGAGGACAATGTGGCCCGTGTGGAAAGGAGGATCCTTGAAAATCGACGGGTGAAGGTCGAACAAATCGAGCGAGAACTTGGAATATCACATGGAAGTGTTATGAACATCATCCACGACAATTTGGCCATGACCAAGGTATCTGCCCGTTGGGTCCCTAGAAACCTCACGCCCCATGATCGACTTCAACGTTGTCAAAGTCCACAAGGCCAGAGTTGCACAAGCTGCCCTACAGTCCAGATCTGGCCGCTAGCGACTACTTTTTATTCCGCCAGCTCAAGGCTGCACTGCGTGGACGTTTGGGGACGATGAAGATGTCTAGCTCACCGTCCAGGAGTGGATTGAACAGCAGTCAGGAGATTTCTGGTTATCGGGAATTCGAAGCCTCAGGGACAAGTAGCGCAAGTGCATTGAAGTCGAGGGTAGTTATATTGAAAAATAATAAAACACTTTTCCTTATATCTCGTTTTCTTATATCCGAATTGCAAAATTTATTGACCGCCCCTCGTAAGATTCACACAAGTCACCGATATGCGAAAGATGGGCCAATATAAAATACTAAATTTTGAGAAAGGGTTTCAGAACTAGAGTGGTAAGAGGGGCTTCAAAATTGTTTTTGGGCTTAATCGGGATGAGAGATGGAGACAGGTGTGTGGCAGTAATTAAATCAACACTACCTGCTTACTCAGTAGCTGTCAAAATGGGAGAAGCTATGATGCCGCGAGGCCAAAGATAGTTAATTTTTAAGATTAGATAAAGTCAGTGTAGAAAGTATGCAGAGAGCCCTGACAGACTGATTATTAACATAAATTAAATACATCTAAAACAACCGTGAGCAAAACTTATACCAAAGCGGAAAAAGCCACTTCAACTTGCACTCAACCTAAAATGAATATTTTTCACTAGCAAACGAGTTAATGAACGTAATGTTCCAGTGAAAGGATCTTTATTCAAACAATTCCAGAGAATTGATTCTTTTGCAATATATAAATTGATAAACAACATTAGAAGGAGTTCTTTTAACACTAAAATAAGTTAAGTTAGAAAAGAATTCAGATATATGAAGTAAAAAATGAGACAGAAATGGGGGTAGATAGGAAAATAGAAAAAATATAGGCAAATATTCTGTTAAAATGAAAAAACAGAAAGAGTTAAATCGCACCTTCCCTAAGCTCTTTGTAGTAATGCTTGGCGATATTGTAAAGGCTTTGGCATACAAAAAGGAGAATTAAAACTACTGGAAGATATTTAAGGTTTATTTTATTTGTTGCGACTTTAGTGCCCTCATTCCCCGGAGCCGTATGAAACTCTGCCAACGGCAGCAGTTAGGTACATTTAAAAGCATAGGATGGTAAAAAACCCCTGGATTAAAGAAATGGCTTCGTAGATTCAACATTCTAATATTAAGCTCCATGGAATTAAGACGAAAGATTGGAACATAATTGGCCTCTTTGGAATAAGATAAATATTATTGAGAAAAATACTTTCATCAAGTTAGAACCACGCATATGCTAGGACATAGGATTACATATGTAGTAATCTAATGTAATATAGAATCTTAGGATAAATTATTGGAAAACGGGGGAAGGGAGATAATCAATGCGATAGAGTGCTCTGTAATTTTGCGTACCGTCTAGTCAGGGTTCATACTTGGGCAGATGGCTCCATGATTGCCCCGTTACAAGTCCATGCGTGCACATTTAACTTATACAACATCATGGAGTTACTCCTTAGGCAGCCTTTTCTCCTTCAAAAGGCATTCACATAATCTAACCATCTTTTACGTGGTCTTCTAACCATTTTCCCTCGCTTACAATCACTGTCATTTATTCTCTTCACAAAACTATTTACAGCAATTCTGCTTACAGACCTACACCACATTTAAACTCTCTCAGTCACGACCTCGTTCTAATCATCGATACCTTATACCTACTCATTATTCAATCCACTGAACCATCGCTTACAAATCATCCCTCTTAAATTGTTCACTCGAACTGTTGTCACTCGTCATATTTCCTACCATACCATACACAAATCTAACTTCCCCAAAACAACGCTGGCACCATCATGATTTCATACAGTTTCTTGGCACATTTGACACTCAAACCGATATTCATCAATAACTATGATTAATTACTCCGAAAAATTTCTTACCTTTCAAAACCTTGTGGTGACAATCTGCTTCATCTGTAATACTGAAATTTAATAAATATCTTAGATACTTAAAACATTGCACTTGTCTAAAGGTAACATTCACGTAATGACTATCCAGTCATGGCGAACTGTTTTTAGACTATTATATATTTTAATATAAGAAAATTGATCGAAGTAATCAGCGTTGCATTTTGTTTTAATATGTTTCTCTCATAATTTGAAGGTGGAATATACCAGAATTTACAGCTTGAACCCATTTTATTAATAATTAAAGCCATTAGATATGTACATTCACTATTTACAATGATGTTCCTAGTTCTTTAGGAAAGCTTCAATTTGTTTTAGCGCGTTGGAGACCAAATTTGTGATGATATGTTGACTCACATTGCTCCATATTTGCTCAATTACCAGTTGCAACTTTTCAAAACTGGATGGCTTATGTTTATCAACCCCCACTTTCAGTATAGTTCACACATTCTGTATTGGTTTCAAATCTAGTAAATGAGAAACAGCCGCACATATGGAGAGTTTCCGGATGCTTCTCCGTGGGCACGACCCGAGACTCGCAAAGCGCCCCCCTTTTCTCCTCCTAACGAAGGATCCTTCAGAAGTTCCAAACAAGCGGAAGGGAGCTTCAGCAGAGAATATCACTTTGATGAGGCTTGTTCACAGCCCTCCTCGACTTGAGAACTTTGTATACTACCCACTCTGCGCTCTAATACGTCCACAGCTACCTCTTTATATTCGTGAGAAAGCATGGCACTGGAAGCATCCTGATCCTTGAGCTGGGACCTTACTAGAAGTCGATCTGGGCGTTTATTCAAAGCACTTGTGCGCCCAGACCCCTTTTTTACATGACTGTAACAAGTTTTTTTAAAGTTATTAATGATCTTAAAGATGATGGTTCTGGATGCAATACTATTAGCAACTATCTCTTTGCATTTCAGTTCACTTTGGTGCAGAACAACAATTGTTGCACGATTTTCTATGGAAAGAACCATTTCTGGAAGTTAAAATAGTCAAATATTTATCTTTTATGAAATAATCTTACAAAATAGATTATAATTACACATTTAAACCATATTTGTCATCATTTTGCCTTTTTTATCGTATGGTAAAGCTCCGGGGACTGAAATCACCTTCTACATGAAAAGGACCAGAGCGCAATTTTGGATTCACAAAGGAATCTGATTAATTTGGAAATGATTTATTATTAATAACCCTGCAATAATTAAATATTAGAATAATTATTCATATCACTAAATTTAACCAAAAACGAATGAAAAAAAAATTACTTTCAAGACTTTTGGCCATGAGTGTACATAATATCTCACCCCACCCCGTTCTCACTAACAGACACCATCACTTTACTCTTTTCTCCATTTAATTTAAGCCCCCTTATATACACGTTCTTTGTCAAATGATTCGATCAACATTTTAAATCCCTCCTTCCTTAAGTGCTAGCGACCACCAAGCCATCATCATATACCAACATAGAAACCATATCCTCCCCATACTTCATCAATCCCGTACCCCTTTCACTTCGTTGTTTCTTGAATACCCTATCCATAAAATGTTACTCTGCCATGGTAACACCTCTTTACATTCTTAGAAACTACCATAACACTTCCCAATCCGCATGATCATGAGCATTCACCACATTAATGATCTAGCCTCCACTTTTCCTCTCTTATCCCCTGTTTTTTATTTGCTCTGCCACTACATACATTTGATTTATATGCCGCCACTAGCTCTAAATTCACATTGATCATTCGGCACTGATTACTTAGTTATATATTTTATACGACCAATCAGAAGTCTCGCATACACCTTTTGCCTCCGTTTACCATTTCTCCCATTTATCACAATACTACAACGCTACTATCACTGCATTCTTTCAGTCCTCTTGCGTTCTTCCACTTTCAATTGCTTTACAACAATCCATCAGACCACTTCTATAACAGAAATCCAATCAAGTTATTGGCATCATATAATCCAGCTGTATTTACATTTTTTAGCCCTATACATCACCCTATTTAAAACAGCACAACAAATCATATTCATATATGCATCATCTTCCATACTCACATAATACGATTTGTCAAAGTACTGCATCAATCTACTTTTGAACTTCTCATTGTTCACAAGTACTCTGACATTCTCATTTCTGAAGTTCACCTAACTATCATTCTCTTCGTTTCTCTTTCTCACTTCCGAATTAAATCTTTGTTCCTTTCCTAATCCTCATTAATCAACCGTCTAAATTGTTCATTTTCTGCTTTATTACTATGACTAAGTACTAGTTTTTCTCTTCCTTTTGTCCTCTTATATTTACCCATCAGCATATCTTCCTAACATTTTCATTTGCACTATTAATTATTTTAAAGTACGGCTCTTTTCCCTCTCTAATGCATCTTTTTAATGTTCACTCCAGCATTTTACGTTCTGTTTTCTCTTTTCTGGTGTATCACACCCACATGCAGCTTTTGTACTAGCCACTATTACGAGGAGCGGTCAAAAAGTTTTGCAATTCGAATATAAGAAAACGAGATATGAGGAAAAGTGTTTTATTTTTCTTCAAAATAACTACCCTCGACTTCAATGCACTTGCGCCATTTGTCCCTGAGGCTTCGAATTCCCGACAACCAGAAATCTCTCGACTGCTGTTTAATCCACTCCTGGACGGCGAGTTGGACATCTTCATCGTCCCCAAACTGGCGTCCACGCAGTGCAGCCTTGAGCTGGCGGAATAAAAGGTAGTCACTGGGGGCAAGATCTTGACTGTAGGGGGGATGGTTGAGCTCCTCGAATCCACACTCGCGCAAAGCAGCTTGTGCAACTCTGGCCTTGTGGACTTTGACGACGTTGAAGTCGATCATGGGGCGTGAGGTTTCTAGGGACCCAGCTGGAAGAGAACTTGGTGTGATAGAACGGTCTGAGGCCGCTTAAATTCAGCCGCTATCACATGGTTAGAAACACATTGCTACCCACGTGCATCTGCGAGAGGAAGCAGAGCGCGTCATCGCCACCTTAGCCAATATTTCATCAAGGAGGTTCATTCCCTCGTTTCGCCTCCATACGTCGATCTCACCAGATTGAGTTAGGCTTATGGGCAGGTAAGGCATTTTCCAGACGCAACCGGGGCATTCCCCCGAAGCCTTCCACTCAATTGTCCCCTACGCCAAGGGGATGGCTTCGACTATTTATATCATAGCTTTTTCGATTGAAGCAGATCAGATCCAGATTATCTTCGCGAGGCATCACGCCGATCCGGTCTCCCTTGAGCAACATAGGAACTCTCTACCTCGAGAAATCCCTTATTTTCCAGAAGAGGACAATATCCCTTGAGTGCGAAGGTCGTGCCTTCGAGACGCCAAGTCCACAAAGCCCCATTGTTGTTCAGAAAGAGAACAACGTTATAACAGCCATTGTCCTTTGAGCCCGTTGACAAGAGACGGTTCTCACCCCACTTGTTGTTCAGAAAGAAAACAACGTTAGAACAGCCATTGTTCTTTAAGCCCGTTCGTCAAGAAACGGTCTCATTTCCAAGACATCACGTCAGGATAATTTAATTCCCCCCTTTTTAACGTTCTTCAAGAGAACGCTTGGTTTCAACAATAACCTCCATTGTTCATCCTAAACATCCCCGATTTGCTGTCACAAAGATCGCTCGTACCTCCGAGCCCCACTTCGCTCTCACTTTTAGAAGGCAGTCCTTCCACTTCGCTAAGGACACCCCCCCCCCCCCCGAAGAACCCTTCTGATGGAATTCGCCAGTGGACCGAAGATTGCTTCGCATCGTCTTCCTCTGCACAACAACTTTTTAATTACGTAAGCTGAGCATTACCTTTAATCATCTGACCTTTTATCAACGCCACCCTGTGCTTTAAATGGTTTAGCGAACTATCACCCCCCCCCCTTTAATTTTTATTTGTTTACCTTTTTAAATCTCTCCAAATCTTAATCCTCGGATTAGTCAGATTTTCCCACGACCCTTTCCATTCTCCGTTTATGTAAACATTTTCTTTTTGTGTGTTGTTGATAGTTTAATTAATAAAACTCTATTTTATTAATGATAGCCATATTGTTATACTTGAGCTCCGTTCCATTTCTTAACCTCGGTCAATCAGATTACCACGCACTCGAAATATTAGAATAATTCCCTCAACGAATAGTTATATATGGTATATCGTCGAGAGCCAATTCTACGACACTTGGTCATGGCCAAATTGTTGTGGATGATGTTGATAACATTTCCATGTGATATTCCAAGTTCTCGCTCGATTTCTTCGACCTTCACCCGTCGATTTTCGAGGATTCTCCTCTCCACACGGGCCACATTGTCCTCGTTGGTCACGTCTGACGGGCGTCCTGGACGGGGGTCATCTTCAAGGGACTCACGACCATGGCAGAACTCCCTATTCCAACGAGCAATGGTTGCATAGGAAGGGGCGGTGTCGGTGTACACTGCAACCATGCGTTCATGGATCTCTTTTGCATTCTTGCCTTCATTGGTCAAAACTTTGATCACTGCGCGGTGCTCAACCTTCTCCATTGTTGAAAATTTTGTGACTGACGATCTGCGATCAGCTACTGCTTCTTAAATAGACGAGGCAGGTGTGTGCGGCTGCAGGTCCTGACTTATCATAACCTTGTCCTAACACCCCCACAAACATCCATTCCCCTTCCTCTGTTTTGCCCTACCGATTGGCAAAACTTATTGACCACCCCTCGTTTTTCAAAAATTTGATTCGTATTTGCTCTATCCACTTATTTCCCCTTCTTCTCTTCTTCTTCAAGCATTTTCGCGTATTATCCCCTTTCTCTTTAATCCCATTTTTAACTTTTAATTATCTCTTCCTTTCCAACCCAGGTCATTAAATTTAACCTTACAGAACATAATCATGTGGTCGAAGACTCCTATACTCACACCTCTTACTGCTTTTTCACTCAATACACTCTGCAGCATAGTTTTATTTATTTGGCTTTTAAACTCTGTCTCTCTCTTTTACCCAACTCATTTGTGTTTGCACAGAAATAATACATATGGTCACCATACAATGGTTCTTTCAGCAAATCATCTCCGTTTCATTCTTTCCAGGTGTAACAAATTCTGCATTCATCCCATTTCTCATCATATCATAAATTAGTCTATTCAAATCTTTCACAACCATCAATCGATACTCATTTCGAATTCTACTATCACTCATTCTCCCATATCATTTCAGAACCGCCTTTTCTCATCCTAGAATCTATAATTACAAGATTCCTATACTACATCGCCTAATTTCAGCCTTTAAGTTTCAACATCACCCATATAATCCTCGGATTCACGCATTCATACGCAACCATTGCACCATTCCACTACCCCTTCCCCTACCACCTTACTCCACAATTAATCACACTCCATTTACTCCATCTTGCACATACTCTTCATTTCATTAAAATCACCGCGTTTCGCGCTTACAGTATGAAAGCAAAGATTAGACAATAAATTCGCATAGGAGATCGATATGAAAATTTACGGGGAAATAAATTTATAAATTTCTAGAATTTGCAGAAGGGTTCATACTTAAAATTATGAAGTGATTTTAAAGAGAGAAGATGAACACGGATAAGATGATAAAATGCGATCGATTATAACCTACTATTCAACCGCAATTTTCATATTAAGGATATTTCAGCTATCGGTTCTTTCAACTCATGTAGCGATCGCAGAAATCTCAGGAGCAAAGCTAAAATAGATCATAAACAAGAGCGCCAATTTCATGACTTAGAGAACACACCCCTCTGAATTTCGATACCTAAAGTTGCCTTAGCCAACAAGTTTAATGAAATTAAAGATTATGTGACAGAATTCTCATGAAACCAACAAAAATATAACAAATCATTTACTATTTGGATCTTTCGTAAAAACAATCGTCGATACAAAGTCATGAAGCCAGATTTCTGCGAGGATGTCTTGTCATACTCGATTGCCTCATATCCTTCTTTTATTTTTTTATATTTACTGATTTTTGTTTTAGCATGTCTACTTTCTTTTTATCAAACTGTCTCTCTATTTCCTATTAACCTTGCTTTTTGTATGTATTCTTCATTTTCCTTCTCTGTTATTTTCAAATTCGCGCTATACGTATCACTCTTTATCCTTTTTATCGATGAAATGAATTCAAGCAGAAAACAATCCATTTTTAGCTCCTCATTCCCTTGATTTGGAACAGTGAACGTTTGAAATGTGGCACACACGAGTAGGGAAATCGCTTCAATCGTGATTGATGGCTGGCCCAAAATCGCTAACCTTCTTTCAAGATTGAGAGCGGCTTCTCTTCCATCATTTGAATTATACTTCGTTTCTAGGGAACCTTTCTTAATGAATTAGATTTGGAAACGACATTAATAAGGCGAGTCTGTAATATAATAGTTTAAACTCGAATTTAATTAAGTTCGGAAAGACTGAAATTCAGCGTAAGAAATTATACACTACTTCGGATTCCTTGCCTCCGTTTGATTCTCGTAATAAATTAGAGGTGGACAGGAAGAGTAGGAGTAGCAGTTAGACAGTCTGTGTGAGCCTAAAGGGAATCTGGTGATTTATTGTATAAATTAACGCCTGTGCAAGGTACAAATGAGAAAAGAAAGAAAACACACTTGCACAAATACGCATTTTAAGACAAACCTTACTCCTAGAATTATTGATTACATTTGTATTTGTATCTAACTTATTGTTTCCAGCTTGGGAAAACATATTATTTATAGATGGGCAAAGGACAGGGCAACAAAATCTCAAACTTTGAATCAAACACTATCTGAGATTTTAAAAGTACTTTGGCAAGAATTGAGGACCACAGCCAAGATAAAGAGGCACGGAAAGAGGCGGAATAGAGTCGACTGGAACAAAAGATGAAAATTAGAAACAATGGATTTGCTCTCGCCTTTATAAATGAGGGATGGAGGGTTTTAGAGGGGTCTATGACATCAGATGTTTATGCGATCAGTGTAGACAGGAATCCATCGTATTTGCACAGTTTTGTTTGGATATGTGTCCAACCTTTTCTTCAACATCTACTAGTTTCTGAGAAGTTTGGGTTAGTGCGCTTCATCGCCACTAAAACTTCCTCACGCCCCAAATTATATCTCCAATAAGTAAAAGGCCACCCATAATTATGTCTGCCTCGTAAACTCTTTACAGTGATGGGATATGTATCTCTGGCCGACGTGCTGACTGGCCCCAGCCTATTTTATCTTCCTTTCTTTCGGTATCTCCCAATCTCCGTCCCCTGTACCAACTCTCCTCCCTGCCAATCCATCGTCCCTTTATAATCACGTTTTCTCTACCCGTTTTGTTCGCTCCTTCTTATCTTGCGCATGTACCTCATCGATCACGATCCGGCACTCACACGAAACATGGGGCCGAACACTCCTACCACAAGATGTTAGGCGTTGTGACCCTAACCGCTCAAAAGACGGTCACCAAGATGGATCCGTCATTCCGAACTGCATACAAAGCCAGGTGTAGGATTTGGTCCGACTTTTTACAAGAGATAACGGAAAAGGCGTACACCACGTAACCCAATCATAGCTGCCAAGGACATTCAAAGGCGCCCAGTAGTGGCGTTTCCTTGTTGGGGTCAATGATCGCCGACACAGTCGGTGATGGTTAAATCTTGCTTAAGGGCCATGGATAACTCAATCCCACCCCTTTCTCTCTTTACCATCGTTGGAGCAGCTCTCAAGAAGCTCCACATTAGAAAAGAAGACCTCCCCTACTTTCTCAAGGGCCCCACCGACTCTGTTCTACCAGAGAGGAGTCTTATTCATCTCCTAGGCCTACGGGTGCGGTGGACTACCCTTAACCTTCTTTTTTGGAGGCGCCATTGGGCGACTTACCTTCTTTCTAGCGGCAGTTCCTCCTTTACTTTCACAGGGGAGTGCCAAGAGAGCAAACAGGCAGCCCGGAAATGACAGCCCCCAGTGGGAGGAGCTCCTCAATAGAGCCAACTCCATTAGGGATTAAAGGATTAGCAGGGCTCGCCGCTCCGTAACCCCTACAACTCTGTGGTCCTGTATTTTCAGTCTAGAGGGGGCGGCGTGCCTGCCCCCCTCTCTTCCCCGATGGATGCCGATCTTGCGGCTATAGACGAGACGAAACGTATCTTGAATGGTATCGGTGATATCTTGGGGGAAGTTAGCCACATGGAAGCCCCCTAAGATGGACATTGACCAGGAGGGGACATAGCCCCAGACGGCAGGATCTTCGATAGGGTCTCACAAGGTGAGAAGGGACCTCCTCCACCGGCTGGTACCCTTTTTGCAGCCAAGACCTTCTCAATTTCAGAGAAGGATCTTGTTGAAGCTGGTCTATCCGGCCTAAGGGATCATTCCAACTCATTCTCCACAGCCCTCTCCTAAAAGAGAAAAGAAATAAGAAACAAACTAAGAAGACTAAGGGTTCCTCTCCCTTCGCGGGAGCTCCGGGGACAGGGGGATCCATGGCCATTTCGTCAATCGACCAGGCCAAGATCGGCAACTCTGGTCCCGAGGCTCGTGGGGGGGGGGGGACCAAAGTCACAAATGCCTCGAGCGAAGACTTGATTACGTTGAGGGGCCCCTCATTTAGAGACTACCCGGTGATTTCGAGTCAGCCCGTTGCCTTCCAACACTTTCTGTTTATATTCGCTCCACTGATGGCCGCATGTGGGCTAAGAGAAACATGTTCCATCATATGCGAGCAGAGAGTCGAAAGTGACTCGTTTCTTAGACGGAAACCTTCTGGCGAATGCATTGGATCCCTCTGAGGTGGCCATGATTAGTGCCTTTTGGACATTTGATGCCACTCCCTGGTTTTTGTAACGCCGCACTCTACTATGAACTACGTGAAAGTAGTAGTTTAAGTGAAGGAACTCGTGGACTACTCCATAGATGACATCAAATTAGAGCTGCTAATCCATGGAGCGTTCAAAGTGGAATGCGTGATAGGAAAAAAAGTAGAGGCCTCAAGACCCACCCCTACACTCTTCGTCAAGTTCGACATTGACAGGCTCCCTGAGTCGGTGCATGCCGGTTGCTATCGCTACTGCGTGAAATTATTCGTGCCACTGCCGCGGAGGGTCTACTACTGCCACCGCTTTGGTCATACGAAAAGCTCCTGTAGGCGTAAAAATTCGGGGTTACCCGAAGTCTGTGTAAGTTGCTTCAAGACCGCACACGAAAAGTCCAAATCACGTATAGCTAAGTAGGTCAATTGTGGAGAGCCACACCACGCTATTTCAAGCTAATCTGTTGCGCATCTTCTGGAGAAAGAAATTCTAGCCGTTCAGGCTACGGATCGTTTCTAATTTCAAGAGGCTAAGGACTTGAACCTGGCGCACCCGGCGCTTCCTAAGACATCTTATGTCTGAATCTTAAATAAGCGATCCTCTGTTCCTGGAGCATCCATGCTTACGAGCACGGTCGTTTCCGCGCCAGGTTGTACACCTTCTGCGCATCTACCCACCCAGGGTGTTCCCTAGTAGAGGTAATGGCACAAATGGTTCCCACCCATCCTCGGCTAAAACTAGGGCTCACCCGGCCCTTCCCCAGCGTGGTGACCTTTTTCATAAGGTGAAACGGCCACGTGCCTCTACCGAGTCGTTAGACTCAAAGGAGGTAACACCACTGAAGGTGTTCGTGAGACCATTCCTGAAAGGCAGAAAGCAAATAGACTGGGCGCCGCGTTTTGGTGAATCTTCCAAAGTAGGGATCCCCACCCCCGAAGCCTCACTGCTTGTCTAATGTTTCGAGGCGGGAAAGGAAAAGATTCGCATGGCGTGCCTAACCTCCCCCGATAATTCATCAAAGGTGGCCGCGGGTTCAGCTCATTGTTCGGCCAACAGAACCCGTAGTTCTGCCTCCGTGAAGCGTACGGCCATTACCATAAAGGTCTTCTCTTCGATGACTGCCTCCTCATCTCTTAAGAGCTAGACCTGGAGGGCATATCCCTTCAATTGGAGTTGCCGCAGACACTAGGCCAAGTGGAAGGAGCAACGGAGGCCTGTCTCAGTGCGTGCCCCTGCCTGCTCCGAAGGTATAAGTGCTTAGCGACCCCACCGCAAAAGGATGGGGGCCGGTCTGGAGGATTCGCGTTTCAGGCATAGCAGGAGCTGCACATACATTAGAGGTATAGTGTTATTTCTGCGTACATTCCACCCTCAGCCGACTTATACGGGGGTGACTTGCGCCAGGTCGTGGCACGGTTCCCGATGCCCTTTCTCTTGCTCGGTATTTGAACGGTAGACACCTTTTTGGGGATATTACTTGATCAATCCCTGGGGTCAGGTACTTGCCCACCCCAGGATGCCACGATTGCCGCGACTGATGTCGAGATTATCTTCTGCTAGGTTCCTAGAGATGTGGGAATTGCGGAGAATTGGTGCGCCATGAGGGCGCCAAAGAGTCCGCGATGACTGGACGACCAAACCAGCCTACTCTTGAAGACGGAGCGTGCTTCCTTCCTGTTTTTTTCTCATGTTCTTTTTTGCTTGCTTCTCTGCCTTTTTTTTCCTGTTTTTTTAATCAAATGGTCAACTTCATAGGGATGTTCAGTGGGCGAAAAGTGGATAGAGTGTGAAACTACTCATCAAGAGATGTTTATTGTGTAAACATGGTATGAATGAAGTTTTGAATGAAAGAAAATCAACTTGAGAAAAGAAAATACATGAGTGAGTGTTTGTGTGAGAAAGGAGAGAGTTCCGTTAAAATGAGTGTTTGAGAGAGAATCTACTTACTTAGGAAAGTGTATGTTATTGTGTTTGTTTTAAAATTTTATGAGCCCATTTGTCGACTGCCTACTAGTCGATGACCGGACGACCAGACCAGCCTACTCTCGAAGACGGTGCGCGCTTCTTTCCTGTTTTTTTTCTCATCTTCTTTTTTGCTTGTTTCTCTGCCTTTTTTCCTGTTTTTTATCTTTTTTGTTTGATTTTGAATGGTTTTAATTGTTTTTTCAATCTAGCCTAGTATTGGGGTAAAGCGTGATTTCAGCGAATAGTAGGCAGTCGACAAATGGGCTCATAAAATTTTAAAACCAACACAATAACATACACTTTCCTAAGCAAGTAGATTCTCTCTCAAACACTCATTTTAACGGAACTCTCTTCTTTCTCACACAAACACTCACTCATGTATTTTCTCTTCTCAAGTTGATTTTCTTTCATTCAAAACTTCATTCATACCATGTTCACACAATAAACATCTCTTTATGAGTAGTTTCACACTCTATCCACTTTTCGTCCACTAAACATCCCTATCAAGTTGACCATTTTAACAGCTCTCACTCGAGACCTTTCCTCCTTTCATATTATAATTTCCATCCCATACCTCATGTTTTGCACCAGCATACTCCCATGCAGATCTACAGAACAGTCCACACTCAATTACTCATCATTCGCAAACCCTCAAATCGTTCCAAATCTTCCCCAGCATTTTAAACTTGTGATAGCAATTTGCTCATCTCTACCACTTTCATTCACACTGCATCCTAGACACTTAAAACTTCGTCATTATTCAATGGTAACACCAAGAACTCAAAAATTATACTAACCTCATTCTCACCCCGAAGGCATTACATTACTGTTTTTGCATTCACGTTACCCATCTCGTCTCGCACACCCTGTCTTCAAATTTGACAAACATTTCCCAACCCCTCTCACTCTCAGTCACAAACACCAGGTCATCATCACAGAACAACATGGATAGAACCAATTTTTCCCCATCCCTTATCAATTGCAATTCCCTTTCCTCCATTTCTCTCCACACTTCTCTCAGTACTCTATCCATGAAGTTATTAAACAGCTATGCTGGAATCACACAACATTGTCTTATCTTTCAGCCTATATTAAAACACTCACTCCGGCTATCTTTCACCGTAACGCACACCTTACTTTCAACCTAAATATTTTAATACAACTCAATACATACATTCATATTACCTGCCAAAGTGCTTTTCTATCTAGAAGATCATAAGTTTTGTGCAGAGAGATACACTCGTATACATCCACACCTTTGATCTTTTGGCTCAGTGCAAAAAATTAATCTACCACGCCACTCACTCTAAACTTACGGAACATAGTAAACACATAGACAATCACCGCCATTCTTTTAAGAGCTCAGTGGCTATATCATCTTCTTCAACGTCTTTCCAATTTTTCACATTTCTCACAATAATAACAAACTCTTGTGTGCTTATGTCATCCATAACTTGACACAGTTCCAGAATTCTATCACAAATGCAATAACATTAAAATTTGTCTTATCTCAATCCTTACATTATATAACTCATCAAAGTATTCTCGCTATCTACGTTTAACCACCTCATTGTTCAAAAAGTATCCTGCCATTCTTGTCCTTGAGGTAACTCAGCCTATTCGTCTTCCGGTTCTTCACTCAACTTTCTTACTTCTTTCCTTAAACAAACTCCTGTTTCCATCTGGATCCTCCTCATTCATCTCTTTTCAAAACCCTTCATTTTCTGTTTTCACTTTTCTTTTCAACTCCTTAACTGCATTTATTTGTCATTTCCATCTACACTATTACTAATTCCAATTAAGTATCCTCTTTGCATTCCATTACACGCTTCACACCATTATTCGACCATTCAGCATTTTGCTTCCTCTTTACGGTTCTCACCCACTCACACGCGACCCTTGCAATGCTCACTATCACTTCTTTAAACTTTTAGAACTACCTCCTTGTTCACATATATTTATTCTTATAGGCTCAATCATATTTACTAAAGTCTCGCCTTACTCTTTCATTCAATAATTTTTCACATTTTCCTTCCTTTCGACTTACCTCACGTATTCATATTCATGTACTAATTCGACCTATACCATACAATCATGCGTGGACAGATAGTCCACGCATCAAATAGGTCCTCCAGTATATACTTTCTTACTAAGCGCCGATCAAACATACTCTTTACCTCTCTCCCTCCCCTTTTCCCATGCGGTCATGCACATCTTTGTTCTGAAAGAATGTGTTTGTTACCTACGTTTCTTTCAGCACAGAATTTCACATCTTCTCTCTATTTTCATTCTTTTCGAGTGTGCAAAAGTTTCCAGTTATAGCCTCTCTTATTCTCTCACGTATTCGTACATTCATATCTCCCTTAACTACAGAGCGACACCCATTCCTAGTTTTATCCACCACTCGTACCAAGTCATTTCATTTCTATCATTACAGGGATATACCCTACAATCACGTACACTGTTAGCTTTGTAAATCTGAACTATACCCACCTAAATATTGAGCTCACACAATCATATCCAGCTATTACTTTATGCCATACCTCACTCACTAGCGCTAATTCTGCTTAGAAGCTCGAGAGAACTCGAGGTGTATAATTCAATTCATTAACAGTGGTATTATGCAAGATAATATTGGGGAAAATTTTAATGGAAGCCAAAAAGTAGGAAACTTTTCTAAGTGTCCTGAAAATCGTAAGAGGGGTGGAGGCCAATCGGGAAAGACTTGGGTAATATTAAAGATGAGGGGGATAACTCGCTTGTAGTAATGAAACGAAGATAAGTAAATAACACTATTTTCGTTCTTTTTTCTTTCGAGGCATTTGGCTTTTCACTTACTGGCTTACATCCTTTCCAGACACTCAATTTCATTTCAAATATGTTGACCAAACCTGAACTGTATATTCCTAAGTAAAGGCACACTAACGAACTTTAAAAAGGAAGAACAATTTCTTCTTTTCGAAAACTGCACTGCTTTCAAGTACTAGTTTGTGAATTCAAGTCCCTGATAATTAGCACATATATTTCTACACTCAGTAACCTTTAGACTCTGCCGTTGTATATACTGATTTTACCAGGAGTTCTCACAACCCAATGTGTATTACTTTACATTTGTCCGAGTTGACAGGCATCTGTCCTTTTGTCTGGCCAGTCCCGCTTTCCAGCGCAGGTCAGCTCTCAACTTATCGTCACTACACACGTAAACAATTTTATGTCGTTTGTAAACTCCACTATTTGTCTAAATAATTCTTCGTCTAGAGAGTTGAAATAGATGAAGAATAACGGAAGGAAAAACGAAACCAATCTGGAACTCAGCTCGTAACCGATGACCAGAGAGAGTCCGAGACGCTAATCTCAACCCTATGCGGCTCACAGAAAACCAGTTATAAATCTTTCCTAATACCCATTGCTCGTGGATTAGTCAAAAGCATACGGTGAGGCACTTTATCTAAGTTCAGATAGAGTACGTACAATGACACAAAACATCCTTACTTTCCGATTAGCTCGTGGAAAATGTCCAACAAATTTGTCAAGCACGGCCGTTTTCTACTGAACCAATGCTGAGAAGCACAGATTAATCAATATAGATCGCGCGTGAGTGAGCGGTGCGGATTTACATGTAGACGAGATGGAGAATGAAGAGAAGAATGAGGAGATGGAGAATACAAGGAAATTCATTGAAAAGTATGAAGGTTTTCCGTCAAGCAGTAATAAGGGTACGAACTTCATCGAGAGACTATTTTCCACACACTTATCTATTTCACAGTGGATTATGCACCTGTACATGCGTGTCATAGAATCAGGTAGTCCTTCTTGACCTTGGCTACCCTCCTTAGACGTGGGGAGGGAGGCAACAAACAAATATAGGGAATGTATCCCTTTTAAGTACGTGGGGATTAAAGACGAGTGAAAATTCTAATATTGGCCAACTTGGATACTATTTCAACAGGCTTCGGGTGGTTATAGGATATAAACAGGTGAAACAAATTAAACTTTAATAATAAACAAACAACAAATGAGTTTAACAAGAATGGTACACTTTAACTTTTACGTTAATCGTCCGGCAAATTAAAATTGAACTGGATTTACAATAAATGAATTTACAATATGGTCTGGGCCGTACGAGGCGCAATAATTACTGAGAGGGATCGAGAGGAGACTACGAAGTGAGCCTTGCGGTCGGAGATCGTTATGCCTCTTCGACGATGAAAAAGAAAATGTAATGGCTTACAATTTTCTGGAGGAGACCTCGAAGGATCACTCGGGGGAGTATTCTTTTCGGAGAGCGTAGCTAAGCGCGTTATTCTTGACTAAGTCCTTCGTCCTTGACCTCAGTCGTTCTACAGTACTGGCCGGGAGTATCGTATTCGTATTTTTGTAGCACAATTTAGTCGAGCCTATTTACAGGAATGGCTCCAAATTCGAGGGTAAAGATGGCTTCCATGCTATCATGCCTCTCCCCCGCCCCCCACTTGATGCCGGCAGGGTCTTTCTGGGAACAGTGTCCTTTTTTCTCGCCGAGCTGGTGCACTACACCGCTCGGCACGGGGAATTACGCGCCATGCCCGGTCAGGAAAATGTTGAAATTGTATTTTGCTTGGTTCCTGACTTGCAGGGGCTGCGGGATATGATCACCCTGGCGAGGATGGGAAGCTCTCCTCATAGATAGCGACAAGACCGATATCTTGCTCTTCTCTATCATTGCGCTTCAACTTTTCCAAAGGACTTTTCCCAAAATGTCTTCACGGTATCAAGTCATCTATTGTTGCCTTCAAATTAGAGACTCGCGAGACGCAGCGTCATTTGATGGATCGGTTTCCTAAGCCTTTCTGTCATGGACGTCTGGTTTCCCAGACGGTGAGACACATTTTGATTGAACTTCCTCCTAGTATGTGGGAATTTCGTAACCCGTACCTTTACAATAAGTCTCAATCCTCCTGTACCGGATCTATAAAGGGAACACCTGCACTATGAAAAGATTGAATTTTTTGAGGAAGCTAGTGTCCTTCATAGCCGTGAATTATTTAAATTGCCGGTTGTATACTCATGCCGCCTAGGAAACCACTCCTTCCCTCGGCACCTAAACGTGTTTTCTATAGATTTATTCAATATTGGTAGATGTCGTTTTTATTTATTTTATTTTTGCTTTTTAGTACATATTTTGTTCAACAGCAAACGAATTTAGGGGGAAGTTGTAGTGAGGATTTGACCCAAATGTAAGCGAAAGTTTAGTTTGTCTGTCATATGGAAGAAGGATTAGCAGGAGTTTTGAGGTAAAGACGTAGGTTTAAAAGGCATGAAGAGAGATATTGAACATATCATTGGCAGAACTTCACTCTAGTGGGTTCCACGACACTGGGTTGTGGAAGATTAGATATGTAATTACAGTGACTAGGAATAGCAATGATGATATCTGATGGAAGAGCTGATGATTCTCAGATCGAAGATTCCTGAGCAAAATTTACCTGGGGGCTATATATTTGAGAGGGCTGTATATTTGAGTGCATAAGCAACGGAAGATGTAATTCTAGTCTTAGGGAGAATTATCTTAAATACATGGCCTATATTTAAGAAAATCAGATAGAAAGATGAGTTTTTCCACTTTTCATTACTTACTGAATTTTAACTGAAATTTTTCGTGATTTAAGAAAGCTAAAGAGTCCTATTCATATTTGACCTTACGAGACAATGATAAGATAGTCTCGTGCTGCTTCCCGCCATGAATAAATTTTGACATTTAAGTCCTTCTATTATCTATACTTTTATCTATAGGCTATTTAAGAAAAATCCTTGGTCTTGTTCCAGGGAATATTACTGGCACAAATAATCTTAATACATCAACAACAAAATGAGCGTTATCAGTAAAATATTACACGTTGGCGCAGCTACAGCACTCTTTTGCAATCCACATTATAAGCTGGAGTCCCAATCTTAAAAAATGGGCCCTTCGTTTCTCTCTTCATTTTCTTGTTTCTATTGGCCATTAATTAAAGAAATGGAAGGGGACTTAAAGAGGCAGGTGGAGATATCTTATCGCTTCTAATTGCATCAACATTTGAAGTTCAACATTAATTAGGGCAGGAAACATTCGAATTTCACGTGATAAGATGAAGAGCCGTCGTGAAAGAGCAGCAAAGTCGTTGCAGTGTTTAGGGCGCCTTTGAACTGTTTAAGTGGTTATTTGGTCAAAAGAGTTAATATAATTTGATGCATCCAAATAAATTTGCCTGGTTTTTGTTGTGGACTACTTATTTAAAAGAAAAGAAGGGCAGAACCAGCATGAATAATTTTGCCAGAAGGTTTAAAAAAAAGTTAAAAAACTACGGTAAAGGAAAGTGCAAATATTTACTGACATCCGAGTGGTCAAAAGAGGTTACTACTTGAGGCGCAAAGAATGAGGAAACACCGTAATTCGTGCATACATACATTCTTTGCAGTGCAGGCCAAAGCTGAACATTGTATTTCGGCCCCTGAGGGAAAGCTAAGTCTCGATATGTTCTAAGGGAAAGACGGTTGCCTTCAGGTAGCGTCGGATGTCAAGAACCCGAACCAAGTTTTTATGAAGAAAGCCAAGAATTATTATAGGGAATCAATCAGGCTAGTCACATCGGGTCTTTTGCCAGACTGAACAACGCCAATTGTAATCATATTCACTAGTGTCACTTGAAAATGACAAGGATTACTCGCGGGGGCCTTCCAGCGCCAGGGGGTGTTTACCTGCAGAATTTTCACGCCTCCCCCTCAGAGGAGAGAGCACAGCACGGCAATGACGATGAGTCCACTTAAACGCCAATTATCATATGAGACGAGAACCACGACTTGGGGTCGACATAATGACTGATAGGGCCGATCTCCGAGGTATGACTACTTTGCCTGTGCCTACTCAACAACGTCCCTCTCATTCTTGTTTCATTTGCTACTATTTAACTCCCCCTATTTTGTTTGTCATACTTTGCCGCTCTGATGATGCGATAGTTTTTGATTTTGCCGACAGTTCTGAGTGGTTTCTAAATCCCCCCACCCCCAATCAATTTTCCGAAATGTCAATTTGGCATCTCGGGATTGGAGTTTGGGGGCAACATCGATAGAAAATAAGATATAGCCTAAAGAAAAGGGGGGTGTCAGGTGGCATCTAGAAGAATGGATGCCATCCCGACCCCAACAGCAGCATTTGCGTGCCATCCTTACCTTGCAAGCTTTAATGCCCACAGAAGGATCTTAAGCTATACGAGTATCTCCTACACATTTTCACGTCCTCTACCTTCACCATTTTCTTTACAGATCTTGACTTAAAATCTTTAAGCAAAGGATGCCCTCGTTTATTTTGGGTTTAAACAAAAAAAGTGATATATATAGCGTGCCCCCACGGGTATGGAAAAACGCCCCCATGCCCTGTGATAACAAGACTGCTAAAATAGCCAATTGGCAATTACATTTAGGTATTAGATTGGTCTTCGATGTGGAGCGTTTCCCCGGCGTGCCATAGGCAGTTTCGAAGAGACAAACCATTGCTACTTTAACCGATTTTATAAATTCCTTTAAAATGTTAAATCTTGAAAGGGGGTTTAGAAAAAACGGTAAAAATGCCCCTTATGTATATCATTGCGTCGTCAAGAAACTGCTTAGGAGTTGAGAGGAAGATGTCTCGCGATTTAGAGAACCCACCATTCCTAAATACAGAGGAAGCGATTATACCCCCTAAAACTATGCCTCAAAGACCCCTCAAACAAAAGGAAACAATAATATTGTCCTTCCTCCATCTATTGACAGGTAGGATCAATCAAAGTGTCGGAACTGAATTAGAAAAGTGCCAAAGTTCAAGGACTTTTTATTCATCTTCTAAAGTGACACCCCGCGACATTTTTTATTATAGTTAAACTGGCAGCCTTATATTAACCATGTCCAGAGTACCTGAATTATTTCCCCGAAATTATTATTGTTCAGTGTGCTTGAAATAAATTTAATTGTAATTGTTAAAATTAGTGGCGCACGACCTTTCTTAGTGATTTTTGCGTTTTGGGGTCGCATCCACATTGTATTATATGTACATATACCATTTTGAAGGGAATTTTGAAATCCCCTTTGATTGTGTCCCTGCTATTTTTAATAATCTAGTAGTAATCGCTAGTCATGGCAGATAAGCTCGTTTCAATCATCTCTGGATGCACACTACAACACTAAAAGTCACACTGGCTCTATCAACTTCGATACAATAAACAAGGCTCAGAGTAGTGTCTCAAACAAAGAATCAACCCAGAAAAGAGACTGGGTCTCTCATATCATCTTGTTATAATCTATTTTGAGAAAAAAACAGTATAAACCTTCATCTCCACTGAGCACGATCTTGGTAGCTGAAATAGCTTCGCATTGCGCCATGTTTAAGGAAATATACTTCGTATTTTTTGATCAATGGCCAGACAGTGTGACACGTTTTGATCATTTCGGAAGTGAATTGTTTCCCCAAATTACTTTTCCAAAATTCTTATATTCAGATTTTGGCTAATTTTTCTCATAAAAATTTGAGACTATTGGTATTTTATTTTATAGTGAAATTGTAGATAGGTAGGCACATATCTCGTTACTCTAGCAATTATTGAATTTAAAATACTCACGAGGTAACCTTTTAGGTGTCTTTATGAATAAAAATGTTCAGCTTTTAATCTTATGCTTGATTCATTTTTATATGAGACCTATTATAGTTTAGGTTGAAATGAGACTTGAAATGTCACTCAAATCACATGATACAGTTTGTTCTTCCTTTTTCCCTCCAGATCGATAATGCCTTATGTGCTGTAGCATCACTCTAGTCAAATTTCATCCAAAGAATTTTGGTCCCTGACATGCTTCCTCATAATCTCACTTCATGCAGATCTATCACACACAATTAGCTCATTCAACATTCACCTTTCTAGAAAACAGTTACATCATCAAAGGCAAAACTCGAATAACATCGACCATCCCACCAGATATAACTTAGTGTGAAAAACTCTTAGTCAGGGGGATTTTCCTCATTGTTAACTGTGTTTAATGATGACCAGCATGAGAAATGAGTTGTATATATGAAACGTACTGACATAATATAAAAAAAACCACAGTGGCCGAATAATTGTATAAAAAAAGGTTAATTTCACGTTCAAATTTAGGGACGGTAACTGCATTCAATAATAAATAATCCTCAGTCGTTGGGTGATAGGCTAATATGTCTTGTTTTTGTCATAATTTTTATCTGTCGATGCCATATTCTCCAAGCATCCACATTCAGTGTTTTTGGAGTGAGAAAAAAAGTTCTAAAAGCTAACAAAGGTCAAATTCATGTTTAATTTTCTACACATCTTCCAATATTGTGTATTTTTGGTTTGTTCAGAATACTTAAACTAAGAGAAGAGCATTAAAACTCGAACGTGCTAAAGTGACGAAAGAAATCAGGCAATTGGCTATCTTATATCAAAAATTTTGGTTTTGTAAATTTGAAATAGAGAGGAAAGTTGTATTCTCAAGATACATGTTCTAGAAAAACATCAAAAAGATGGTTGGAACTCAAAATAAGGATTGAAAAATAAGTTTAAACGATTAACTACTAAATATAATTTTAGGTATCTAATGTTTAGGTAATTTAACTGCTTTCATTACACAAACACCACCACTTAGGCTAAAGTATCATGCACTACAACTTCTTTCTCAATTTAAAGATCTTTATCAGTAATCTACCTTGCTACAACACAGCACATTGGTTTGTTCATTCCAAAGGAGAAAATCAGGAAAATGGCTCCCATATACTAACATTCATACATTCACCACTCACCACATTACCATTTGCTTCTAATATTTTTATCACTCACCTTTACCTTTTTATTCTTAGCAGTAATTTTCACAATTATCCTTTTCTAGTTTTTCCACTTTCTCGACTATTTATAGAATAACTTCCTTTTTCCATCTCGATCCTCATTCCCCTTCCTGCAAATGTTTCATCTGCTCCTTTCTTTGCCTGAATGATCTCTCGTTTCATTGCATTTTTCACTTCATTGTGTGAATGTTGTGCAGCTTCCTAATATTCTCTCCTTCCCTGTTATATGCCTGAAAGTACGTCTATTATTTCTTAATAAGCTACGTTTCATTAACATCTTTACAAGTTACAACAGCATAGTTTCTTTTCCAGTTATTTTACACCCCCATACGGCCATTTAACTAACAATTATCACATTCCTAACATTTTCTCATATTTTCTCTATCTACAAAGTTTATCTAGCATTGTCTGTCTTCCACTCTTCTACATCCTCACACAATCTTTATTCTCTCTCTAATTTAATAGTGTTACAATTTGGATTCCTTTTCTTATCGCATTCCTCCCCTCTTCTTATTTAAACATCAACCAGTCTAATTTACACAGCAGAAACATATAGAGAGATTCGCCCATGCTCATAACTCTCAAAGCTTTCACATAAAAGCGTCCGTTAGCATACTTCTTAAGTATTGTTTTTCATAGATACCTGTTTTTCTTTTTACCCTTTCACAATATCCACAATGAGACTTGTTATTGTTGCGGATGCAGATTGGTTCATGTTTTCTGGTCTCTCTAGTCTCTGGCGTCTAAATCTTTGACACCGTTCAGCACAACTCATGGGTCGTTACAACTTAGGGCGACCACCGTCAAGTTTATCCACCTCAGACATGGAATGTATGGTTTGTGCTTAGCTTGGGGTGAGTTTACTTGATACCTCACAATTCAACTAGTGTGGAGCATTCATTATGCTTTAGGTTCACGTTGAGGTGGTAAAAACAACAGAATATTACTCATTTTCATTATCGCTAACGTCGCCTCTTTCCTTATGAATCCCATTCATAAACTTTATAGCGTATATCTCCCATTTGTTTTCTTTAACTCTTCCACCGCTCTTCTCTCTCCTCAGTTGAAGGTTATTGGCGCGCGCTAGTCGATATCACAAATCTAAGCCGTTCACGAGAATGACCAATTTTGGAATCACAGCCATAATTTGTGCAGAGTGTTCCCCGAATGGTAACAACAGAGGTGATGTGGAGGGTCGTTTTCACACTTTGGGTTTAATTACTTTCAGACGCAGAGTGCAATTCAATTAAATTTTATTAACTTTTATAGTCATCCCACATACAAAACAGTTGCCCTTTGCCCATTTCTGACTACACATCTGGGATTCATATATTTTTAAATATTTTAATGTGGATCGATTTAGTTTACTTGCCAGGGAAGGAAGTAATTAGCGGTTAATATAAGACAATTTGGAATGGGTTTTACCAAGGTTATGAACTAATTTAAGATGCGCTTTATTTCTGTGGGGACTTAGAGTTTAATATTGAGGCGATTTAAACACCCAAGCGGATAAGCACCGCAACCTAACTTGACAACTTAAAATGGAAAAACCAAATACTGGCAAAACCTAATCTTGGCAAAACCTAATCCTGGCAAGGTCGCCACGTATGTGGCGACCGGTTCACATGGCCCAAATAAAAGACGCACAAGAAGTTTATAGAAAACCAGGGATCTTAAGGCCACCAGAAATTCACCAGAATTTATCAACACGCTGCTAAATTACGAGGTATCCGCAAGGGGTTAAATGAATACACAAATAAAACTATTAACAGTATTATTTACAGCAAAATAAAAATGAAATAAATTGAATGCTATCAAATTATACGGGGGTATATCAAATAATACGAAAAGTCACAAATACTTATCACCATCTAATGACCACAAGTCGTTCTAACCCAAATAGATACTCGCGAATACAAAATTGGGTTCTATGAATAATTTGCTTAAAGCCGAAACGACACGCACCGTTGAAGATGAAATAGGCTACGCTACTCTAGTGACAGGTTTTCCCGGAATAACCTCCCTGTCTTACGTCCCTCACCCGAAGGCCCAAAGTTACATAAATAAAACTTAATTAATTTAAAAGAAACCTAAGAAGAAAGAAATACTCCAAAATACCTGATACCAGAGCAGTGAAAGCATAACCCACGTCGGAAACCCAGGTGAAAGAGGCTCGGCGACGATGAGTGAATTCGACCCAAGTCCACAGGGGTGAATGTGATGACGGTCTTCGGCCAGGAGAAACCCACAGACGGCGATATCGGGGCGAAAGGCGTCAAGAATTTTCCAAAGAGGAGATGGCGAGGTGACTGGGGGAGAGCTTTCACGTGTCCAGTGTGATCGGTTTCCCAAGGAAGAACACTTGCAAAGGTAACTAGAAGAGCACAATTCGATGCAGCTGACAGAATGGAAGCGACAATGCTGGCAGGAATCGATGGCAAAAAATCCTCGCTGCACGAAGGAATCCAGTATGGGTCTCCACAAATGAACAACGTCAAAGGTAAGTGACGGAAAACGATTCAGCGGAGCAATCAAGGCAGAATCCTCGCCACAAAATAAATTAAAAGGCCTCACGGCCCCACATATATCCTTCATTATAAAGGGGGAAAAGGGAAGTGGGGCACAAGGGGGGGGGGGTAAGTTGCTTTCCCTACTCAAATTAGGCTGGTAAATTACATAAGTTTAGGCAAAAAATGGTAGCCTCGAAGCGGGTCGACCTCCGGTAAACACCGTAAACTATGATGAGAAAGGGAGGCAAGTGAATACGAAGGCCTACCCTTTACACACGTCTATCGGATGTAGGGGCCATCTGGGTTGGGAACCTGAGGGGTCTGATGATAGTGGGTAGGTAACTGCTGTTTTGTAGCAGATGTCCTGCTTATGCTGATTGTTTGCCGTTTAGGGGGGTTCCAGGAAATCCTGATCTCTCTCAGCAAATAGAAAACCTACCTCTCTGGTGGGGCGTGGGGCTTCCAGTGTGGGGGCATTGAGTGCATGTGCGTCATCTAAAGGCAGTTGCGTTTTCACTTTGGTTGCTTTGGATGCAGGTTTTACAATTCTTGTGGGTTTGACGAGTGAAACAGACGAGATGCATCCTTCTCCAATCTCATGGATTGTGCCTTTTCACGACCTCTTTGAAGTTGAGTCGGCGTTCCTCCTCATGGAAGGTTACGACTTTTTCTTCGAATTTATAGATTTGACATTTTTCGCTGGACGATGAATGAGATTGCCGCAGTCGGCGCATCTCGTTTCGCAGTCTTCGATTGACTCTAGGTGATTTGCTTTCGCACATGAGACGTAAGTGGATGCGTAGCTCCGCTCGTTAAGGCGACAGGTATTTATGGAATGTTCGAGGAAGTGGCAGAAATAACATCTACGAGGAATATTCGCCATCCCACCTGTATATATCTTTGTAGGGTGGAAAGATAAAATGATAGGAATTATGTGTTGTTTGGTATTAAATATTTAGTGGATCATATGCACTTGAATGAAGGAATAGTCGTTTTAGGGTTTTCTGGCCTTATGTTGTCGACCATCCTGAAAGAGGAGTTAATGAAATGACCATTAATTTTTTTACTTTAGAAGTGCTCTTAGCGGTTGGCTGAACGAGTTGTATTGCTGTCCTTGGATGAACCAGAGTGTGAAATGGGTCCGCAGAGACTTTTCCCACTACTGCAGTAGTGATATTTCGATTTTATAGATCTGTTCTTTTCGTTCCTATTGTGCTTGAGTTGTTGACCATCGATGAACTAATAAGTAGAGGTATGAGGGGAGCTATGCGCGGCTTTTATCATTAATGACATTAATCATTGATGTTTTATTGTGTGTTTTTAGAGTAAGCAAATTTGTTAAGACAAAAACAAAGCCTACTGCATCACTGAACGTTCTCTTTATCTGGTTTTTACATGCGAAGAAACCTGAAATCCGAGGAAGGAAGCAAGAGTTTGGCTTCCAGTGACCATTGTGGATGCCCATTGATGCAGACAACGGGCTGGGCCTAAACAATGCAGTCGGCGTGTAGGCGCGGACGCCGAGCTCTATGTAGATTGACCGTAGAGGTCCCCGCACGGAGAAAGTGAGGATGGGAGAGGGATAGAGAAAGAGATTGAGAGGGGCGAAAGAGGGTGAGAGAGAGGAGGAGAGAGAGGGGCAATAAGGGGGGATACGGGGAGAGAGGGGAAAAGCTTTGCTAGATACAACCAGAAAGGACACATGGCACAAGAGTTGGCTTGTCACACACTCGGACTAGACAAAGTACACAAATTTCTAAAACAATATTATACGTAGCATTAATCAAGACAAAACTGCCTGATCCTACAATATCACTTAATACAGCATTAATGGGTAGCATGTCAAGGCTGCAAAAGATGCAGAACCGAGGACTCAGATTCCTTACAAAAAGGAAATGGTATGAGTTTTGAACCTCAAGAAGTGTGTATGACCAAACCAGGCTAGAACCTCTAAACTCTTTTCTCCAAAGAACTCGGGACATCTGAAACAAGCTCGCAAAAATTATCCCTATGGAGAATCGCAATTCTAAACCCGGAGATGGACAGAGGTAGGTGTAAAAGTACCTACCGAATGCTAGAACGGCAGAAATCGAGCTAAGTTACACTTAGACCTGGCTGACTCCTGTGGACACACAATCGATTTACCCAGAAGCACAACACAAAAATTCAAAAATGTCAATAATAAAGTAAAATAATAAAACCAAAGTGTTACAAAAGACTCAAATGAGACAAAAAATAAAAGTATGAATAAACGATATCAAATGACACAAACAAAAAGATCTCAAATAAGACGAAGCAAATAACCAGTAAAAGAACAACAGAAAAAAAATAAGGACGAAGATGGCCCAATTACTGGGTACACTGTAACTATTCTACTTCACTTCTCTTTTAAAATATTTTTCCATTCCACACTACTCTAATTATCAAACCCATTTCTCTCTATCTCTTTGTTTGCTATACAACAGAACAGTGGAAATGAAACATGGTTAATTTTGTTAATTTGTTAACGTAAGGCTTTTATCTTTAGATTGAATGAGCAGTGAATATCAAAGTTTAGTTTACTATAATACCCATTTTATTTTGATATATAAAATTAACATAAATTTGTAGATGGATGAGAACAAGAAAATACATATTCCAAAATTCAGAATATTTAGAAAAATTGGCGTATTTTCGAAGATTATTTAGGAAGAATGCCACACACTACAGTATATTTCATAATTTTATTGCGATAGTGAAATAATATTATATTACTATAATAAGAGCCATCTTTCTGTGCATCAAGTCTTTTTCTTGGACTTATTTAGTTCTTTAAATCAATAAGATATTTTAAAAATGTAATAGAGAAATTGAAGATACTTCACTTATTTAGTTTTTCATTTAATTATATTTGAGAACTTGTCGTCATTTTTGATGACACGGTAGTACATCCGCGGACTATCGTTTTCGGAGACTTCTAAAATTTTATGAAATTAAATAAATTTAGGGTCGTAAATATGAATATTGGAGTGAAATAAGGAGGAAAACAGAAAAAAGTTATATGCCCGAAACAATAAACAAGAATAAATAAAGTATAAAATTTGCCAAAACATTTAATATAATCAATATATAACATAAATAAATGAAGATATGTGAAAATTACAGCAACACTAAGCTGATACAGGAAGCTTAGTATTCTGATAGCTACCTTCACTTGCTCATTGGAGGATGGTTGATGATGACTTACGGCATTATTCAGGTACTACTAGAGGTTTTACAGTGAATTCATATCCGGAGACTGAGGTAGCCAGTCATTCACTGTTATATTGTTGTACAGGAACCACTGCACAGTAGACGCAGAGTTGCAACATTGAGCATTTTCCTTTAGAAAAATGACATACTATGCATTTCTAGATTACATGCTGAGGGCAGCATGTAATCTTTGAGTACAGCCTGGTACTTACTTCTCTGAATTCACAGTTCATTTAGAAACGATGATACGACGCACACTTGAACTTGAGTCCCATTCCATTACAGAGTGATCATCATGCCTTATAGATGGCATTATTTGCTGTTGAACCCACTAGTTCGCTGGCCTTCTGGGGACTCAAACGTTGTCTGGGTTCGAAGAAAGCTGGAATGTGGACTATTCGGACAATGAGACATGTCTCAACTGACGCATGATCCAACTGCAGTGAGAATATACCTAACCAATCGACGTCGCTGCTGCTGAAGGTTGATCAGCCGGTTCTGGCTGGCTTTGCGTGACTCCAAGGGTTATGCAAGCAATCTGCACGGACTGTTCTAACAGATGCATTAACCTGTCCTTATTATGTCCATTCCAGTTGTAGCAGGTATGCGATTTTCTTACGATCTTGAAGGCTCATGCAACACAAAGAACTATTAGCACGTTGTGTAGTAATCCTGAGTCATCCAAAATGTGGTTGGTTATTGCTGTTTGCGCTTTCAGGGATCATCTTTAATACTTCTGCAACGCCGGAATGTGATACGCTGACCCTCCGACGATTTGTCGACAGCTTTGGCAGTCCTCATGTTTTGTGCTGTTCAGACTTCTTTCCTCCATATTATAGTTGTTTTCGCCCTTATCATTTCATCATCAGATACTTCCCACTACTAATATCATATTAATCCAAAATAGGATGTGTTATAGGAAGACACTTTGACTTTAACATATCGCTTACTGATAGCAGGATTTCATACATATAACTAGCATCGCCATTTTAGATTTTTATTTAAATAAAGTTATACGGAAAATTCTATTATTATTATTATTATTTCCAGATGTATTGCACACATGCATGTAATCATACGCCAATATATTCATACACATACCCAAGGAATAAGAAAAATGTCAGGTGTTCGAAAACTTTTGCCCGCTGCTATACTAGTATAGAATAAAGTTAAATTAATGTCAAAGAATGCAATGAAGGTAATTTTTATTCCACTTTCATTCGAGAACAAAATTAAGGTGGTGTAACCTCGGTCATTTTTTATTCTTTCAGTGAAAATTACTTCGTTAGTTAAGAGAAAAAAAGAACAAAATGATACTAAAGAGAGAAAAAAACAATGGAAAAAGGATAAAGATTGCAGAAAGCAATAGAAAACTTCATTCACCTTAAATACGGAAGTCCGTGATGAGAACCCTCAATAAAAGGGCCTTGCCAAGAGCAGGCCACTCCAAAACCAAAACTTTCCTTCTTTTGCTGGACCATCGGTACCAATCAAATTAATGGTTGACTTATACTGAAAAACGATACAAACTTTCCAACAAAAGGGAGAGGAATCAGAATTCAGACAAAAGATGGAGCGGTACAAAAAAGCTTCTGCTGGTAGCCTCGACCCCACCTCAAGAGGAATATAAAAAATATTATAGATAAGAAAGACTGGAATAAAAATGCCGAGAGTATTTTATAAATCTTCAGGCAGACATTTGCAAAACTGCGCAGTATATAAAAAGTAGGAACTTGTACCCCATTTTTTATTTACAGGTATAAAACTAAATGCATAAATTAAAGGCAAGGGGATACCAGGAAAATTTGCATTTAAACAGAAAGTTTATTTGAATGATGAAAAATTAAAATTTAACCTTGGTAATGAATTTGGAAGAAAAGAAAGAAATATGCTTTTCAGTTAATCTTTTAGCGACTCAGTCATGCCTCGAATTTCCCACGCTTCTTTAATTCAAGGCCTTGAACTGCACTTTTACAGTAAGTTTACTCTCGATAATGGCATTTTATTAACTAGTAACTTCCATGACGATTGCCAGTTCAAATGAGAGCACAAGGAGATATCTACAAATAGGTGACAGTGTAAGGGTAAGACAGGTTCTTACACAGAGGGATCAAAATCACAAACTGATATGCCGTAACGATAAGAAAAATTGCTTCCGAAGTTCTGAGCCATTTACCTATGTGTAATTTTCTGCTTGGAATTGCGATTTTCAATGGAAAACACAACACACTGCATTATCTTTCATTCGCCTGCGTCAATCGATGCTCTAGCGAATTGTTCTCAGTAAGTCTCTGAGTTAAAAATTGTATCGTTGGTCTTATCGTGAATTGTAATGCTACAGTTCCCTTGAAGGCTTCACCTTGTTTCCTTGAGTGTTTATCTTAAGCATGTGGTCGTACTAAATAAGTGTACAGCAATGGGTAAAAGTTTTGGGAAATTGGAATTTATTTTTACTCCTGCATGCAGGTGTCCAATACATCTGGAAAGCAAAATAAAAGTATAAACTTCCTTAAGTTGGGTAGGTTACAGTATTTATAAAACAGATTTTGTTTCTTGATTTATATGATATTCTATGCTAACAGGATCTAATAAAAATATGATAATGGGGAAACACGTAACTATACCATGGAGGAAATAAGTCTTAGCCTTCGACAAATCGCCCGGATCACACTTCGGTGTTGCAGAAGTGTTGAAGAGGATACGAGAAAGTGAAAGCGTTTAAAACTGACGTATTTCTAGACAAGCCAGCGTTAGTATGCAACTTGACGACAGGTTTTTGGGTTACATGAGCTTTCGGAATCGTAAGAAACCTGCGGTCCAGCTGCAACCTGAATGGAAAAGGGACAGGCAGGTTAATGCATTCGTCAGAACAGTCCTTGGAAACAGCTTGGAAAAGTTATAAAGTAATGTAAGGTCCACAAGAAGCAGTTGATACACCTTCATCCAGAAGTGACGTAGACGACTAGCTTAGGAACGTGCTTACCGCATCTCGACCATGCCACCAGGGGGACGTGTCGTATGGTTCGATATATCCATGTGACAGTTGATCTTGCATCCAGCCAACGTTAGAGTCAGCATAGATCCAGGGAAGCAGTGGAAAGAAGTGTATAATACCAACAGTAATGCAGGGTGGCCACTCTGTAATAGTTTCAGGCCACGTCAAATTCAGGCGTAGGTTGTCTCACCGCTAGTGATCGCACCATGAATTTAGAGAAAGACCAAGCTGTCCCCAGAGATTACATGCTGTGATTTTCCAGCAGGATGCCCCATGTCACAAGTCTCTATCAACTTTGCATTGTTTACGGGAGAACAATATCACATTGCATGACTGGCCATCTCAGTTTCCGGATATACATCCATTGGAAAACCTCTCGCAGATCCAGAAAGAGGCCGTAAGACGTCTTCACCCAGTCACCAATGAGCAATCGAAGCCAGTCAACACCAAGGATTGCGCCAGTACCATACACCTCAGTTATTGAGCTCTCGTGTAGAGCATTCCTAGAAAAATAAATGCTCTCTGTCTCATTCAATTTGTTAGTATCACACATTGAATGGCAGAGGGTTGCTCCAACCACTTAAGCACATAAGTGCAAAAACGTATGTAAGCGGTTATAAAAGCAAAAGGAGGACACATCAAATATTAAAAATTAATAGAATATACGCAAAAATGTTTATTTGTATTATGTTAAGTATGTAATAAATTAGTTTGAATCATATCCTTCACTTTTTCATACCTGCCCCATAATTTTGGCCAAGGCTGTATGTTACATACTCGTATATTACATGTTTGGCAAAGTTTGAACTTTGTTAATTCTTGTTGATTGGTCGGGCATATAGAACTTAATGCTATTTATCCTTCTTTAATTTGCTGGTATATTCATTTTAATATGCAAACAAAATTTTATGACCATGCATTTTTCTTAATTTCCTAAAATTGGTGAGATGTCCGAAAACTTCTGGCCACTGTGGTATGTGGGTACTAACCACCTCGATCCTTCCTACCTGTAAAGCGTTTGGGCGCGTTGCCTTAGTCATTATTGGTTAATCTCTTTCCCAGAAAAAAGTTGATTTGTGTTTGATATGTAATAAACAACTAAGAATCAACGCCTAATCAATAATCGTCAGAAAAAAACCAACCATCAATTAAACTTACTTTATTCAGATTCCTACAACTTTTCTCCTAAGTAGAAGGCAAACGTTCACATTCCTCTCGCTTCCATCGTAACCTCTTGCATTCTATTATTATAGGCTGAATCGTCGACAATTAACAGCCACACACTTAATAATTACCTGTTTTCCGAGGCAGGACTCTTTTTACTGAGTTAGCGATTTTTCACATATGATCACAAATTTCCACCATCATAAAGCTGTCGAGATATGTATGTATATACTATCGGTTTTAAAAAAGTATGTGGTACCGTCAAGTATAAGAGGTTTTTGATAAAGTTTAAAGTGCATGGATTAGGTGGGGAAGTAATAAAATGGTCCAAAATTTGGGCAGACGTCCTCAGGCAGAAAATCCAGGTTAATGAAATGAAGTCAAGCTCGGTACTGGTCATTACGGGCGTTCTTTAGGATATCTTCATGGTTTATTTTTGTTCATATCATACGTTAAAGATCTTGACAATAATTTATAAGGGAAATTTGCCAAATTTGCCAGGAAATAATGAAATAGAGAAAAATATCACAGTAATTTTCTAAATTTACAGACTTAAATAAAGTAGTGGAATGAGTTGATAATTCATCACAAAAAGGGAACTGCCCTGCGAGGTACATAGCGCGAAGTTTTGTATTTGAATCCAGTTATGTATTATTCCCCGATAATTTCTAATGAATGTCTGACTTCACTCGGAATATATGGTTCCAGTTGGGTGTTTTCATCTGCGAATAGACATGTTGACTTTAGGACATGTTCATAAGAGAGTAACCAAATTAATCCCCTTACATTCCTATGATCGAGAGTCAAGTTTTTTTACTAAAAGAAAATTGTGTATTTTTCTTAATAAAGGTTAGGTTAGGTTGAATTATTAAATTATTGATGTTTTGTAATAAATATTTTGTTTCATAATTTTTGTTTTAATAAACTAACCTAATATTTTAGTAAAAATATATAAATTTTTTTTTTACTAAAAAAGATTGCCTCTGATAGGAAAACAATCAAATTACCTTTAAAAAATAGGAAAGTAAAAGAAAAATGAAGGCTTGTCGATAATATAAGTAACTTAATATCCGGACTTAGAGCCATAAGGGTCAGGCTGTGTGTTTTCCTGGTCACCGTACCGACGGGGCTCTGATAGCTACAAATTAGCTTCCCGTCCGTCTTTCAAAACAACTAATTTCTGCCTTTCTTTACCAACTCTCTTCTCCCTCAAAGCGTTTGGTTTGATTGGATAGAGGTGCTCCTTCTGAGACCAAACTCGAGCTGATAACTAGTCATGGGGAAGTTCAATTCTTTGAGATTAGCTCTGGTTTAGTCCTAGCCAGTGATTGGGGCGGAATATTGGCAGCTATTAATCCAACCCTTCCCATCCACAATTATTTTTTTGCTGCAAAGAAGGGGTGGATCTCCACGGATGGCGTTTGGTCTAAGGGACTGGGTTCAAAACAAGAAGGCACAAGACAATGCATAACGACCCACCATGATGTAGGAGTTTAATCCTATGTGTGGATGTTCGTGGCCTTTCTACATAGAGCTCAGCGACTACACACAATTGTATTGTTTAGAACTGGCTGCTGTCAGCGCCAATGGGGATCCGCAGTGGTTAATGGAAGCAAAACTTCCGCTGCCTTGCTCGGATTTCGGGTTTTTTCGCAGATGAAAACCAGCTAGACGGAAGGTTCACGGAAGGAGTAAGCTCCACATTTGTCTTAAAGAATTACCTTTCTTTAAACCCTACTGAAATTAATGATAGAAGCCACGCAACACATCATCCCTCTCCTCCTCTTCTTCTTCTCAGTTCATCGACGTTTAACAATTCAAGAACAAAAGGAGGGAAAGGAACGCAACTAGAAAATTTCAGGATGTCCTGCAGATTAATATGATTTTTATTGTTTTATGGGTTTTAAAAATTTAAATAATAGGAATAATTATTCTAATATTTAAATTATCTCGGGTTGATTAAAAAGTCATCATTTAAAAAATAATTAAAAAATTGCATTTCGTCACTGAATGGAAAATTGCGCTCTGGAAATATTCCTGTAGAGGTGAGTTTCAGTTCCTGGAGTTTTATTATTAAATAAAAATATTTTAAGTGATTAAAAACATGGGTTAAATTAGTGTTTTTGTGTAATTAGCAATTTCTTATTATTTATTTTTGTAAAAATAAGTGGTTGAATCTCCTTCAATTCAAGAAATGGTTCTTTCCAAAGAAAAGAGTGTAAACCTTGTTGCCTTGCGACAAAGTTAGCTGAAATGCAAAGCAATAGTTGCGAAAGGTATCAATGCATCAAAGATCGGGTTGCCTCCATAAACATGCGCTTTAACGCGCACAGTAAGGCTATGACATTTCGACAAAGTACTTAAGTCGAGATATCACCTTTGTTGAAGACTGAGGCAAAGTGATATACTCTGATGAAGCTCTCTTGCGCTTTTACTTTGGAGCTTCTGCAAGATTCCTCGATAGGAGGAGAAATGAAGAGCACTTTCACGAATACTGTGTCGTGCCCATGGTGAAGCATCAAGGACATTCCATGTCTAGGGCTGATTCTAATCTAACGGAACTGGAGCACTAACAATTTTGCCCCAAAACACTGCCATGAACTCGAAATGCTACCAAAACTTACTTCATCAGAACCTTTTCTAAACTGCTCAGGACTAATTTGGGGATGATAACTGTATTTTTAAGCATACTGCCGCACATTGTCACAAAAAAAAATCAATAACAAAGCTCTTCGAACAAAATAACTCGAATACTAGGACCTTGGTTCCTGGAGCCCCACAGGTTTGAATCTAAGCAAGAATTTGTTGGAGATAATCAAAATGCGGTTGATAAACAGAATTCATCCACTTGTGAGTAGTTGCGGATGTTTATTGAACAAAAAAATGGAGCAATATCAGTCGAGATATGAACACAAATTTAGTCTCCAGCATGCCAATATGAATTGAGTCAGTCCTTAGAACAAGGGACATCGCTGCAAATGTTGACTGCGCGCATCAATTTTTTAGATATTTCACCCTTAAATTATGAAACAAACATACTAAAAAAAATGCAACATTGATTAGTTCTATTAATTGACTTACATGAAAAATATAGTAGACTCAAAACCTTTTGTCATGACTGTAGATCAAAAGACGATACAGATAATAGTATAGCGTCTAAGGAAAAGACCACCTCCAAAGAAGCGGACAAAGTCTGTGTCCTCCCCTCCCCAGTGGACACCCTCTCCTCTCCAATGGGCACCAATTTAACACGCTCACATAAGACTGCCAGAAATAATACAATAAATTATTCCATGTCAATTCACTGACCGCACCTCAGGAGGTTCTACATCATATGGCCTTAAAGTACCCAAACAAACCTAATGAAAAGTTGGTGGTGAAACAGGAGAAAACATTTCAAATGATATTTTAGCTCCCCAGGCAACAAATCCACCTCAAGGAGCCGGAAGCATTCACGCTAAAAGAATTATGCTACTAACATAATTAGCAGATGGCAAAGTGGTAGTAACACACTACCCTTCCTTTAATATGCGGAAAAGAATTATCATCGAGTCAGATTTTCCTCAATATACGGGGCAAAACTCATAGAGAAAATGGACGATAGCTCTTTCACCCAGGTGGAAAGAGTGCTACAAAAATCCCCTACACCTGAAGCCAAGATTGTCTAAAGGACAATACCTGACCTCAGGAGAAGAATTTATTCAAACTAGCCATCAGCAAGCAGCAGTAGCAACAAGTTTTCCTAATTCAAAGGGCATTCCTGTTCCTGCGATTGCCATAACGTTTCCTTCACGGCCACATACGAAACAACAATGAAGTTCCTACAATGAAACATTCACGTTTTGCGAGCCAATTGGGAAGAGATACACATCCACCCTCTCAGTAACTCAGACAATCCATTCTAGAATATCAATATCAAGTCTGCCACAATTGTGTATAGGAACTTATATCGGCACCCTCCGTGGAAAAGAAAGCGAATTGTTGATCCTTGCGACAACACTTGTGGAAACTCAGCATATACTGACGGGTCGTAAGTGAAAATGGTGTTAGATCTTCACTAGTCTAAGCTACCAAAAACTGCATCGATCTTCATCGCCGAGATTTGCACAATAAAACGCACGATGTATTGGGCATCCGAAGACTGAGACCAAAAAACACACTTTGGGGCAGAATAAGGTCGTAGGGCAACCACACGTGCTCTTCTGTACCCACGTGCTCCTGAGATCACCACATGGAGCTTTGGAAGCACAGCTGAACCAGGGTGAGGGTGCAGCCTACGCCGTTAGCACACGCCAGTTGTATTTGCTTAGGGACCAATTTCATCGTCTCCATGGCCGCCTTTCAGCCAACATTCCTGCCTTCTGTCATAAGATCAAAGTTCGTCAAACATTCCACGCCAACGTTATCACAATCTCCCTTCCCTGAACGAAGGATTCACCAAACTTTCCCAAATATCGCACGTGTGTGCGGAGGCGGCCGCCAAAACCACCAAAAGCCACCTTCCTGGGTGTCTATATAATCCTTCGACTCACTTTAGTAAGGAGCACTAATAAACTTCACACCTACAACCGCCAACGAGTTGAAGGACGCCCCCCCCAGCCCCCCGCGATTGGAGACATTGGGGATTTGGATTCGAGAACCAAGGCTAAATCGTCATCTGTGAACTCTGCCATAGTCAATCGGCAAGTATCTGACAAGGATTCTCATCTACGAGTGCTCCCTCATCTGAAGCGAGATGTAACCTGACTTCCCCCCTTCGCAGTCATCGTATCCTAACTGGCGCCTTTCCTGCAACGAGCACGTAAGCAATTGTAACCGTTGCCGCCTGCAGATTGATCTAGAAACTGGCTTACCCAATCGATCCTTTCTTTGTGTGTGCCCCCCCGATTTGAAATCTCCCTTTAAATCACCGACCTGAATCTGACCTCCTTAATCCCCTAATTAATCCACTTGTATCTCGCGTAGACATTTAACTCCGTATGTGCGACCATTCCCTTTAAACCCAATATTTGTGCATTTTCAAATATTATTTTGTTGCTAGTAAAGATATATTTTTGCCATTGTCTTTCTTTTGCATCCCCACGCGTACCAGCAACCTGTTAATCATGGCCAACTTTCAATTTGAAATATCTGTTTTAAAAAATACCCCGCAAAGTTAATAATAAACAATCCACAGTGGATCATAAAAATTGCCCCATTTACTAACGGTCATCACCCAACTTCGGCCCAA
This sequence comes from Ceratothoa steindachneri, assembly GCA_963969495.1. NCBI lineage: Eukaryota > Metazoa > Arthropoda > Malacostraca > Isopoda > Cymothoidae > Ceratothoa > Ceratothoa steindachneri. The sequence goes on along the minus strand of OZ018324.1, from coordinate 66,626,305 downwards.
AGCCCCAAAAGTACCTACGAATATATATATATATATATACATATATATATATATATATATATATATATATATATATATATATATATATATATATATATATATATATATATATAGAGAGAGAGAGAGAGAGAGAGAGAGAGAGAGAGAGAGTCTGGCCATTCCACGACAGACATCATATTCACTGATTCTAAGTGCCTTTTCCCGTTTAGAGCAAATGTTAAGCCTTTACCAACTACCATACTTCGACAGAGCAGAAATCTTTCCCATATAGAAACCCGCTACTGACGGAAGATCTCATTCTGCTGTGACCAGTCCACGAGGGAGATGGAGAGAATTAAGCGGCGATACAACGGCAAAGACAGGGGTAATTCGATCTAAACAGCTCCTACAACATCTCACTTTTATGCCAAGACCGCGATTACAATCGGAGCGACTATCAGTGAGATCTGGGCGGGCAGGTGGATGCACCTCTATAGCCCCAAAATGACAATTTTAAAATTGAAGAAAAGGAAATGCAAACTACTTCGATTTGTTTCCATATAATGATTCAACAATACATTTCTTAGAGAATACTTAATGAAATTAGCTGAATTTCCCCTTATACTTTTGACAGAGAGCCGAACAATCAATTAATTGCCTATGGAATCTGATGATATCCGCTAGAGTGAATTAGAGAACTGCTATTGACAGAGAACCGAACCTCCAATTGGCTATGTCATCTGAGAAAGTGTGATGAAGTGAATCAGAGAAATGCAATTAACGGTGATACTTCAACGAATAACTTCTAATAAGGTGGCAGACAAAATGTTGACAATAAAAAAATACTATTACCTAGTTTCGAGAATCATGTGAATGAATTGAGATCGTCAAGGAGAAAACTGTGCGTCGTTGTAGTTTATTAATCTTGTAGTGATGGAATACTGCCTGAAACGAAAGGTTCTGGAATGATTTGCGACGAGTGGTTGATGGAATTATCGAATATGGATCAGGATGAGATAATGTATAACTAGAGCTTTTGGTACAGCTAGAACGAACCTTGTGCCTGATGACCACATTCTTACAAAACAAAGATATGCTTATCTACACATGGGTTATGCAAATAAGAGAAGGTAAATGCTACATTATGATCTGCCATGTGTATTTGATGTTGAAGGTGTAGTAGGTATGAGTATGGGCCTATCCAAATATGGATCAACAGTGCTAGGCTCTTCGATCTGAGAGTTAGGGAGGCAAGTGTAAATACGCGGATATATCAATTTTGGAGCAAATTTAAGGAAGAGATATAGATTGTGCAAAGGTTGCATTTGGGCATGGTACTTATAAGCAATGAGAAGATGAACGGAAGATAGTAAGAGTACTTTAACGAGTACAAAATTATTGGTATGGATGTTAAAGCGAATGTGAATATGATTGGTGTTGCAGGTGTAAACTAGGACAGGATCTAGGTATAACACAATATGCATGTACAAGGTTTCTGTTAATATGACAATGGTTTGCAACATACCAGATCACAGCACATACATGGTACAGTGGATAATTTGCCGCATAACTTTAATATAAAAGGAAATACGACAAATTTAATTTATACATATATACCGAATTTTCATGTTAAAAACTTGAAGGAATTTACTATTCATTGTTCAATGAAATCGTTGTCGGCATCGACCACGGCCTCAGAGGGCGTCGGAACCTGCTGCAGGCCTTCTTTACGGTCCGCATGTTTAGCTGGGGGAAAACTCTGGTGATCCTAGCCTTAAGCTCCACCTTAGTGAGGCACGGGGACTTGTTCGTCACTCTCTGTCTCTCAACCACGCCTCAGACATAATAGTCTAAGGGGTTACAATATGGGGTGTTGTGAGGCCAGTTGTTCAGAGTGATGTGGTCAAAGAAATTTCTGACAAAAATACTGGCTTCTCATGCCTGTGTGGCCTGATGTAGAGTTATGATGTCACATGTACTGCCTTCCAGTGGTCATCTCCTAGATCATGGGCCACATTAACTTGCTGGGGTACCGCATGATTCGGGGAAAAAATAAATATAGGCAAAATACTGCTAAAAGCATACATAAATCGAGATTCAGCCATTTGAGAATGTTTCGAACCAAAATTTATAACTGATAAGTGATATGGAAGACATATCACAGTCACGTGATGGCAAAATACACTTAGAATCCCACACATACACACAGCTTCTCCACGAGGCGCCGCATACTCCCGCCTCCCATACCTTCTCCTACCACTCCACCCCCTTCCCCCTCTCATAATAATATCATATATTTCTTTTATTAGTACTGAGACGCTCTCTGCCTTCCTCACGTGCAGGTTATGATGAGCTGGCTGTGTCTCACCTCTCACGTACACAACACCCATAGACATACACATGCCACCTTCAGTGTATCTCTGAAATAATGTACGATCTTATGTGCGTACACACAATGTTCGTTGAGCCCTGAGTTGATGAAGGGAGAATAATTAATGTTTTATGGTTTTCCAATTTTTTGCAGCAGAGTAAGAGAGGGTTCATAACTATGGAAAAGTTCCTACTAAGGAAGCGAAAACGCAAGGAAGAAGAAGATAAAAATCAAAGAGTCACTCCAGTGGTCACTGCTTGTTCTGATTCGACTTCAAATAATGGTGTGCTTCGTCCATCTGGGTCGAAATGTAATAAGGTGAAAGAAGCCCCTCTTATAAAGAAACTGAGAAATGATGATTTCTATTTAGCACATGGTTTTGTATCAAACGATGATAAAGATAATACTCGAACGTTGTGTGTGGTATGTGGAGATACATTAAGCAATGAAGCCATGGTACCTAGCAAAATGAAGCGGCACCTCACTACCAAACACACTGGTGTATCACAGAAAAGCGTGCAATATTTTTCTCGTCTGTTAGAAGGGGATAAAATGGCAGCTAGTAAAATGGCCAAAAGAGTAACCATAGCTGACACTGCTTTTGAAGCATACTTTAAAGTAGCAGAACTGATAGCAATGAAAATGAAGCCTCATATAATTGGTGAAGACATTATTACCCCTGTATGTGACATAATTATCAAAACAATGTTTGCCAAAGAAACTCAGGCTCAGATTTCTAAAGTACCTCTCTCCAATAGCACAATCAGTCGCAGGATATCTAAACTTTCAGCAAATATCAATGAACAAGTTGTGCAGCGGATTGTATCGAATGCAAAATTTACTTTGCAGGTAGATGAAAGTACGGACATAGCTGATAAATTTAAATTGCTTGGGTTTTGCAGATTCATTGATGAAGGAGTTTTAGAGCAGTTTATGTTTTGCATAGAACTACAGACCACATCCACTGGGGAGTCATTTTTTTAACCGTAACATCGTATCTCAGTGACTATAGTCTTTCATGGAAAGACTGTAGTAGCATATGTACTGATGGTGCGTTATCGATGATAGGGAATTACAAAGGGTTCATTACCATATCACTGAAACAAAATCCATCTATTATTAGAACCCACTGTTTCCTGCACGGAGAGGCATTGGTTGCAAAAACATGCAGTGAACAGCTAAATGAAATTTTTAACCAGATTGACAAGATGGTGAATTTCATAAGATATGCGGTGATATGGGTGCAGCTAATATCTCACTGGTGTTTCATGCTGATGTAAGGTGTCCATCCCGAAGTCGTGTGCTGAACCGAGTTCTTGAACTCAAAGATGAACTGGACGTATTTTTCGAACAGGAGAAACAAGATGCATTCCTTAGTCTTCTTCAAAATCGTATATGTTGTTTGAAGCTGTAATTCTTGGCGGATATTTTCATGAAGCTAATGAATTAATTCTCTCAATGCAGGGGAGACTAGAGACGATAGTTACACCAAATAACAAAATGAAAGGTTTCTAAGGAAAATTGAATTCATGAAATTCAGCTGTTCAAAAGGACGACCTATTAAACTTTCTTCTCTTCTTAAAGAAGCAGGAAATAATACTAATGGACGCCTCATTCTACATCAGTTACTCCGGCTGAGAGAGGCAGTTGGTTTTTATTTCCCTTTCTTTTCTACAGAGAATCCCGACTGGATTGTATCACCCTTCGAACCAGCTGACATGGTTTAAGAACTGGACTTCACGGCAAAAGATCGCAACGAATTTATTGATCTGTGTGCTTATTCCATCCTCCAGGCTATTAAAGTAGTTAGCGCGCTTGCCTGCACTCGTTGGGTCGGCAGTTCGAATATCTGTCAGGATTTTTTTTAAGCTGACATTATTTACTAGGGAGGTTACCTCCGTGACTGGGCACCCCGGTGGGGACGGGTACGTGGAGCTCGTATCCATGACAGGCATTCCACCTAAGAGAAGGATAACTCCGATTTTAAAGTTCTGGAGCCATAAGCATAATTGCCTCTTCCAGAATATCATCTGTGAGTAAAGCCAGATTCGAGCAGAGTGAGAAATCATTGGCTATGTTTTGGCATGGACTAGTGGAGTAGTATCCAAATTAGCCTGAGAAGGCTACATATCTACTATTACCTTTCTCTATATCGTATTTGTGTGAGCAGGCATACTCTGCTATGGAAACAATTAAATCTAAATCCAAAAAATAAACTTTTATCTATAGAGGACAATATGCGAGTAGCATTATCAGCAATTATACCTAATATTAAGAGTTTCTGTTCCAAGCAGCCATCTGAGGTTTTGCATTGATAAATGCATGGCTCATATTGTTGTACACTTTGTTATCTTACTACTGATAATCACATTTTTGTATGGTATGCTGTTCTTTTTTATTATTAACAAAGAACTATCAAAGTATATATATATATATATATATATATATATATGTGTGTTTTTATATACTTATGGGAGCATTAAATTTGATAAAAAATAACTTTGAAAAGTTGAAAGCTTGAATAAAACACCATATGAAAAAGGTTGAGAACCACGGCCATGTAAGGAAGAGCACTTTAATGGGCAGTGGGGGGGCGAAGACAATATAGCCATCCGAGATTTTCTAATATGGGTGCCGGGAAATGTGAAAAGCTTAGCAAGGGTGTGGCGAGCATCAAAAGGTTGAGAATCACTGGTCTATACCATCCACAAATTGACACTTAACTACGTGGATACTTAATAATGGAGCTTCCGAGGTAAATACCAAGAAGGACAGCTTGCCTCTTCTAAATTTTTGGAGGATTGAATCGCCCCTGGTATTGCTTTCTTCATAAAGAATGACTGAGTTTAGTATGGAAGGAAGAAAAGAGAACCGACACCAGACAACACGCATATGCGCGGAATTCAGAGTTGCCAATGGTGACAAAGTCCTCTCTCACCCCGTATGATGTTATTAGTGTCGTAGAAAGTGTAAAAATTGGAAAGCGGCTGGAGTAGATCATGGCAAAAAGAAGTAGAGATTGTTTCATTGAATGGGTCTGGTGATTGTGTTTTAGTGCATTTTAAAGTGGAAGAGATCCTGAGTATTCGAATAGTGATATATTAGTAACGTGATATAATGGGAAAGTGGAGAGAGATGGCATGTACAACGAGCGGATAAATCTGTTGACTGTTGTAAGCAAAATGTATAGACAAATTCTGATTGGACATATAGAGATGATGAATGAGAGATTGTTATTGGATTTACAGATAGGTTTAGAGAGGATGGGAGATGTGTGGATCAAAAGCATAGAAATCGAGAAATATGATGTATAGTACACATATGCTGGGTTCATGGAGGGGAAAATACATGATAGTGTAAATAGGTAAGCATTATGATATGTGTGGAGTGACTGGTATACTGATGGATGGTGTGCAAAGTATTTAGGTAGGAAGTAAGGCGTATGTTCGGGTGAAAGATGGATTGAGTGGTTTGACATATATGTGGGGGCAGAGCAGGGTTTTGTGAAGTAGCCATATGTGTTTAATATATTTAAATATGAATTACTGAGAAAAGTACTTGGGAGCTGAGGGCGAGAGATGGATTTGGAACCACTGATTGAAGCTTTTGATAATATGTTAGAGAAGAGGGGCCTAAAAGTGAATAGAGAAAAAGGGTAAGTAATGGTATTTGGTGGTGAGTATGGAGTGGGGTGTGATATCCACGTACATAGTGTTGTAGCGCGCAATTACAAGGTGAAGTAGAGTCAACAAGGAACCTTACAAATTAAGCACCCCGTTGGCCTTATGAAATCTTGAAATGGGCACACAAACCAAACACTAAAATTATATGCCATTTGCTAATAATTAATTAATCCAAAGCAACCTGTATACTTGTAAATAATGTTAAACCGCCAGTCAATAATTAATGTATCATTGCAAATTAAGCTGTATATTTGTAAATAATGTAGAACCGCAATGCAATGGAATCGTTGTGCTCTCACGCTAACACACACAAATTTGCACACGTTAGAAGAGGGGTGGAAGCTGACGGCTTTGACCATGGCCATACCGAAGACAATTGAATCAGCTGAGCATACAAATAATGAGTCTGACAGATTTGGGAAGTCGGACCCACCAGCTTAAGCATGGAGCCGGGAAAGACGAAATCTTTTTTTGCTACCGATATCGGTTTGATAAAGGTCAGCCAGATTTGCAAATTCGAACATTCTCTTGGTCCACGCCTACATTAAATGCACGCACACACCCTCGGGTCAAGTTGGCTCCACCCAATTCTTAGATTGGAGAAATGGATACATGCCCACAATTTTCTGTTATAATAAAAACACTTGTAAAAGACGCACATGGACAGTCTGAGGGAGAGAAAAAAAAGAAACACTGAGTCTATTAACACTGATAGCCAGTTACAAGGACCTGAGCACATAACGACCAGGAACTCTGCGATTTCACTTGCCAGAACTAAGGTGGTTATAAAAATAAAATTATAACCTACAAAACCACTTTTTTCTTCTAAATTGTAAATGGTAGGATGCATTGTAAATGGTAGTAGTAACTATGAAGCATATTGTGACCACATTGTTTTAAGTGGTAAAAAAGTCTGGGTGTATTAGAGCTTTGGTGAACGGTAAAGGTTTACTTGTTGAGTACGTCAGGAAACTAAATGAGGTATACTGGGGCCAAATTGCTATATGAATGTAAGCGTAAGTCATGAAAGTACAAGGAAAGATATCGAGTGAGTGCAGTGCAAATTAACAAGGTGAGAGAGATGCTTGGCGTGCGAATGGGTGATAAAGTGAGGAACGAGGGATAAAGAGATGTTTATGGTGTGAAAAATGAAAGTAGGACTGAGTGTTGGGTGACCTGAGGAATGGTTGGATATGGAATTAGGCGTGAGTTTCAAGAGGTGTGAATGGTTGGAAAACCACGTAAAAGGTGGATTGAATGTGTGAGATTGTACTTTATGAGGAAAAGTTTGACTGAGAGTAAGTGTATGCTATTGTGTATTAGAGATCTGCATGGGGGAGACGGCGTTGCTGATTATGAAGGGAGAGATTGGATCCTTCTGCCTAGGGATGAACCCTAACTGGACGAGAAGCTACAACAGATATTACCACATCACTATGAACGACCATATCACCGGGGCCGGACTGGTGTGATGATTGTTGATTTATGGGGCGTAAAGTGGGATAGTGTTTTAATTGCGTCCCGCTCCCCTTTTGTGAAAAAGTGGATGGATATGAAGAGCTAGTTTTTCAACTTTAATTTCCAAGTAGAAAAAACTTTGTCCTTCTTTTAGGGTGTCTCGCATTGCTGCCTAATACACTGCGAGTTATTTACTAAAAAATACATATCTCCAAATTTAAAGGCATCAACATAGGAAGTTAACCATAGATAAAAACCTGTAACTCTTTAAATTCCTACACAAAATTGGTGCCCAGAAACCAGAGACTTCTTTTTAGCCAGAAGTTTAGAAGGAGAGATCTGTAAATAGAATGGGAAAGCTAGAAAGAGTGAAAATGCGTGGAAGATATAAAGCCGAAGATTCTCACGCAGGCATTGGTGCCAGCAGGGCAAACTGTGGGTGTTAGGGATGTGAGACGACTTAATCTTCAAGATATCTATCGGTAACATGCATGTTAATAACGATAATTTTCTGTAAATTACTTTAGATGTTTTAATTTTTGTTGGTCTATAAATTCGCGTCCCGTTAGAATATTTTGGATTTCACTCGCATTTATCCTTTATTCCTTTTTCAGATTTTCGGTTTATAGAAGCACAATCAGATCCTATTATTATTTAAGGGAGCGAAGGAAAAACACAGACGATGAAAAAATCCTTTTATTACTTAGTTCTCACCCCTTCTTTTTAAATAGTCTTTTTCAGCATGTAAAAGGGTTTTGATGCGGGTTTTTTTTCAGGATATCTGCCATTGCTGAAAGCCTTCACGCATGACTGCATTAGATATTATTTGCAATTTTACCTGGATCTTCTTATTCAAGTCAACACGACCCCATTTTACTCGTTTGAGGTTGAGGTGCAATAAGAGATGAGATCAAGTGTAAAAGGGAATGGGAAATCATTGTCACGAAAATGAAATCTAGGAACGACATAACAGCAATGAATGAGAGGCCGTGTCCGTTGTCATGGCAGAAAAGACAGCCATAGTTTCTCTATCCGGCGCGCAATTTACGCTGAAAACACATCTCATATCTGCTCCAAAATTTAATGGATTTGTGCGGTTAGTATTGCGCCCTTTTGCAAGACTTTTGCAGATTTGTGTATCACTGGTCGTCCAAATCGTTGTTTTAGCGTTTGTCTTTTAAAGGTTTTGCTTTATTTTAAAACGATTAACGCTATTTTTCACCCTTTTTGAGGCAATGCAGAAACGGAAAAGATAATAATGAATTTAAGAAGAGGTACAAAAGATAATAGAGAGAAAGCACCAGTTTTTTCTCAGGGCACTGAGGTCGGGAAGCTGTGCGGCTAGTCCCCAAAATTTCATTTGTAGCTAGAATTTTACCCCTGTTCATTGGATAGTCGTGGAGATCTTCGATAATCATTCGCTGGGTTTCATTTTCACTTTTTATGTGGTATTTCAGTTGAGAATTGGTACAAGAATTTGTACGATCACACTCTCCAAGTGCTTTGCTCATGGCATTCCATATATAAATGTCAAAATGTGAGAATATTAAAATCTAGAGAAAAAATTGTGCATTTATCTTTTAAAGATTATATCATTAATTTTCAAAATCGATGCAAGAAATATCCAAAAGAAGTAAAAATAGCCGTATACTACAATTTTAAAATATATTTAACCTAGAAAAATTACCTTGACTGCTCATAAAATGTATAAAAGTGGAAATTTGCCCCTCCAGACGGCCAGAATGAGTTTAAACACAGCAAAATATTTGTCTGTAAAGAGATCAGAGATGGGAGATAAGGAGGGTTCGATCCGATTCAGAAATCTGCATGATTAAACCCGTCAATTTAATCCGTGGATATCTCCCCAAGAAAGTTATGGAGATTCAATTGCATGAAAGTATAAAGACTAGCCAATGAGTAGTTCCCATGAAGCTGGAGAGATTGAGGTATAATTCACAAATGGAGTTACAATAAGTTGCTAATAACAGAAGTACTCAAGTTCCCAAATTGATTTTGTGGTCTTGTGATAATTTTTGGTCATTGGCCGTTTCTAATGTTCAATACCAGCCCATAAATTCTGGCTTTATGTATGCGGTATATTATGACAGGTGTGCACAACCCTGATATTTTCCACTACATCTGTTTAATTTAGCAAAGCAGTTGTCTTTTTTATCTTCTCCAGTTTCTTTATTCCGGATTCTTCTTATTGTCTGGACAAAGCCTGACAATGGATAAAAAGGGTAATAAACATATTCAAAATATTTGATTAAGCATTGATATTCTATTAGCTTTATTACCACTCTTATTTGATTTGCCTTCATAAGATACTACGGTGACGAGCTTGTATATATAGATATATAAATAAATATATATCTCTCTCTCTCTCTCTCTCTCCTTCTCTCTCTCTCTCTATCTATATATATATATATATATATATATATATATATATATATATATATATATATATATATATATATATAAGTGGGCTATTTTATCCGTTAGGAGGGCGGGGGCAGTTTCCATTCCTCGCCCCTTTTGGAACCCGTGCTGCAGAGGGTTGTGAGCTCCCAGTTCGGCTAGTTGTTCTTGAAGCCAGTTTGCTAGGATGTTTAGTCTGGCTTTATTTCCCCCCTCTCTTTTCATCGTTGTGTTATTAACCAACATGTCCCTGGTTAAGTTGATGTTAGGCATGGTCTCCATATGATTTGGGAGGACTTCATGCATGCTGCAGATGCATTGTCAAAAGCCTCGAGAGTGTGGTGGTAGTCATACCAACATATTTTGAGTTGTTCTGAAGCTTACAGTCTTCATTCGGGCAAGTAAACTCGTAAACTATGTTCGTAGACTTCAGGATCGAGGAGTTTTGGAAGATGTTGTTTTTCATAATGAGATTGTTAACATTTGTCGTTTTATAATATATGATCATCTGAATCTTGTCCGTTTACTTTGTAACTTTGATTTTACGGTTAACAATCTCCTCAAAGTTTTGTTCGTCTATTTTGTTTGCCGATGACATCTGATTTCTATAGTACCGTTTGATGTTATTTACTGCTTCCTTTTTACTTTCTATTTCATCTGTGTCTGTAAATTGCCTTCTTAAAAATGATTAAAGTTGTTTTTCAATTATGTAGTTCGGGAAACCGTTGTTCACGATGTTTTATTTTATGCGGGAGATCTTTTGATGGAACAGTTCCCACGTAGAGCAGTATTTGTATGCTCGGCGTATGTATGAGCAGAATTCACTTTTTTTGTACCTTTCAGGACATTCATTATCCCCGTTGAGGCTTCTTCCCATGTCTGTCGCTTTTCTGTGTACATTTGTTACGTAATTATCGTTGATGTTTTGAACCTCCACGTCCAGAAAAGGTAATTTATTATCCATGCTCAATTTATAAGTTAATTTTAACACGGAGTTCTCCTCATATTGCTGTTTGATGTTCTTAAGATGTTCTTTATTTTCGACGTTCATGTACGTATCAGCAGGATATGCATGGTTCATTTTTGAGATTGTTAACTGTATCAACAAAGTTAAGAAGCAAACGGACAAGATTCAGATGATTATATATTATATAACGAGAAAAGTTAACAATCTAATTATGAAAAACAACATCTTTCAAAACTCCTCTATCTTGAATTCTACGAACATAGTTTACGAGTTTACTTGCCCGAATGAAGACTGTAAGCTTCCAAACAACTCAAAATATGTTGGTATGACTACCACCACAATTTTTGAGGCGTTTTACAATGCATCCGCAACATGGAGCCCTCCAACATCTTATGAAGACTGTGCATAACATCAGCTTAACCAGGGACATATTGGTTAATAACACAACGATTAAAAGAAAGGAGAGAAATAAAGCTAGACTAAACATCCTAGCAAACCGGCTCAAGAATAACTAGCCTAACTGAAAGCTCACAACCCCCTGCAACACGGATTCCTAATGGAGAAAATAGCCCACTGTTAGAAAGAGGGTTGCTGCACGATGTACAAAAGGCCTTCTATAATGTTGGGCTGAGGGGTTTCCAAATCAAGATCCTGAACCTTCAACTAAACTCACTTCTGGAAAGGATACTCTGTGACTATGTTATGGAGAGAAAAGCCCAAATATCCATCGAGGGCTTTTCAGGACCCGAACTCAAAATCATGGCGAGAGTTTCACAAGGCAGCTGTCTGAGTCTGTTGCTGTACCTCGTGTACACAATAGACCTACCTGCTCAGGCCCAAGACGACACGATGTATCTGCAATTTGCAGATGACATCACAAAAATCGCCCCCAACTCCTATAGGAACGCCAAAGTTCAAGCAGGGGGTATAGCTTCTGTAATAAACAACATTAATAGATATGTAAGAAAGTAGAAAATTAAAACCAACCGAAAAAAATAAAAAAATAATCCCAATGAACAGCCGGAAAATAGATGACGTTATCGTAAACGATGACCTATACCCATACTTAGAGGAGGGTTACCTCCTGGGTTTACGGTTCACCAAGTCTGAGTACAAAGCCCACATCAACACCAGAGTCTCCTTAGCCAAAAGGCAACTTTAGAAACTATATAGGTTCCGGTACCTTAACGCCCCAAACAAGAACGGGTTCTATCTAGATATTGTGTTGAGACAGGTGCAAAAGGCCTTTGATAAAGTCTGTCTGGAAGGAATTCAATACAAGATCCTCTGTGACTTCGTAATGGACAGAAGGGCCTGTCTCATGATTGAGGGTTACAGAGGTCCTGAATTCAAACTGAAGGCGGGCGTTCCTCAGGAAAGCTGCCTGAGTCCTCTGCTTTACCTGGTCTTCGCAATTGACCTCACAACTCCGCTGCACAGGGACACGATGTATCTGCAATTTGCAGATGACATCACTCAAATTTTCCCATGCTCGGAGAGAAAAGCAAGGGCACAGGCGGTTCGCACAATAGCGGGAATCAACAACATCAGCCAGTACGAAAGATGATAGAAGAGCAGGACCAACAGGAACAAATTCAAGATTGTCCCGCTGAGCCGCGAGTTGACATGGCCCATCATCATAGATGGGAGGAGATACAGCTACTCCGCCGAGGGCACAGTCCTGGGCCTTAAAATCACCGACCAGGGATACTCGAGACACCACACGGAGAAGCGGAACCTCGCAAGGAGAGAAATCTGCAAGCTATACAAGTTTAGAGATCTTAGCTCGGCCAACATCAGGAAAATATATCTGATGTATGTCCGGGCTAAGCATATCTACCCCGCAGTGGTTACTCAAATGGCAAGCAAATCCTCGATAAAAAGGCTACAACGTGTCCAGAATACTGTATCTCTGATTATCAACATAGTCAGAAGGCGTGATTACCTTAGGCAAAGAGATCTGCACAGGAAAAAACGTTTGGAACCTATCAATGTCGTCACCCCAAAACTTGGGGGAAGATCTGGTCCACTCTAACCAATGGTGTCATTCTTGAGCTACAGGGAACAGGCGGCAGGCTTAATATTAATATATCTACAAGGCTATGAGCAAATGTCTTACGCCAACGTCGGTTCCCGAGCACAAAACTATACACACAAGAAGATATTACACCAATTTATACATAAATAAAACACAATACAACATATAAGAAAATTTCATCAATACATACATAAATTAAACAGCGAACAATAAAATTAATACAACACAAATAGAGCTAACAAAGGCTTAAAAGCTAAATATTTGCAACAAAAATAAGTACAACTAATCATTTGAAAACAAATAATAAGAAGAACACTGAAGCTCATGAAGTTACACAAATATCAGATAAAAAGTTTAAACAAACACTATCCCAATTTCTACTAAAAATTGAGTATATCATCTTCTTTCATTCTGTCAGATCCTCACTCCACTCTATTAATTGGTAATTAATTTAATTTCTAGGAGTGTGCATTCGGTTGCGTAAAGGTATTGGTTCCTTCGCATTCCACATCTGATAATAAGAATCTTCCTATAGGTACTATCTTAAATTTGTTCCTGTTTGTTTGTATCTTCAATTTTGTTTCAAATTCATTTATTAATCTTATTCTTGCGCCGTCATCCTTTCTTGCATTGCGACTTTTCGGAAAGGATATTCTAACAGTTTTGTTAAATCTTCCGCATACTGTATATTAGATGGATTACTCGATAGTGAGATATCCGCCATATATATTGAGTAGAGGTTGGGTCTTAAGCAGCATCCTTTGGATAACCATATTCTTGGTTGAAATACGATTACCTTTGTCTTCCTTATGGAGATATATGCTGCTCTTTCTATCACATCATCGCAAGATCTTATATCGCATCTCTCTTTGCTAAATTTTGTTGAAACCTAATGAGACGTCTCTGCATACAATTTCTACAAAGCTTTTTCTCCTTTTTAGTTCGTTATCTGATATTTTCTTCCAGATGTTCAATGAGTCTGACTCTGATATTCTTCCATCAAATTCCAATAGATAATTCGATCCAAAGTTTTCTTTTGCATTCGGTGATTTTTCCTGGTTTCGAGATGAAGATCATCTTCGCTACCCAGTGAATAAGTTTTTATCCCCTGGATCACATTAATTGGCGCCTATCAAAAGTACTTAATTTGTGTGAACCTTGAGTAAACGGGCGATTCCTCTCGCAAGTATTTTAGGGCGATTTTATGTGGTAATGGTTGCCCACATTATCAACGAGTGTATATCTATGTTCCTACACTTGATGTGTGGGGTAAGTTCTCCCTAGATTTTAGTTTATTTGGTCAACAATGCGTTTTTCTAAGTCAATGTCGAAATTGGCCTTTTCTTCTTCATTAATGTTAAATATATTCCTTCAGTATTCTCTAAGTATCTCCTCAAATTCTTTTTCTTCTCTAATTATTTATTCCCTGCTCGTCTCTGAATTTTATTTTCAGCTTAGTTGAAAAGCTTTCATGGATTTAATTCTCCTCCAGAATTCTTTGGGCGAGGCTTTGTTATCTACTTTTGTTACTACCTCATTCCATCTGGTCTTTTGTTATTTTATGATCTTATACGATAGTTCTTGATTACACACTCTTATCCTGGCCATTCAGTTTCTCGATGACCTAAAGTTTCTTACCCTTTCTTGTTTCACTTTGAGTTTTCTGTAAGCTATTTTATTTTCATTTCTTTGGTTTATCTGTAGTGAGTAATGAGTTTGTTCAGAGTTCTTGGCATCGCTTCTTCATTTACCTTTCTTAGGGCGTTTTGTCAATCGAGCAAGTTCTTTGATTTCTAGAATTGCATTTTCCAGTTGTTTTGGGATTTATTGTTCCAGTGCTCTTGTTTTCTTTCGCCAGTCTGCCTTTCCATAAGCTTTTCTGATCTCTGCTAGGATTTGGATCGGATTCTTGTTGATAGTGATAAGAATTCCTGTATGGTCACCATAATGTACTATAATAGGGTCATTGGAGTAATTGAATGGAAAATAGTTCCAACTAGACAGATATCTGGTTTCGTCTCCGCTCTTCCAGCAGAGAAATCAAGGCTTAGATCTAAATATTTTGTCTATCCAACCTTAGTTTTAAACATCGTCCGGCTCGTTGGTCGATCTGTATTCTGCCTCCCTACATCGAGCGTTTATATCCCTTAGGCATATAGTGGTGATTCTTCCGTTGATAAGGGAAATAATTATATCTAAAAAATCCATGGCGAATTTTACCGGGACAAACAATTCTTCTCTTCCTTTTATCCCCTTGTATGAAACGATCTTCTTGATGACTAGTGCTTTCCCATCCCATCTCTCTTGAGTATGGTTGGTGGCGAGAAATTCATAGTTCTATATTTTAACATTTTTATTTCTGAATATATTTCCAGAATGTATATGTTTTCCGATTTATACGTTCCTGTTATCTAATCTGTAGGATTCTTAGTTTTCCGTCTCTCATTTTGCTGCTCCTTTAGTACTTTTCTTCATTTACTTTCTCCCTGTCTATCGCTTGTTTGGTCTCTTTGGGTTTGGTTTCTGAAGTACTTCTTTTTTCTGTTTTTTTTTTTAATTTCCCCTTGCCTTTGTATAACATATTGTTTTTTTTCGTGGCTAGTTTAATTTCCTTTTCGTTTTTTTCTTTAACGTGGTTACTTCATCGAGCTCTGCACTGGATGTCTCCTCGCTGCTTCTTTTCTCCTCAGAAGTGTTGTTCACGAAGGGTGTATCATATATAGCTGCAGATTCGGTATTATTCCTGAATCTCATTGTAGATAGTCATTGTTTTTAGTGATGAATTAAGCTCGGAAGCCTAGTTATCTGCTGGGCGATATTTATTATGTGTGCATGCATGATGCACATCATTATCTTCATGTGAGCTTCTGAGTCCATGTTATATTGTTCGGAGTGTCCTGCGTTTTGTTTCGTTTTATTTGCATATGAAGCATTTGGTCTGATTTGGATTTTTTTCAGCTCTTCTTCTTTCTTTTTGAGTAATTCTTTCTATTATGGGCTTGGCAAAACCAATGTTCTCTGTGTTCCTCTGCAGCTTATCACTTCTCGAGGATTGAGGCGCATTCTTTCGATAAATGGTCTTCTTCTGACCATTCAGAACAGATCTTCGTGTTTCCTTTCGTGCATGTTTGGTTTGTATGGCTCTCAATTTCATAACATTTGGAAATATCTGAAAATTTATAATATTTATTTATCAATGCTGTTTCCTGAAATTCTCATGCAATCAAGTAGAACTCACTCGGTAGTTTCGAATACAATTTTGAAAATTTGAGTATGCTAGTTAAATTTGGTCGATGTTTACTTAGCTTCGATTTCATTTTTCAGTTTGGCTGTTGAGTGTGCCACTATTCATGCTTCAACTCTTCTGCAGATTTTGCTTCAACGTGCAGAGCTTTGGAGTAGAAGTTTCTCTTCAAGTCTTAATTATTTCCTTTAGGAGGTTTGCCCCTTCTGCCGAAAGGATCTTGTCTATATCTTTTAGCTCGGTAAACAGGGCGATCGATGCATTCATGCTCGGTATTATTTGTATGAGGGTCACTCTAAGCTTGGCCTACCGAACCTGGCAGCGCTTCTCTTTTTGTAACAGGTCGTTGCCAGTGAGTAACCCCAGGGGAACCCAATTCATACTACTATCCATGTTGATATTCCTGTGGGGGCCCAGACCCTTTCTTTTCCTGAAAATAAAGGTGGATATATATCTACTTCCTATCTTTTCTGGTGCATATCAGTCAGGTTAGGTTAGATTAGTTTATGTTAGTTTATGTATTCTGAATTTTTTGTATGTTGGGTAATGATGTTTTCCACTAAATATTAGTCTATATTTATGGTCTTACTTTTTATTTTTAATATACATTTTTCTAATAAAATTAAAAATAATATTATCTAAATGTAACGTCCTTACGATAAAAGTGTAGTGCAAAAAATTCTATAGGTCAAAAGAAGTTGGTAGATCACGTATTGGAAGAGCACACAAAATTTACCAGTCTTGATCTTGAGGAAAAAGATAGCAATTATCGAAGTAGAACCACACTTCTACAAATATTTATCCTGATGGCAAAGTACTAAGGATAAAGTTAACCACAATAGGTGATAGCCAACCAACGGCAAGACTCACCGTAATTTAATTTTCACCCTAAAAGTCAGCTATTTTTAAATGCAAAGCATAATAATAAAAAGAACAAATAAACCAATACCAACCAAAAAAAACAAGAGGAAGACGGAAGCATGCTCCAGCGTCGTGTAGGCCCGCCTACGCCCAGCCTAGGAGCATGCGACCAACCCCAAGGTGCCAAATATATGGCAGTTGGTCATTCTCCTCCCATAAGTAAGATAGTCTACAAGTTTGTGTGAGCGAGCCCGTCCAGAATACATGGGACAGGCGGTAGCGACCACGCTCGTCCCGATCATGCTCCAGGTAACGTCCAGACTGAGACATTCAAAAAGAATGTTCCGAAGAGTCTGGGGACCAAACCTTGATTGTAGTAAGGTTTATTTGAACGCTACGTTAAATGCCGGTGCGTCCCGCGAGTGTGTTCAATTTGAAGAAGGCAGAAAGTGATCTAAAACCGTGGTGGAATTATAGGGTAGGTCCACGGTAACAGTCATGGCGCGATGGCACGTAATTTCCCCTCGGCTGTCTCCATTATTCTTTGATAGGAAACCGGGAGGGCTGACCTGATTCATGCCATATAGTTAGTGTGAGGAAAAACAAAACGCTGGCCTGGTGGTCTCAGTCATCTCAGACCTTTTAACGGCCTCATCGGGACGTTCATTCCGTACAATCCTTACATGTTAAAGAACCCAGCAGAAGATAATTTCGGCCTCCGCCCAGCTTGCGGAACCTTCTTGGCAAGGATACCAAGAACCAATTAGTGCGGAGATTACAATGCCTTAAGAGTTCTCAGAGCTCTTAGTGATTCGCTAAAAGTCACAATACGGTTTCCAAACCGAGCCAAACGCGTTATCTCCCGTAACGAGCTGTATATTGCAATCAGCTCGGCCGTAACTACCGAGGCAGTGGCTGGTAGAAACCTGATGACTCCAAACAGGTGGGATAAGGCGTAAAGGTTGATGCTCCACTGGGACTTAGAGCAATCTGTGTACATAGGCGAGGATCCAGCGTGACACGATATGTGCTCCAAAAACATCAAACGCAATACTCCAGGCGCTGTGGAAGCTTTGAGAGCATATGCGTGGCAACACATAGTCCTGGAAATAACCGGGGGTGCCACCGTCCTGAAATCTACACCGAGCTCTCGAAGGAGTTTCTTAACCCTAAACCCAAATTGGTTAGGTTATGACTTGGTGGAGCCTTGGATATCGGCAGAAATGAACTACCTTAGTTTTATCGAGAGATGTAGTTTAATGCCTGTTTGAGTCTACCACCCATAGAGGGCATGTGGGTCGCACCAAAAGAAATCTAAAGGTCACCCACGTTGAGTTTATCATGAACATATTTTGGCAGCACCAAGGTAATACCGTTGATGATCAGGGCAAAGAAAGAAACAATGATGACCATTCTTTACGTGATCCCCTCTTTCTGCCCCATTGAGCCTGTGGAAATCGTCCCTCATCCGTAAGCGGAATCTACGATTTCGCATAAATTCAGAAATAAAAATTGACAGGCGTATCATAGGCCTTCTCCAGATCGAAAAGAATCCATGGCTTAGTGGTATCTACGAAGCAAGGCCAAAAGAGCATTTTCCAGTCGGAGAAGAGCATTCAACGTAGACCAGAACTTCCGGAAGCCCCACTCTATAGAAGACAGTTGATCTTTGCCGTTCAGGAAAAAGGCTAATCTAACATTGATCAATTTCTCCATCAACTTGTATGTGCATGAGGTCAGAGATTTGCAGAAAACACCATCACTAGGTTAAACACTATTTTAAGTCTAGATCCCCTATTGGCAGAATTCGACAAAGAATAGTGAAAACACCATTGTACACCTAATGAAGACCTACAACGATTCAAGAAAGTAACCAGGTCATTTGGAGTTCAACCGAGCGTGATACACCCTAACTAACATGACAAAAAATCATTCAATAAGCCCCCTAGAAAATGCCACCAAAAATTAACAACCGAATGAGACATATAAAATGACCAAAACCTGTGTCATACCATAAGTGGCGAAATGTATATATGAGAAGATAGAAATATTGTGTATTAAATGTGTTGATGGAGATGAGTGCGATGAATGAATGAGAGTGTGGCGATATGAATGTATATAAGAAGTGTATATGCGCCAGGTTGTATGGATATATCTGTATTTTGCCTTTAATCAATCTTACTTTTTGTGCTCAAAGTTTAATATATTACATATATATTATTTTACTTTCCTTTAGCGTTCGAACCTTTGTATTCTTTTGCTCATTTGATCTTTTCTTTGTTTGCTTATGTTATTTTATGTTGCTTTTCTTCTTGTTTTCATTTTTGTCTTGTATTATCTTGTTATATTGTTTGTTTGTATGCATACCATTGGCAGAGTATTGGTAGGATATGTTGCTGTGATTTTTCCCTATTTCTTTGAATAATGATTTATGTTATTTTATTTGGTTTCTTCATCTCTTAGTGCGGTTTTTCCAGTTATTCTTCATCTCTCATGTATATTATTTTACGCTTTATAGTTTAATTGAGCATTTGTGCATTATTTCGTTGATAAGTCTTAGGTTCGACTTTGTGTATAGCGCTTTAGACGGTATTCTGTCGTTTCTAGTTTTATTGGTAATGAACTTAGTAGCCCATGCTTAGACTCTTTGGATCTGTATCATTTGTGGCTCACTTGCTGCGTGTACCAGTATTTTGGGAGTACACTAATAGTAGTCGGACGAAAGCAAGGTACAGATTGCGTTTGTTATCTACTTTTAATTCTTTAAATCTGCAGAGGGATTCCTTTAGCTAGTTCAATTTTATCGTGCATGTAAGAGGCATACCCATTTCTTGTATGCTTGAGTCCAAAGATTCTCCATTCCGATTTGTACGGATACGTTTCTCCATCCACGTCAATATTGGCGCATTTTCTTCTGTTTCGTTTCGTTTTGGTTTGCCAACCTTCCTTTATCAAGGAGGATCCACAACCGAGCTTGGGAGGGGGATCTATTTTGTATATCTCTTTCAATAATATGACTGGAATGGCCAAGAGGACAGGAGGACTTTTAGAAAAGGCTGTGAATACGACCTCTAATCAACTACAAATATGAATTTTTGATTGATGTTAATAGATATCTGGTAGTGGGAGATGAAAATGGTGCGGGAAAACTCCTGGGGAGAGGGAAAGTTTGACGGTCGATAGCTAGACAGTGATGCGTCTTATTTTTGTATATTTGGTAGTAGTATTGTATTAGACTAGGCTGGCATGTGGATTGGGAGGGGGGAGGGTAAGGCAGAGTCAAGGAAACGCGATGCTCATGATGCTGCTAAAATTTATGTAACGATAGTTGTTGGTTGTGGGTAATCAAGAGCTGATGAGTATCTAAACGCCGAAGCAGCTTGTTGTCTGGCGTAAATTTGGGTCATGTGAGGGTCCCATGCGAGTTTCTCCAACTGTCGTGTTAAACGGATATGTTTATATGTATTGAATATTATGAGTTTGTTGTTTTCGTGTAGTGTGGAGATGAGAGTGTATCGAAGAGAACGAAATGCGCATTTCAGCGCATAGCTCTGAATTCACTATGCTTTCATCTTCCATGTGTGACGTTCGGCTGAGAGGGTAATTGCTGCCTATGTTGGCAGTGGTCGTGCTAGTGTTTTGTATAAGTATAGTTTTAGTTTGTGGCTAGCAAGGTAAAACCGGCATACTATTTTGTTTGTGTGCTCTGTTTTTGTTTGTGTGATGTTTAGGTGTAGGTGGAAGCGTAACTATTTATCGAATGTAGCCCCGATTATCTTGTGTGAGGTTTGTATGCAAGTTTTGTGGATGGATGGATTATTTCTCATTTCCTTGGATCCTCTTCAACACTTCTACAACGACGGAATGTGATCCGAAGAGGCTCCGGACGATTTGTTGAGCGCTAAGTCCCTCCTCGTGTAACATGCGTATTAGACTTCTTTCCTTCACTGTATTGTTACGTATTTTCACCATTATTATATAAAGAGATCCTGTCGACCTAAGATATTATATTCTTTATAAGTAATATGTTATATTAAGCAATTTTTACTGTAACATATCTCATACTGATACCCAGGACATAATACAGTTCAATAGCATTGCCAATTTAGATTTTCTAAAAATATATAAGGAAGTTTGGACTTTTATTTTGCTTTCCAGATGTATTGGACACATGCATGCAAACTTAAATCAACATATTCATACATATATCAAAGGAATATAACAAATTTTGGGTGTCTAAAAACCTTGGACCACAGATGTATATATCAAGCTTTATCCTTTAGAATTACTAAAAAAATATGAGAAGCAATTTGTAAGAGGTGGTCGAGCACTTTTAAATCTCCTTGGCTCTTTACCGAATCACATCATATAACCTTCTCTGATACTCTATTTTGATTTGGATAAAGAGAGATGGTGGTTATGAAAAATGATTTGAAATAGGGTGATGGTGAGTTTTGCAAGGAATGAGAAATGCTTTAAATTGGCTTTTTGATATTTTGTACTTATAGTCATATTTTTGTTTTATTTGAACATTGTAACCTTTGTCCTCTTAATTTTATTTAATTGACTTTATTTATAAATGTTTTTCATTTTATCTTTTTAGTTTAGCATTCGAGCCTTTATTCTCATGATTTGTATTCACACGAGCTTCGAATTTTCCTTTTTATTTGTTTTAATTATTATTTGTATGCACTCTCGTGCTTTTGAGTTTTCTTTCCTTTTTTGTATTTTTTAATTTAATATTTTTCTCTTTTCATCTTTTTAACTTTTCAATGGTTAAATTTCATCTAAAAATGTATTTATTTATTTTCGGAGTGTTGAGGGTGTTAGCTTCTATTATTAATTTGGTTATATTTTCCTGGTGTGAATCTATTTCTTCTTTGGGTCTGTTATCAAGGGTGATGATGTTATAATCAACGAGATGATCCTTGTGTGCGGTTCATTTAGTTCTGTATAGTGCTTTAATTTGAAGTATTTTAATTTGTATGAACGAGGTAGAGATTTTTTTCTGACAAACACGATGTGATCAGAAGGTTTCGGTAGGGGGCTGGGGAGGTGTGGAGATTTAATACGAAATTCAGGTTTGTCAGAATGATATCCAAGTGTTTGAGGACCACTTTGTTAGGAAGATTTGGAAGTCCGGTCATTTCCTCTCCATTGTTGCACGTTGTGTATAGGCTAATAGACAATAACATCATAAATATTCGGCCGATTCTAACAAAATTTGAAACATTTATGTTGCTTTACATTCTTTTTCGAATGATATAACTGCTAAAGTCCTCTCATGTTTAGTCCGCGAATTATTGATAGTTTTGAAGGTCGTAAGGTCAGAAATCAGAATAGGTCTGAGCACGCTATTTTTGGTTAGTAGACCTTGTCCTCTTGCGGTATAGATTGCTGGAAGATAGATTCTTGGGGAACCACATAGGGTTTAGACCATTTTTTGTTAACGTCTTCTTAAGTTGCTCTGCATATGTGCCGGATATCAACATGTTGAGGAATTTCTCCTCATATTGCTCTCGACTTTCTCGACTGTTTTTTGTTATTGTGCTGCTCTTGCTGCAGTTTCTGCTGCGTATGTTGTTATTATTCTCTTTTTATTTTTGTCAAACAAGGTGGTATTTTTATGAGTTACTCTTTACTGGGCAGAAATTTTGCGAGAGTGTGGTGTGGAGATTCGCAGTTGGTGCTCTTACACTTTTCCATCTGTGATCTGTACTAGAGCATTTTATGTCTTTGTATGTGCAGTCCCTCGCTAGGTGTTGATCAATATCATAGCACCTGAAACAGACTTGGAAGAAGATGAAGTTTCACGGTCTATCTGCCCTGGTGCTATAGTTGTGTAGAATGCGACGATTCCTTGCTTCAATTCTTTTGTTGCCATTTTGCTATCTTTAAAAGTGGTGTTAAACACATGACTGTACTCTTCTCCAGATTGCTTCTTGAATTTCATGATTTCTTCTCTTCTGACCCAGGATTGGTTCTCATCAATTTTTGTTTTTTATTTCATTTTGGAGCACTCCCCAATCCACGGATCAAAGCACCTGCAAATGACTAACATCTTGCTCGTGACGGCAGGGGGTGTTCGGGTAGCAAATCCAAATTTCTTAAGCTTTTTGGTCGCATTTTCAATGATAAGGTTGTCTAGATCCATTTCCGTGTCACAAAGAGAAACTTAAGCTGCTTTAAGGGTCTTTCAAACTTAGTATGATGACTACAAGCTCTGCCTTTATGGTGTGTAGGGTGAATGGGCCTGCTTGGGATCCTCCGAGGGAAAAGTCATGTAGACTTTTTACTTGATGGTAATCAAATCAAGATCACCACTTGGGGTTAACCCATAGCGATTTTGGTTATTCTACACTGCTCCCCGCTAATACAGAAACGATTACATGTTCCTCTGTAGTCTTGGCCGGACACTCAAGGTTTTGTCGAACAACTCAGAGATAGCATGATTTTTATGAGGCAAAGCTTTGCAGTGGGCTAGTTCTTAAACCTGTTTTCTTCGGAGCCTCAAATTATGCCTTTTAAAGTGAAGGAAATAGTTTTAACTAAGCCATGAATAGGTTATGAGTGGCAGCTTCCTATTACCAGAGAATGTACCCTTGAAGCAGGGGAAGTTGTGAAGATTGCCAGACATATTAAAATATGATAGACCGATGAAAAATATTACTCTCTTTTTTGCCCCTGTGAGAGGGTGAGGGTGTAATGAGATGGTTGAGGATGAATAGCTGGTGAGTAGATATAGAAGGTAGTGATGAGGGTGTATGGATCTCTGATAACCAAACAAGACCGTAGTTTTCTTCAGGAAACCTTGGTGCACAGAATTCCTTAATGAAAGTACTTCAGATGAATATAGTGTCCTCATAGGTCGATGAGTGCGTGCGAGCAAAGTACCGCAAGCTCCAATGACTGCGTGCGAGTCGGTCGGAAACGAACAATCAATGGAAGATTGCGTGGTAGATAGGTGGATAGGAGAAAAATAAAAGAAAGGTTGAAAAAGAAAGTTTAGTTGGAGAGCAGAAGTTATCTCATGTAAGCGATTACTGATAGCTGAGGATAGAAAAATAAAATGTAATAGCTCCATATGTTTA
Source organism: Ceratothoa steindachneri (assembly GCA_963969495.1). Classification (NCBI taxonomy): domain Eukaryota; kingdom Metazoa; phylum Arthropoda; class Malacostraca; order Isopoda; family Cymothoidae; genus Ceratothoa; species Ceratothoa steindachneri. The sequence goes on along the minus strand of OZ018324.1, from coordinate 66,602,195 downwards.
GACCTGCTGGTTAAAGTGTAATCCGAACCACGACTTACTTTACGATTTTTATTGCACCTTTTTCTTTCGGCTAAATGTGTTATGTAGCTTCATGAGTTTATTTTTAAAAGTACTTTAATTAACGGATGATATCTGCATCAGATATCATTGTACTTTGATATCCGCTACTCTTCGTCTCGAGATATGGACTACTGGAATTTTCTTCTATTCTTTCTATTTTTCAGTCCCTCTCGAACTGGTTGATGTTTTTATCTCTACCGCTGTTGTCTGTGCCTTAGCTCCTACATTCTTGAATTGCTATAAGACTAGTTGGCTGATGTAGTCTGCAAATTGAATATTAAGTCATTCGGGCATTGCAAGCGTTGGCAGATCTGCTATATAAATATAGTACAGCGTGGGGCTGAAACACCACTCATGCGGAAAACCATCTTTCAATTCGAACTCGGGTCCTTTGTAGTCAAAGAGTGTAGGGGTTCGAAGATGTATAAGAGAAAAACTTCCTTCCAAAAACGAGAATATAAATAGCCCATTAAATTACCAAGTCAAGACCGACTTTGCCGTAGCGTAACGGTAGAGTGCTAGCCTCTGGATTCAAAAGACCCACGATCGATCCCCAAAGTCCACAATTTTGACGGAGAAAAATCCCAGAAGAAAACGGGAAACGCTTTATGGACAACTCAAGAAATCGACTCAAGAGAAAACCGATGTCAAGGAAAACGGAAAGAAAACGACTTCAAGGGCTAACCCGTCTTAAGAAATCATCACGTCATCATGAAGCAGAAGAAGTCATCACGTCATCAGAATTGGAAGGAATCATTACATCGTCGTTAAAAGGAAGATACATCAAGAAAAAGAAGATCAAGAATTAACCCAGCCAACTTAAGAAGAAAGAATCTCAGCGTACAAAAGTCAGATAAATAAATAAATTCAAGACAATGATTCAAAGGGCACTTCAGTCAAGAAATAAACAAATATAAGAAAGAGCCCCACCCCCATAAGATTACTACTTAAGCTCTTCTATCTATCAGATAGTCGCAGATAATTCTCTCTAGATTATGGTTCATCTGGAAGTTCAAGATCTTGTGCTGCATGCCTATGAGTCAGAATTTGTGAAAGGTTTTTTCTACATCTCTGAGAATCACATCGATGTATTTTTTTCTCTGCTTTGGCCTTGGCGATTTTCATTGTGATGATGACAAGTGCCATTGTGGTATCTCTTCCTTTACGGAATCTGAGTTTTTGATGACAAATTTTTTCCCAAATTTTCTGGGAAAATTCAGAAGTGATATAGACCTGTAGCTGGTAAGGAGATCTAGTTCAAAGATGAATATCATTTTGGATCTTTAGTAGTGGTCTGGGAAGTATGAGATATTTAAGTACACATTGAACATGTTTTTGAGCGATTCTTTGATGCTGCCCGGTACCTTGCTGAGTATGAATCTGTTGATTCTCCAAGGGCCTAGCGCTTTTTGTTTGAAATATCTTATAGGCCTCTTTACTCATTCGATTGTTGTTCTTCTATGACAGTGATTCTCAACCTGAGGACTAGTTGCTCCCTTGTGGCCGTGGCACATTACAGCGGGCCACAGAATATTTTTAGTATTTTACCTCTATATTATAGTTTTAATAACATTAAATTATGTAATTAAGATATGTTTTTGAGCTTTTATTATTTAATTTAATTTTATTATTGAATTATTATAGTAGATGGAAAGGCTGAAAGGATCTTTTTGAAAAGATATCTAAATGGGTAGTGATAATCTTAACGTCCTCACTATAGAAATATAAAGCGCTTATCAAACCTCATCATACAATATGAGGTTAAATTTAGGTCCCCTCAGATTAAAAAATTCATCGTAATTTTAGAAAGCGCTCAACGGAGAGCGACGAAAATAAACCTCGACATTAATAATAATTAATTCATATGAAGATGAATCCAGACCTTAAGATCTTCTGTCACTTGGACGGGAATAGCGTTGTTGGTGCAGTAAATTCATTGAAGTCTTTTAGTAACGGGTTTTACTTGTAAAAAGTATAGGTTGGTATTTGAGTTAGATAACCGAGCGGTGTCTTAAAAGAACAGTTTCAAACTTATTTAATCACAATTTAGCCCTAAGATATCTGAGCTTTTTTTATTTTGGTAGTATTGAATTAATCAAATACGAACTTATTTATTCACTAATTTATTTAACAAAATTTAGTTCATTAGATTATAAATAAGGAAATGACTTTAATGATTAATTATACATCGACTTATTTTCTTCTTTTCCATTTTCATCCACTCCGTCATTTACCTGCACTGTAGTTCTGTAGATAATACTAATTTTCATCAACTTATGGACATCCTTCTTTAGGCTTACTTGATTAAAATTCATTTTAATTTTAGAAATATTTTCTATCGTAAAAAATAGGGTCTGAAGGAGGTTACAGGGAGGTCTGAGGGAGGTCACAGAGTCGCTTGACATTGGGAAAGTGAGTGAAAGGATGTGTGTGGGTGATATAAACGTCTCCAAATTCACCCTGATATCCTGGTGGAAAAGTTCACCTTGCTCGTCACTTACGGCTCCAAGATTTTCTGGGAAAAAGTCTAGGTGCGAATGCAGGAAATGGATTTTAAGTGACACACGGTATCCCATTTCTTGATAAGATTGAAGAAGGTTTTCCACGCCATCTCTGTAGGCAGGTGACTTGTTGATACCCAGAAAGTTTGCACATAACCACTTGAAGGCTAGCCATGCATTTACTTCAGGAGAATTGAGGGTCTTCTCGAAGTCAGGGTCTGCTAAAACCTCTCTGATTTGCGATCCCACAAATATGCCTTCTTTTACTTTTGCCTCGCTCACTTGTCGACATTTTTGGCACAGATATTGGAATTCCTGAAAGTTGTCTTTGCCATTGCTTTCACGAAGTATTTCATTCGACCTAGTTTTAAATAAAGAGGTGGCAAAAATATTTTCTGAGGCTCTACCAGGGGAACAGACTGAAGACTACTTATTCCAGGCTCATATGTAGATCCAAGTGGTCAGTCACGGTTGTCATAATGTTTTGCAGTGGCACGGTAATCCCACAGGCAGATGAAGTAACAGTACTTCGTGAATCCTCCTTGCATACTCATATGCATGCCTATGACTTTTAGATCACCACAGATGTACCACTGATGGGCTTGGTAGTTTATGGCATTAAGAAGAATATTTATGTTGTCATATGTCTCGTTAAGGTGGAGGGAATGGTCAATAGGAATGGAAGGCTTTACATTGCTATTGTGAAAGAGGGGAGCTTTTAGACTTGTCTTAGAAGCATCAATAAAGAGAGGCCTGTCAGACGACTCCCATGTCTGTTACAAGGCTTTGAACAATCCATTTATATCATGGCAGTAGCAGAGAGATCCATTAACTGTGAAGAATGAAGTTAAATCACGATTATGTTTTCTAAAGTAACTTACATGCACATTTTTCTCGAGTAAGAATTTTTCCTGTAGTCGAGATGCTAGAAGTTCTGAATTCTCCTTTGATAGTGACAAATCGCTCGCAAGATCATTCAAATCTTCCTGAGTAAATAACTTTAGCTCAGAGTTAGCATTCTCATATTCAACATCCGCATCTAATGTGCATGTACCTTCAGTACTGCTATCATCACTGATATCATCAGGTACGCCGCTATCATCAGGAGAAAACCCTTTTGTGGTCACACTGCAAAAATAGCAATCTTCGAGATTATCCCTGGGCTCTCTCCATATCATAGGAACAGCGAAAGGCATTGAAGCTTTCCTTTTGTTAATCCAGTCACGTAATCCATTAGACCAGGAAGTACAAATTTGGTGTGGTGCCCATGGTTTGGTACTTGGTCACCCAGAGGGCAACCGAAGTAGAGTTTGTACATTTTCTTTATATCATTTGTGATAGTACGCTACTGAGATTTTGTTGTAAAATGCCCACATACGTAGCAGAATTGATCGGGATGATTTTTGCACTCTCGAGGCATTGTTAGTGCTTTGTGAAAATATTTGAAAGCCTCTTATGATCAACGCTAAAGGAGGAACTTAGGAGATGCACATCGCATAAGGAACCTGAAAGCATAAAACATAATTATAAATAATTGCCCAAAATATGCATGTGGGTTATAAATGTAAATGAATTCTTCTCTATATCCTTTTAACCAGCAAGAACTCACGAAGCATCTTGTTTGCTCATCTTAGCAGCACAATAATGATGCATGCAATAGAGCAATACCAGTAATATACTACATTTTATAATCGCAGGTGGCCATTTTGAATTTTTTGTTAGAGCAAAACTGAACGCAGATTCGGATTTAACATGGAAAATGCATTTAGAAAAGTATAGTAAGGTCTCTGATGAAAAATGTGTGTTGACCAGTATTATTATTCCAGCCCCTTCCTTTGTAAAATCCATTCCGGGTATTTACCGCTTATAGTATTAAGATAAGTAGTTTCACAGACAATGGCTCAAAGATTTTACTCGCTTTTGACATTCGCCACATTTTCACATATAGCAATATCCCTTTCAATCATTTTTCTAAAAAAATCTTGGGTTGCAAATTTTTTAATAGGAAGAACGGTGAAGAAAGCTACTTCACACTGTTCCCTAATGAAAATGAAAATAATAAAACAGTAGATTTAGTAGGGATAAATTATTAATAAAATATACAGAATAGAGAACAATAACCCTCAATATCTGACTTATTAAATTATCAACCCTTTGTTGCTTTGATAACTGTAGAGCATATTCTTGGCCTCCTATTCACCAAAGAAACTGAATATCATTATGGAATTTGGTTCCAATATTCATGTAAACAGTCTCGTAGACTCTGTGCTTTAGTTAATTGCTTCTCCCTCACTCGTCTGTCCTGATAATTTCCCAACAATTTGATAGGATAGTAATCAAGAAACTGGAGTGTCCAGTTCATTAATTTAAGATGCCTAATCTCTTCTTTCTTCTCCAAATAACTACGACACACTCTATACGTGTGTTTAGGATTATTTGTTTCAGAAAAATAATTTTTTTACCGATATAACGAGTTCCAGATCTGATAACATGTCACTGCAAAATTGGATCATAGCCATGCTGGTTTATTTTATTTGATAATTTGTAAATATCGTTAGTAAATAGCCTCAATCTATCACACTACATCAGCTATTCTTCATTGTAGCCACAATACACTAAGAAGTCATTCATTCACCACTTCTCCATACAAATACTCTACGTTTGCAACAACAAATTTTAAACTTGGAATTTTCGGTCAAATCCCCCAGTTTTGATGCTTTTTAGCGTATGCGAATTGTAAAGGTAAGACGAGGAACTACGATCTCCCGGCCTAAAACAGAAAGAAATAGAAGTCTAACAGGAAGGTGCTGAGGTATCTGCCAGGGTAAAATGACACAAGGAATGCTTCCTTAAATATACTAAATAAATATAGTGCACAAATATGTCGCAAATATCAGAGAATTAAACCACTAACGACAACACGTTGAATAAGCACTGCTACTCCGGACAATCATCGGAGGAATATACCCCCTTCTCACGTCCCTTCTAAGTAAATGTAGGTCTCGATAACGAGAACCAAATAATGGGACGCTAGATGAAAATAAATTCTCCAAATATCTGTTACCGAAGTAGTGAGGCAATACACAGATGGTGGTTGTTCTGGAAACAGGGGGAGGGGGGGAGTCGTAACAAGCACAGGTTTCTTTGAAGTCATTCCACCAAAAATATCAACTTCTATAAGCTGCATCTCCATATAGCGGAAAAGTTTTCTCTGTCACTGCTGTTTAATTGCTGAGCTAGCTTTGGAGCACTAAGGCGGACGGTTTCTCTAAATTTGTTTTTTTTTTTGTTTTCTTCTCCGTTGTCTATCATGCAGTATACCTGTTTTTTCATATATTTTGATAGCATTTATTTCAAGTTATCGGATGTTTATTTCATGAAATTTCTTCTTTCAAGAGAGTAATAATGCTTATGCTCTTCGAAAATGGGTTTTTACACTCTCCAGCCATAAATGATGACACATGAGAATGATTTTGAACCTGGTTGTAGAATACAGACTTTAAAAATTATAATAACGATTACAGAAACATGGGAACACGAACGTTAATGAAATTTAGTCAACAAATTTAGTATAAACGGTGTACAATAAAGGGCGCCAAATTTGAATTGGGCAACATTTTTGTCTTTTGAACTTCGAAGGCAGGCTTTTATTATGTTTGTTATCTTCCTTTACTCTTATTAATAGTCTCGTTTGTTTTTTCAGAATAATTGTGTGCGGTGCGTCATGGAGCAGTTTACAACTAAGCAACTCGTTCTAATCGTCAAGACATTTTGCCAAAACAGAGAAAGGGGGACGCAAAAAGTTAAAACACTTCGTACCAATTTGGGCAAAAATGAAGCACCCAACTTGTCTACGGTTTGCAGACTAATGACGAAGTTTAAAACAACTGGTTCAGATGCAAAGGCCAAATCGCCTTGGCGGAAACGTTCTTGCCGGAGAGAGAAACAAATTGCTGTTGTGCGAGACAGTGCCACTCTGACTCCGGGAAAATCTATTCGCTGACGTTCGCAGCAGTTGGACATCCTGACCACTTCATTACATCAAATTCTGCATAAGGATCTCCATATGCATGCGTAAAAAATTAAACTTATGCAGCATCTTCAAGCACCTGACCATGGGAGGTGAGGGCAATTTGCTGATTGGAATGTGGAGAGCCATAAGGAGATACAAGGATAAAAAGTACACTAGAGGACCTTACGATCCATTCAGAGAGGGTACCTTTGGACTAGTTATTGAGCAGGCACAGTTCTGCTTAACGGCTTAGATTCCTAAACGGCCCCTTTTCAAGAATTTGTTCAGTCTTGACTTGAACTGATCAACAGAAATGCTGTTAACAACTTCCACTCGAAGTGCGTTCCAGCTACCACAGATGCTGTATGTGAAATATTTCCCACACAGATCGCGGTGGTAACGCTTCAGCTCAAGTTTGTAGTCGTGATTTCTAGTTCTGCCCTCACTAAGTTGGAAAACATCAGTGTAGTATTACATTGTCGAAGCCTCGAAGTATTTTAAACACTTCGATAAGCTGACCACATAGTCTCCGGGTCTCCAACGAGAACAAATCTAGTTCCCTTAATCTATCATCGTAACTTTTGTGTCTGATAGAGGTTATCAGTTTGATTGCCCTGGCTTGCACGCCTTTCAATCTCGCGATATCCTTTCGAAACGAAGGACTCCAAAATTGTACGGCATACTCCAGGTGCGGTCGGATAAGTGAATTGTACAAACAGACAAACAGAGTACTATTTCCTTGTTTCGATATCCAAACTGTCGCTTTATATATCCTAACAGCCTTTGGGGCTTTTTCCCCACCTCTATGCAGCCGACAAAAATTTTTGCAAAGAAAAATCATCCTCAGTGAGGAGGCCCACTTCATCATGAGTGGATTTGTCAATAAAGAGAACTCCCGGTTTTGAGGAAATGAAAATCCTCGAATAATGCAAGAGCGTGAAATGCATCCACTGGTTTTGGGGCAGGTGGAGTGCTTGGACCGTTCTTCTTTGATATTAATTAGGGGAATGCAATTACCACTAATCGAGAACGTTTCCGAAACATGCGATCCACTTAGTTATGGCAGAACTTGGAAGATACGAAGATTGACAATTTCTGATTTCAGAAGGATGGAGTGACCTGCCACCTTTCCCGGCAAACCTTGCATGGTAAACAGGAATGGCCACCAAAGATCCTTCCATCTTACCCCTTGTGATTTCTTCTTATGGGGGTATGTGAAATCATAGGTATACGCTGAAATCAGGTGTCTGATTGGGGCATCGAGCAACACATCTGTGAGAGAGTAATCGGAAATTTCGAGGAGCGAATAAATGTATGCAGACTCAGTGGAGGTGGATATATGGCCGACATTATGTTCCTTACCTAAACGGGAGACATAACACATCGGAAATATGCAGGGGATAACGATGTTTATAAAAATTCCGTTTACCTTTTAATTATTCACCTTTTAAATTCGGCGTCATTTATAAAACACCATCTACAACCAACTCTTTAAGATATTACCGATAGAAATATAGATATAAACTTTAGCAAGTTTTTGTGCAGAAAGTACATTAAAAAATCATTTTGAAAAGAAACATGTTGTTAGAAATGTAAAAATTGAAGATAAAATTAAAAATAATCGCGTTTTCTGCCAAATTCTAACTAATTTATTATACCATCACCTGTTCAAGATATTATCGATAGAAATATAAATATAAACTTTAGCAATTTTTTTTGGCAGAAATTGCATTAAAGAATCATTTTGTAGGAAAACATATTTTAAGAAATATAAAAATTAGAGATAAAATTAAAATTAATTAACTTTTTCTGCCAAATTCTAAATAGATTCTTTAAAAATTATTTATAATGATCAGATTCTCACAATGGCGATAAAATATTCATGTCATAATTCAATTTTATTAAACCCTTTTAAGGGGATGCAAGATTTTATAACCAGCGGGGATTGTAGTGGAGGTAATCAGGATGCACTCACTCCAAACCACGAGATTTTGTCTTTTAATGGCGGATCGTAATGATTCGTTCTCTCTTTACATTTGTTTCCATTCTAATAAGAGGAAATGCGGATGTGGAGAAACTCTCTTCAGACACGTTGCTCTATCTTTCTCATCGCCCATTGACAACTCGCACAAAATTACCTTATTCTCAACAAGTACCGCAAGGCATAGATAACGGCCAAAAAGAGCCATTCTTTGCTATCAAAATAATGAGGGAGATCCCCTAAGGTGCAGCATTTGCTCTTAGAGTTCTTTCGAAATGGCTTTTCATAGAATACATTTCAATCCATTCCTCCCCATTATTATACCCTCTTAATGTACTTTAGTTTTAAAGGTTTCTTTAGGTATTTTTTTTCGTATTTAGTGCCGATGGGATTTCATAGAAGACGCATACTTATGATCTGAAGATGCATCCATTCTCTTCATACCAACATTTTATCACACTTACTTCCCAGAATCTGTCTATTATCAGTTTATATCGCGACTCGAACCACTCAGCCACGACAGCCAAATGGAACCGCAACCTGAATTTATTTAAAAGCTACATAGAAAGAGATGGGGAATAAATCTTTCTTACGCCTCCATGTCCATACTTGGTTAGTAAGTAGCATTGAATTCTAAATTAACCAGTGTAATAGTGAGCCCATCGTATGGGTTTATTAAGGCCTCACAAACCTGTGACCTCTTGTATTAGAAGCCCGGGCCTTACTACTGAGATATGAAGGACAAAAAACGACCTGAACTCTATTAATATATCCTATGAAAGAAGTAAATTAATGGGCAGAGGTCTTTTACATAGATGGGCAGAGGAGAAGTGAGAAAGGCCTTTTGCCTATATATTTGCTCCTCTTTCCAGTGAATAGTTAAGAACGTTCAAGTTGCATTTATGTACCTATGTCCCTCAATGCGTTTATAATGTCAGCTCTTCTGGTATAACAGATTGTTATTTCTCATCCCGCTAATTAAGATGCTTTTAGATATATTCATATATACGAGTATATGTCCAAAAATGCCCAGAGTGTAAGTTTTCTAAAATACTTTAAATATCTAAATGAAAAATCAACCATAGGAGTTTAAGAGTTATTGTATTTACATGTTTAAAGGCAAAGTAAAATAATTAAACGAGAGAAAAGCAAATTTTAAGAAAAAACTAACGACATTCATACAGAACGACGAACCGACAAATGCATTTGGTAATTGTGAAGGGATGCCCTGAAGGACCCCTGTGAGAGGAAGCCCCTTGGAAATACCCATCTATTATTTCAAGAGCACGTGAGCCAGCGTGCGAATTTTAGAAAGTCGAGGAAGAATCCGTCATTTGCTTAATCACCCGTCCCAGATGTGTTTACTTTCAGACGCCAATCGCCCCCCTCTCCCCTGCAATAACGCCGTGTGCGGTCCCATATGGCAAGGCAAGTTTCATCGTCTAGAATGACGCGTTATCATGAATTGTGTTTGCTTAGACTGGCATTAAGTATCTTCTAGAGACCGCAAGGCCATGAGGCGTCTATTGGATATGCTAGCAGGGTATTTAACCTGAAGCTCACCATCTCTCGAAGAGATTGAAAGCCCGCCATCCACTCCGTCTAGACTGCCGTCTGTTTCACGTGAACCCCCGTAACCCGTCGTCGTACGTCGTCGAAGATCTCATCAGCAAATCTACCTTCGTTAAGCTTTTGCCCCTATTCAGAGAAAAGATATCGAACTTCCTTCTTCCCAGAGAGTTCTACGGCCCTCTCATCTTCAAACCCCTTCAAGATTCCCGTTCTTTCGAGAATGAGACTCACTGCCGATCTGCAGAATCGTGTCGAGTTGAGATTACGTGTCTCTGGAGCAGAGAAAATCTCATTCTTCATCACGAAGTAATCAAACCCCATCTTGCGCAAATAAATTGTCTGTATATATTAATAAAATGGTTTAGGCTCTAATTTTTGTGAATATTTCACCCTCGAAGTATGATGCAAACATACTAAAACAAAATGAAACGTTTGATTAGTTTTATTAATTTTCCTATATGAAAAAATATAAAAATATAGTAGTCCCAAAACTTCTTCCATAAATACGAGTATATATATATATATATATATATATATATATATATATATATATATATATATATATATATATATATATATATATATATATATATATATATATATATATATATATATATATATATATATATATATATATATATATATGAACGAAGCATCTATCTTGTATGCAGACTTGGTTTAAGAGCAAGTTGCATTTATCATTGACTGTCCTTATTTTACGCTTTTCAATTTTGCGGATGTAATTATATTAATCGCACGTGGGAAATAGAAATTTAAATGTGGTAATTCTATTTAATGAACAGATTTATTTTTAGTCGTCCATCTTCATATGCAGAGTTGTGAAGTAACGAATTAAATTTACGTAAGTACTGTACTCAAGTAACTCTGTTACACTTGTTACTTCCGAGAACAGCGGTTTTGAACCGGAGGGAAGTGAGACCACAGATTGGCGGCAGACTCTAACTGTTGAAATATTGATATTTGTATTGCTTTAGAGCTCCTCAGGGCGGCACAAAGCACAGTATGCATCGGGTAGCTGCGGCAAGCACGAACACACCCTTCCTCCCTTGCCCCCTCGGTAAAGCGACGCCGCTGCATCCCAGCCCGACCCCTACTCCCGCATCTTTTGAAGCAGACAATCTTGGAAAGGGGTGAATGACATTCTGAAATATGGTGAAAGGGGTGGATAGGGCAAACGAAGTTGAGAACCACTGTCCTAGAAAGTACTCAGCAAATTAAGTACTTTCACTTATGATTGCGTAATCTTTCTTATGTTACTTTTATTTCATTACATTTGGAAAAAAATAGAAGTATTCGTTACTTCTAAATTAATTTTGGCCAATCACAGACCGCTACATTGTTCCTTGATATGGAAACTATCGTGAATTTACGTCTAATCGTTCCTAATTCCTAGTCCCTTACGTAGTCATTAATGTTACTGATTTCCATTAGAGGTCATTTTTGTCGGAATATTTACATTTTTATCCTAATTATTGTTGATCTGAAGAAGAAGGATCTTGTATTGCATGTTTTTGAACCAGATTTTGGCAAAGGCGTTTCCTACATCTCTTATGACCAGTTAACCATACCTTTCTCTGCTTTGTCCTTGTTGAATTTTTCATGATTATACCAAGTGCTATCGTGCTATATCTTTTTTTAAAAAATCCGAACTGGTGATTGTTATATAAATTATTATTCTCTTTAAGGATTATTTGAGTCATCTATTTAAGATGTTTTCTAAAAGAATTTGCCTATAAAATTCAGCAGTGCTAAGTATTGGAGCTAAATTTGTTTTTTAGTTGTGTCTGCGTATTTACTTTAGTTAGGAAAAAACATTTACTAATGATTATTGCTGAGAATGTTTAATTAAAATATCTTCTAAAATTGTATTCAGGTAAACAAGCAAAATGTCTTCACACTTTTTCCATACATAGTGAATCGTAGCTGTAAATTTCCCCAAATTGACTTTTTGCAGTATATGCAGGTACACACAGTACGGTTTTATTTACAAAGGTATTCACTTTGAAGTACTTTTGGGGCCCTAATATGTCATGGTCTGCATCTTTCACTTGTGTTTGAGATTTATCATGTCTTTTCGTTGCATGTATGGTTTAGCTACCTCCTCTGCCAATCTTTGAATGAATGGTCATCTGGTATTTTCTCCTTTCCTTATGGCAGATAGATCAAAATTATTTTGGAAAGATTAAACAGGCCATCTTATTACCTATGTTTTCACAGTATACTTTCCTTATTTAGTTTAATTTTAACATTTGACCTTTTCTGGTGTATTCTTTGCAGCATCCTCTATGAGAACATTTGGGTGGAGAGTGCTAAAAAGAAGGACATTTTTTAAACCAGTAGCCTTATCTTGATAAACAATTAGTGTCATATCTTAAGACCTGTAAATTTTAGGAAAGTAAAGGTTTTCCTTATTGTCTAAGGCGATTATGTTGAAAAATAAATAAAGGCAGTTGAGTAAACTACTACTCTATTCTTGCTCCTTCTGAGGTAGGCCAAGAACTTATGAACACCCCTTGTACATAGATAAACAATTAGTGGAATACTTAAGACTTTTTTTTACTGCAACAGGTATTTTCCTCATAGTTTTATTCATTGTTCCTAATAGCCCTGTTTATTTCGTGTGTAATTGCTTGGCCAGCTACAGAGATGTAAAATAGTTGTTTGTTGTTACTTTTCTTCCTTTAATTAGATAGGGAAAGGCATTAACCAGATATTTGCTCTCTTGCTCTCTTTGACAACAAATAACCAGTAGTTTTTGTCATACTTATCAGGTTTTGAATAAAACAAGATCTGCTGACCAAAGGTCGCGTGCTCTCACTTACTCCGATTTATGAGATTACGACCTTCAAAACTTTCAATAATTTCTGAACTAATCTTGGGAGGATATTTGCAATTATATCATTCGAAAGAAAATATAAAACTACAAGGGTTTTAAACTTCGCTAGAATCGACGGAATACTTCTGATGTTATTAACTAAACAAAACAAAAGCAAAACGGGGACCAACCTTTCGACATAGTGAGATATAGAGTCGCCCGTGACTAGACTCGCAGGCGCCTAAAAATTGAGTGAAGAACATCTAGAAATAGTCGGAATAAATTGTTCAGCAATAGTAATGGTATCTCTAGGTAGGTACAATGCAATTCAGTTAGCTAGAAACCTATTATTACAAACCACTGAGTAAAGAGAAAATTAGTCAGTCTGTAGCCTGAAGGATCTAAATAGCGTGCAAAGGCCTAACATTTGCTCCTGCTACTTCTTGTACGTACATAACAGTGATAAATGTTTCTATCTCATTACCAGTGGGGCCGGACTGATATCCAGTCTGCTTTTGAGCTTCGGCGATTGTAAATTTCTTAATGTGCCACACTAGAAATTAGTCAATGAGCAATCGCCACGCACTTATGGAATCAGAAATAATTACTCTTCACGCCATAACGTCTACGCTACATTGCGAGCGTAGTATCAAAAGAGGCCAAAAAATTGAAGAAGACTTTACCCGAACGGTAACATCAACCCTAACATGTAACAACTCTTACCGATTATGACAACACAATTTACGACAACTTTCACCGAAATGTGACCTACCGTAGTAACGAGTTTTACTAGTTACTACCTACAAAGGCTTAAATGCCAAGCAATTTCGACCCCCCAAACAACAGGGCATGAGACTAAATTTGGCAGAGCTACCCTTTGACCAGGGATCTATTCATCCGTGCTCTCGCGTACTATATTTTTACAATACTGTCTACTTTTACTAGAGATGCCCTTCCACCAGGAAAAAATACCCCCTTCGAACTTATACTAAACTTATCTTTACTATGTTTTTCAAAACCCTTTCACCACTATATTTTCTTACTTTTGTTCTACTAATCTATACTTTCTAACTTGTATGTCCAATGTCCTCTTCTATTTGCCTGCTCTGTAGGACTAAGGCCTTCTCTCAGAATTTTTGGCTCAGCACGCCTAGCTGATGACTGTATATTTGATGTAATCTGACTCCATTCTGTAAAATCAACAGCAACAAGGCGGTTCCTATCCGTTTCTTCGTCTTCTAAACTTTCTTTTTCATATTGTCATATACGAAGGGTGGTCAATAAGTTTTGCTAATCGGTAGGGCAAAACAGAGGAAGGGGGATGGCTGTTTGTGGGGGTGTTAGGACAAGTTATGACAAGTCAGGACCTGCAGCCACAAGCTCCTGCCTCGTCTATTTAAGAAGCAGTAGCTGATCGCAGATCGTCAGTCACAAATTTTCAACAACGTAGAAGGTTGAGCCCTGCTCAATGATCCAATTTTTGACCAAGGAAGGCAAGAATGCAAAAGAGATCCATGAACGCATGGTTGCAGTGTACACCGACACCACCCCTTCCTATGCAACCATTGCTCGCTGGAATAGGGCGTTCTGCCATGGTCGTGAGTCCCTTGAAGATGACCCCTGTCCAGGACGCCCGTCAGACGTGACCAACGAGAACAATGTGGCACGTGTGGAGAGGAGGATCCTCGAAAATCGAGGGGTGAAGGTCAAGAAAATAGAGCGAGAACTTGGAATATCACATGGAAATGTTATCAACATCATCCACGACAATTTGGCCATGACCAAGGTCTCTGCCCGTTGGGTCCCTAGAAACCTCACGCCTCATGATCAACTTCAACGTCGTCAAAGTCCACAAGGCCAGAGTTGCACAAGCTGTCCTGCGCGAGTGCGGATTCGAGGAGCTCCAACTCAAGGCTGCACTGCGTGGACGCCGGTTTGGGGACGATGAAGATGTCCAGCTCGCCGTCCAGGAGTGGATTGAACAGCAGTCGAGAAAATTCTGGTTGTCGGGAATTCGAAGCCTCAGGTACAAGTGGCGCAAGTGCATTGAAGTCGAGGGTAGTTATATTGAAAAATAATAAAACATTTTTCCTCATATCTCGTTTCCTTATATCCGAATTGCAAAACTTATTGACCGCCCCTCGTATAAGGTGCCCTCGAAGTGATGCGTCCTGTTTTCGATTGGTACAAACTGGAAATATATATTTAACCTATTTCTTTGTAATAATTATATCAAAATGATTCTAGGCGATATGTTGATTTTATTTTTAGAGTCTATTTATTACAATGTTTTTATAAAATATATACATGTGCTTCTTCATTTCAATTGGAAAATAAAATAATTCATTGTTACTTGTGTATTCTTCTAGCTCATCTTCTTTTTCAGAAATACTTGTTTCTAATACAGCAGGAGCAAAAAAATCTGAATCATCCGAATAAAGTTCACTTTCATCTCCGTATTCAGATACGTCCTCTGGGATGTCATTCATAAACGGAAGCATTTCCTGTGGTCTAATTCTTGAGGGAAGGGGGCGCATAAATGCTTAGAATGATCATCGATTGCAGAGATATGTTACACATGGATACAATTGACACAATGAACAACGAGATTCTACCTAACAGTCATATCGAGCGTTGGAATGGAGTCGAGTGAGTGGGGAAGATAGAAGGAAGGGGGCGGGAGCAATGTTGCTCACTGGCTCTAAAGACCAAGGCTTGGAAGCATGTAAATTTAGGATGGTGAAAATAAATTGTTTTGAAGTTACAAGGCAACGTTTTGCAGTTTTATTACGAGTATATATGGAGTCAAAAGACTTACTTAGGCAACCAACGTAAATTTGAAGAAAATAAAGTTTATAAATGTTTGACTTAAACGACAAATGATTAAAATTCAAGAAATAATTCCCTTCACAGCGCCATGACAAAGAGCATGGATCCATGTTAACCTTAATGAAGAGCCAAAGTAGATCATGGGTTAAATTATGATAAAATTGTGGTAGACTTATCAAGGCAAGGCAATGTTTGAAGAAAATTTCATACTAGGCTATAGACTATCTATTAACGTTGTCTCTCACCATAACCAGGTAAATAATATTACTAGTATTCCCCAATATACGACATAAACTAGTAAAGGCGCTCAAATTTTGTAAAAAAAATGTGATTAAACGAGCAGAAAAATACTAGCCAAATTGTTATAATGGAAAAGGGTGTATACGTACAAGAACTAAAAGCTTCTTGGAATAATGAAGTAACAGATGAAGCTCTAACCCATTTCCCTCTTGAGTCAAAATAAAAACAACTTAACAAGGACGTAAAGACCATCTTAAAAGGCTACTCTGATTTCGCAAGTAATTTTATAGTTTGCAATCCTACTTTTCCTTATATTATGTTCAATACCCCCACGATCTACAAGGACCAGTGTCCTCAACCCCTATTATCTCTAAGGTAAGTTATCCATAATATAATTTAAAAAAATGTCTCACCTCGTATTTTCTTCTAATTTAGACAGTATTTCTGGAACTCACCAAACATAGTGAAGAGTGCATCACAAAAGTTATATCTACCTATATCGATGTTAATAAATATAGGCTTTTATCCTTTGATATATATTCAACTTTTTCCAAAGTTTCTTTAGATGGAACACTTTTTAAAAAGAAATGGTCTCTTTTTAATACACATCCTCCTATCTTTCACGATGTATTTATTCTCATTCGAAGGGTATACAATTATTTGATAAGGCTTTTATTCTTATTAATCCAGGTTCTGAGATTTTATTCTATATGATTCTCAAATTTTATCTGAACTGAGACTTTTTCTGTTTTTTGGCTTTCCACCTGCTCGTTGATGACGTCACAAGATAAGAAAAAGTGAATGTTATAATAGTCAGAAGTTAGGCAATATCTTAAGTTTGAAGGTTAAGATTAAAAAAAAGGAACCAAGATTGTTACAACGGACTTACTATAGAAGACGATATGGCTATTCCATGGCAGCCTCTTATGACCTTTTCTTTATTGCCCCTTTATGGACTATTTCAAGTCAGAACAATGGCCCATTATTTCTCAAGTAAAACCTCGTCGTTACGTAAAAGATTAATTTTTACTATAGTCACAAAGTGATGATTTCATTCATTTCAGAAGGGAACTTATCGATATTCTCACCTCCATTAAATTTAAGTTTGGATGAGAATCAAATCTCACATTCTCCTTTCTTGATAAAATCATTCACCGAGACAAAGACTACAACTCGCTTTAATTCTGTTTATTGCAGGGCTGAGAACTGAAATGAACATCGATTCGAGTTTCGATTTGAGTTTGGCATTTGTAAAAATATCAATTCGGATTTCGATTCAAGTTCTCTATATTTTCTTTATGATTCAATTTTTTCGGCTTTTCGATTTTTTAATATGGATTTGGATTCGAATTCAATTCGAGTTCAAGTTCAGCCTTCCCTTCAGATGCTTAAATCTATTATTTC
This sequence comes from Ceratothoa steindachneri, assembly GCA_963969495.1. Lineage (NCBI taxonomy): Eukaryota > Metazoa > Arthropoda > Malacostraca > Isopoda > Cymothoidae > Ceratothoa > Ceratothoa steindachneri. Next base: position 66,584,760 of record OZ018324.1, on the reverse strand, counting down.
AGACTTCTATATGCTTTTTACTCGTAAAAAATAATTTATAACAAAGTAACTTATAAAACCTTTCCCCCTCTTATTACACATTTTCCTTGAGTTAAGGTAAATTTGTTATTTACTCTGTTATTTCTTGCTTACTACCATATGTACCAGATGGACCAATTTACTGTGTACTTTTCTATTGAAATTAATGGGTAAAATATTTGCCAAATCGCAATGCACGGGAACCGTATGTAAGGATGAAAAACCGCAGTTAAGTGGAAGTTTTTAATGGGATATTACATACTACATTTTTTTCTCTATTAAAATATTATGCAATAATAATACAGAGCCCACGAAGCATTTTTAAACATTGTACATTAAAAAAGTGTGTAAAGAAACTGGTAAAGTATATGTATATTACAAATTTCGTTATTATATTGAAATATTATGCAATAAACATATATAATACAAAATAATATCTTGTAGGAATAATTTAAGCTCTTTTAAAAACAAACTTGAGAGCCAAATGGTGAATATATTTGTGAGGAAATTCCACGTGCAATTTCTTTTCCAGCCCGGAAGTTCCATGTGCTGGAGAAGATTCTGTTAGGCTTAAATTGGTAAGCCTACCCTCCCCCCCTTCCACAAGCGCTAGCCTCGAACCGCGTCCACCACGATTCACCTTTACAGGGCTAGAATAGCCTCGGCAAGAATATTCGAGGCCATTTGAGAGTAGAGCTGCCCCCTCCCCCCTCCCCCGTGGGAAGAGCCTCAGAGATATATATTGCTCTTTTCCCATGAAACCGACACAGAGTTGAGAAGTCTCGCCCGAACCCAAACAAAATTTCCCTAGTTCCAAGTCAGGTGCTAACAACAGAGCAAAGTGACAGCTGAACTATTTTTGTGTATTGGAATTAGCCCCAGCCAGTGAGGTAATTCCATTTAAAGATCGCAACCGAGTGATTTTTCAGACTTCTCTCGTCACCCCCTGTCTAAGCCCCCCTCGGTCGCCCCTCGTTTTCGGGTGGCCGAAATACTCTCCCCTGGACTGGACGTTACCCCCGCCCCCTTTTTTTTGAGAACCGTCATCACTTTAACATCCCGCTCAGAAGCTTCGAGCAGCTTCGCCTCACGTGCAGAAGACATCCGTGAAGCCTTACTCTGATGTCTCACATGGAATCCTCTATAAGCCAACCCCTCTCCCCTTTAGTAACCCTTTTGCGTTAAATCCTCCCATTTGAATAGTCGCCTCCCGTAACACATTAATTTTAACTTCATAGTCTGATTCATAACTACAATCATCGCCCGCTCGTTCATCTGACGTAATTTTGCCCGTCAATTCTCTCATTATTTTTATGTAAATAAAATTATATTTTTGTACATGCCTCTTTAAATAACTTTGAGCTTTGCCATTGCCCATAATTTACCTGACCTCGTTACACTCTGTCGTAGAATTGCTCATAGTCTGGTCTAATAATTATTCTAGTCCTTGATCTGGAAACACCGCTTTTGTTAAATCGATGGTATTGACCCTATGACTCAATCTACGATCATATAAATATATAGAGGGAGGGTTTAATTCCTACTGAACGTGCGAAAGCTGGTTAGAGGCGGGTTGTGCCGTAGCCAGTATTCTCACTATAAAAGTCCCACTTGTTACTGTAGGGAAGTTTGTGATTGTTGAATTCTAAGCGTGCATAATACAGGTTGAATAAATTAGCCGAAGGGATGCTTAATTAAAGTCTTGCCAAGGGTGCGTCAAAAGGAAGGAGCCACAAATAAACACACGTACACAAAATAAACTTTACTTTACACAAATATAATAGTTAGCAATAGTTAACAGGCAAAATTAAGGATTAAATATTAAACACTGAGTTAAGCGTATAGATTTATAGTGACTCAATGGGAGTATCAATCATTGTTAATTAAATAGTTAATTTAAGAATAGAGGGACACTGGGTTGAACAGATTACCAATAATTGTGATGGATTGGAGAGACGACTACTCAGGTCCAGACGGGGTGGTTCGGGTGGCGTTAACACGAGTTCTCGGGGAGAGGAGGGATAAGACGACGGGTTCGGGGCTGCTGGCTGCAGTTCCGGTTAGTTCACTCCTAACTGGATGTGACACTAACAAATAGTAACTTCCAGTAACTATTTGGATGTTCCTTTTCTTTCTCAAGTTACGTTGAGACACAGAGCGTACTTTTCTAGTCACAGACTCTGCGGGGCGGGATTTACTTCCAGGAACACTTTGAGACAGCGACCAAGTTGACTTGACCGCACGTTGGTAGTCGATACGTTACGGCAACGACTCTCGTTTAACGTGAGGATTACGTGAGTAGATTTGGGACACTGCTGTAGAGAGGTAAACGGCGATGTTATTTATATTGCGGATTGTGGGAAATCGAGAGAGTAATTCCATTCACGACAATTCGCTTATCGCAGCACCTTCTGTACAATCTCCATGGTATCATAAAGAAGGCAAATAAGATTTAGGCACATTATTCTGCCATGAAATAAAGAATAATGTGTAAAATAACTTCACCGGGGGAATTTGTCATTATTTTTCTCAACTCGAACAATTGAGTCAGTAATTTGATCAAAACCGTTAGGAATTTACCTTAGTCTCTAATGGCTACAAAATACTACTGCTACGTCAGTTTCTCTAATTTACATATACAAAACAAAACAAAACACATACAGAGCACAGGCAAGAAATAATTATTTATACAAAGAGATACACTCAAAAAATAGATAATTGACGATTAATCGCTATCTGAAATTGGGTTTCTCGAAAGGCTGTCTGCGAGTACATTGTCAGACCCTTTTAGATACCTGATTTCATAACGGTACTCCGCTAGCAATAATGACCAGCGCATTGGCCTGCCGTTTCGGTTTTTACAAGTTTTTAAGTAGGCTAACGGTCTATGATCAGTCTCTATGAGGAATGGACGACCTACCAGATACATCCTAAATTTTGTAATCCTAAAAACAATCGCTAGAGCTTCCAGTTCTACCGTAGCCTATGCCCTTTCGCGGGCCGTCAGTCGGCGACTCGAATAGCTTATAGGAGCGGGTTCTTGGTCCTCGTCTTATTGGAGTGATACGCAGCCAATACCCAGTTAGAAGGCATCTGGTGACTCAGAAATGACGTCACTAAATTCTTCCAAAAGCGCCATCATTTGGTTCCTTTGGGCAGGGGTGAGGTCGGAGTTTACATCCAACTCGGGGAAAGGTTCTTTTATGGGGGGCAGCTTGGACGGGAGGACGGGAAGGGGGCAATCTTCGCTTGACTTTACGCAAATTGAATTAACAATATTTAGGGGGTTGTTTGGTTGGACGGCGTCAATTACCCTTCATTCGTTGAAGGCGACTATATTGTTTATACAAGCCCGTCTATGATACTTTTTTAGCATGTTTATGTGATATAACTTATCACATGCGGGTGTCTGTATAACGTAATCGACCGATCCGTGGGTTTTCTGAACGGGGTAGGAGCCTTTCCATTGGGAGAGAAGTTTATGGGGAAACGAGGGGAGTAAGAGTAGAGCTTCATCTTCGGGCTTCAGTTTTCTGTGTTTGGCCTTTAGATCAAAGTATGTCCGATACTTTTCCATATTAATTTCAGAATTTCTAAATGCTATGTCAGAACACCTTTTTAATCTTTCCCTTAGTTCGAGGACAAAGAAATAAGTATTCCTTAATTCTGGACACAAACGGGAATTTGTCCATAACTCATTCAAAATACTGAGGGGCCCCCGCACGTTTCTCCCGTACAGGAGCTCAAATGGGAAAAATCCGATGGTCCTATGGGGAATTTCGCGGCATGCGAATAACGAAACTGGTAAATATCGGTGCCATTCATGGGGTTGTTCCATGCAAAGATTCTTGAGGACGCTTTTCAAGGTAGCATGGAACTTTTCACCCATGTCGTTCACGCTCGGATGGAAGGGGGTGGTAGAAATAGGTTTGATTTGGAGCAGGGTATTCACGTGTTCCATGAGCTCAGAGGTAAACTGGCGGTCTCTATCTGACAAGATTTCTTTGGAAAATCCTACTCTAGAAAAAATGGAAATAAGGGCTCTAGAGCAAGAGATACTATCGATCCTTTTTAGAGCGACAGCGTCTGGGAATCGGGTAGCGCAGTCTATCAATGTTAGTACATGCGTATAACCTTCAGCGGAAAGGGGGTGAATTGGTCCGATGAGGTCGATGACGACTCTGGAGAAGGGCTCCGAAATGACTGGGGTTCTTTGCAGGGGAGCTGGGGCTATTCGATCTTTTGCAGTGGTTCTCTGGCACAAATCGCAAGTTTTGCAGAATTCTGCAATATCTTTGGCTGCACCGAGCCAAAAAAGTATTTAAATACTCGCTGAGAAGTCTTGTTATGAACGAAATGACCGGCCATGGGACTTTCATGTGCTACTCGCAGGATTTGGTCTACATGTGTGCGCGGAATGCACATGACCTTGGAAGGTGGGTCCAACTCATCTCGTGAGGTGCGAAATAGAAGGGAGTCGTTAATGATGTACCTTATGGGACGGTTCCCTCGAACGATCACCTTTTCGTTCTTTCGGGCCTTTTTCAAAAGGGATTGAAGTAAAGGGCAGCTCTGCTGAGCTCTGAGGAATTGTGCATTACTCGTTAGGCCCTTTAAAGGGGTCTCTGGGGTGAACAGGCGCGTTGGAGAAGAGGCCTCGCGGCTAGCTTGCGCTCAAGTGACGACAGCTTGAGTCACTTCTCTCGGGGAGAGTAGTGCGCTCTGGCCATTGAGTATCCCGCAAAATTTGATGGGGGCTGCCACTACGACGGCCCAACCAATGAAATACTTACACTGTACATGGCAGCTGATTACCGGGAATCTATTTTCTTGACCCAAGAAATCGTGTACAATTGCGTTCTTTTATGTTGGGGGTCGACAGGGGGGAGCAATTTTTCCGACACCACAATGCATGTGCACCCGGTGTCTCTGACGAGGGTGGACACTTTACAGCCATTGATCGAGCCGGTTTCAAAATTTAGTCCTCCGGCGGTACTCTTGTTGAACAGGAAGTTCACTTGAAATTCCTGTGGGGATGGAGACGAGGGGGATGACGTAAGCGCGGCCGGCTGTTCCGGGGAAAGGGTAGCAGTTACTTGGTGAACTTGTTGGCTCTGGGTGAGATGTAGGCTGGAATTCTGTACACATTGGGACTTATAATGACCAGGGGAACCGCAGGAGTAGCATATAACCTGCTTATTCTGGTGCTGGTTATTGTAGGGGGTATTGAAGACTGGGGTTTTTCTGTCTTCGTGGGCTACGAAAGGCTTATTCTTTGGCTTGAACGGGGCTGTGGTCTTTATCAATGGAGGGGGTTTCCTTTGTTGGGACTTCCATTGACTAAATTTATTCTTCGGGGACGGGGGACTATTCTTCCGGGTATCCTGTGGGTATAGGCGATGATTTGCCGCATGAAGATCAGCTTCCTCGAGGCATTCTTGAAAGGTAGACGCTCAGCGGTCTTGCACGAATGCTCGGATCTCCTGAGGGAGGGTGGACAATAGCTGGTCTTTTAACATAAAGTAAATCAGGGCCTCATACTCTGATTCGACTTTGGAGGATTCTAACCATAACTGGAGGTTTCGCTTCAGGATATATCCAAAATGTCGGTAAGTTTGACCGGGCTGGATTTTGGCCGATCTAAACTTAGCGCGGTAGAACTGAGGGTTCAAGTTAAAGGCGGATAGCAATTCGGCCTTCAAGGTGCTATAGTCTATTGTAGCTTCATGTGGTAACAAGATGAAAATTTCTTTTAAGCGCGGACTAAGCTATGGGAGCAATCTACTGACTCCTTCAGATTCTAGGGCCCATCCGTTTACCTTGAAGATCTTTTCAAAATGTGTCAAGTATGAGCACAAATCTTCTTCGTCTTTATATTGGGGAAGTTTCATAGCACGGGCCTGGGGTTGATGATCACGGGATCCAACAGAACTGGCTTCAACTTGGTCTCTGCTTAGTTCCCTTTCATGTTTTCGAATCCTTTCCCTTTATTCAAATTCTAACTCTTTTTTTCTTCTCATTTCTTCCATTTCTAACACTTCTTTTCTTCTCCTTTCTTCCAATTCTAACGATTCTTTTCTTACTTCCATTTCACGTGCTCTTTCCTCTCGCTGTTCGCTTTGGACGAATTCTTTTAGTTCCTGTCCTGTGAGACCCAGAGCTTGTCCTTGATTGACGAAAACTTCGAACGATTGTGAAGCCATTGCTGCTCTTGCTGACGCAACTGGTGACTCACGAAAGAACTTACGCACCTGGTAAGAGAATTAGAAGCTGCGATTGTTCCTAAGCGATACAATCTAATAATTAACCCCCAAAATGACGAATATTTTCCTAGCTTTGTTTTTGCTATCTGGAAAGGGTTATTAATGGTTATTATTTATATTCCTTCGGGAAATAGACTCTAATTATTAAAATTTACGTTAGTTTATTTGGGCTTCCTTGGATGTTGGAAAGTTTAAGGATATATGAGTTCGCTTCCTCAAAAATTTAAACCCCCAACCTGACACCCCTTTTATATATGTCGTAGAATTGCTCATAGTCTGGTCCAATAATTATTCTAGTCCTTTATCTGGACACACCGCTTTTGTTTAAGTCGATAGTATTGACCCTATGACTCAATCTACGATCATATATATATATATATATATATATATATATATATTAATATATATATATATATATATATATATATATATATATATATATATATATATATATATATATATATATATATATATATATATAGGTAGGCTTTAATTCCTACTGAACGAGCGAAAGCTGTTTAGAGGCAGGTTGTGCCGTAGCCAGGATTCTTACTATAAAAGTCCCAATTGATACTGGGGGGAGGTTTGTGATTGTTGAATTCTAAAAGTGCATAATACAGGTTGAATAAATTAGCCGAAGGGATGCTTAATTAAAGTCTTGCCAAGGGTACGTCAAAAGGGAGGAGCCACAAATAAACACACGTACACAAAATAAACTTTACTTTACACAAATATAATAGTTAGCAATAGTTAACAGGCAAAATTAAGGATTAAATATTAAACACTGAAGTTAAGCGTATAGATTTATAGTGACTCAATGGGAGTATCAATCATTGTTAATTAAATAGTTAATTTAAGAATAGAGGGACACTGGGTTGAACAGATTACCAATAATTGTGATGGATTGGAGAGACGACTACTCAGGCCCAGACGGGGTGGTTCGGGTGGCGTTCCCCCGAGTTCTCAGAGAGAGGGGGGATAAGACGACAGGTTCGATGCTGCTGGCTGCAGTTACGGTTAGTTCACTCCTAACTAGACGTGACACTAACAAATTGTAACTTCCAGTAACTATTTGGATGTTCCTTTTCTTTCTCAAGTTACGTTAAGACACAGAGCGTACTCTTCTAGTCACAGACTCTGCGGGGCGGGATTTACTTCCAGGAACACTTTGAGACAGCGACCAAGTTGACTCGCCGGCGCGTTGGTAGTCGATACGTTATGGCAACGACTCTCGTTCAACGTGAGGATTACGCGAGTAGATTTGGGGCACTGCTGTAGAGGGGTAAACGGCGATGTTATTTATATCGCGGATTGTGAAAAAATCATGAGAGAGATTCCATTCACGAGAATTCACTTATCGCAGCGCATTCTAGACAATCTCCATGGTATCATAAAGAAGGAAAATAGGATTTAGGCTTCTTTGTGAGATAGGCGTTCCTTCGTTAGACTTCCTGTCGCCAGTTGGGGCAAGGGTAGGGGGAGAGAGAGAGAGGAGACGAAGGTCAACTCAAACGACAAATTTCTTTCGTTCTCACGATTGTCTGGCGTCATGCGAGTATGTACGTTCTATACCCTCACACACTCTTTCTCACTACTCAGCCCGTCTAAACTAGTAAGGTAGGGCTTTGGGTCATTCTGTGATTAGCTAAACAAGATTAGAACTACGATTAGGACGAAAGATCAAAATATACATTTACCTACTATTCACAAGTTAAATCACTGTTATTTCTTGCAATTCCTAAATTATTTTATTAATGATACACGACTTTTTCGTTTCAAACTTATATTTTTAATCGATTCAAGTTCAAAATAAATTTTTTTAAATTCTTTTCAGTTCGAGTTTAAATTTCGATTCGAGTTTTCCAAAAATTTTCAGTTCGAACTTTTTTATTCGATTCGAGTTTGAAAATATATAGATTTTAAAGTTTTATCGATTCAAGTTCCCAGCATTGGTTTATAGTAGACCCACTTATTCAAATGACTACATAAATGTTTACACTTATCAAAGTGATAATATGTATAAAGAAATCAGTTGGCTCATGGAGGTTTCCAAGTGTGTACATAATGTGAACTAAATAAATTGAAAATAAAATCCAAAACATCAAAAACCGTTCTAATTCTTAAATATCATGATTTTTTATTAATGAATTATACCTGCAAGCCAGCACACTATTTCTTCAATACTTAAGAAACCCAAAACTAAACCCCCCCCTCCTATTCCATAATAGAAATGGCCATCCTCCTTCGAATTGAATCGTCCTCCCATAACACCTTTCTCTTAAAGGAATTAATATGCACGAAACCACTTCAAATCTTAAGCTAGTCTTGAGCTCCTCAAACTCTCTTAAAAACGAATTAATACAGAATAAGTATCCATTCGCCTAGTAAAGTAGGGGACTTATAGGTTAGATTTACCTATATAATGGACCCCGCAGGGCGCTCCTCCTCATTCGGTCGGAGAAAAAAGGAAATCCTCGAAAGAGGCCTCTTTTTCGACGGGAAAGACGTGGCTCTACGTATTTTCGGCTCCCCCCTGTCCCCAGCCCCCAAAGACGACTTGGAACTACCCACCATCGGCCTAGTTGCGGGTGAGTACAAATGGACGTACGAGGGACCATACTCCAGGAAAGAAGTGTCGGCTCTACTCCTAAAATCCCTAGTTTACATCAACCCTAGAGACGTACATAACGTAAACATGACGACATTTAAAGCTAAAAGGAGTGGACAAAAAACATCGGAAATTAAATAGTGAATACGAAAAAGTGAGCAATTAAAGTGAATAATAATAGTGAGCAAATTAACTAATCATATTTAGTGAAATAAATCTTATTCATTGAAAATTAATATAGTGAAAATAGTAAAGTAAATAAAATAAGTACAAATAAAGCAAAAGTGAATGATTAGTAAATTATAGACAGTGACATAAAATCTAGTTTTAACGTAAAGTAAGGAACAATTAAAGTGTAACTAAACTAATTTAGTGAAAATAAATCTAATGGAAATAATGTAGTAAATAAAATAAGCAAAAATTATAAATTTATACAGTGATAATAAATTAAATTTTACTGTTAATCGATTTAATGTAAAATTATATTAGCAAAATACAACAAACAGACTTACTAAGCATTAAAAGCTACCGTAAATTTAATGTGTAGTGAAATATAATAAAATAACAAATTAAATGAACTATAGCAAGTGTATAATAACAGTAATTTTAAGAATGTATAGTAAATTATCCTTAGTGGTGAAAATATATTTTCACCACTATTTTTTATCATTATTACTACAATGTTTTTAATTGATATTTTAATTATGCTGCAATGTATGTAATTACTTTTTGTATTTATTTACTTAATAAACCGTTGAACCGTTCCTTCTCATTCGGTCGTCTGCTCGCGTAGAAGCAAGTTCTCCTAAGGACATCCACCGCCCCCCCACCCTGTTTTGTTAAAACTTGATTTATATAGCTTTAACCCCTCAAAAATTGTAAAAATTTCTTTGTAATGTACTCAACACTTCCTTTTTATTGCCTATCACCTCCTCCTTCACCTCGTCTTCTTTCCTTCTTGCATTTTTTGCAAAAATAAAAGAGTGATCTTCTTCTCACCTCAGGAGAAGGAGATAAACAAAAAAAAATGTGTTGAAGTGTACATAGGACATCTTGGATGTAACCTATCTCAAAGGGTTTACGAACATAAATATTTTATACACACAGAGACCTCAAGTGACCATAGCAGCGTTTAGGAAAGAGCAGAATTAATTTTTACTATAAACGACAGGTAATGGATGCCAAATTAATCGATTTGATCCCCAAACTTTAATTTAACAAAGAGGCAACTTTCGGATCAACTGGGTCATTAGGCCGCTATCACATGCTAGATATAAATCACTTGATTACGCCATCTAGTAAATATTCCCTCCATGCAACACTCATTCCCTTATTCTTGAATATTTTTTGTGATACTTTTTAATTTTGCTTTTCTCTTGTTATTGTCTATTATTCTTTCCTTTATTTGTATAAAAATAGTCTCTTATAGTGATACGAGGTCAGTCTTTGGCCAGTTGAAAGATGGATCGTGATGGTCGAGAAAAAATAAACACAAAACTAAGGAGTCAATTCAATTCAATTGTTGTAAGTGGTTATGCATAATTAGGAAAAACGCCAAGATAATGAAAGAGAGATACATTAGGAAAAGCAAAAACGAGGGAAGATTTACATAAAGATGGAGTGCGTTTAGAGTTCAGGCAATCTCTTTTTGTCTATTTATGCGTGTGCTTGTTACATTCATGTTTTGATTTATTATAGGTCTTCAAACTTTCGATTTCGTTGTGTGTTATTCTGTTTTGTTGTTAGTCTAATTCTTTTGTTTTCCTTTGGTTATTTGTTTTATGTATGTTTTTGTTGTGTTTTCTATTTTTGCATGTTTTATAATTGTTTGTTTTTGTATTTTGTTGCTTTTACACACGGTTTCTTTGGTTTCGGGCATATTTTGAAAGTTGTTAGCTGGCTTATTTTGGAATAGCGTGACTGCTCTAGCGATCCGCAGTCTGGTTGGGTCACTTTCACGTTTCAGGATGGGGATGATGTTATTGAGCAAAGTCCTTGTGAACTCAATGCCATGGAATGACTTGGTATCGCGCTTGATGGTGCCACTCTCTACGTGTACTGTTAAACGTTTTAATAGCGAGATGGCAATGAAAGCGGCAAAGTATGGATTCATAACCTGAAAAAAATAATAATTCAATGATAGGTATTCCACAATATTCTGATATGATTCGCGTGCTAGAGGAATGGAGAAAGTCATCACGTCGAACTGCCTGAAACAGGATAAGATCGTATGTTTGGAATGCGCAAAGGAAGGCCTGAGAAACATTGAATGCAATAACACAAGTTAAAGATGCCTAGATTGCCGTACAATGGCTATGAGCTGCTCAAATAAAAAATCTATACTGGTGAATAGGATAAAATAATTAATAATACAAGCCATGTAGACGTTACCATGCAAAGACGACAGTCACAAATAATCAAATCCTGCAAATCTGTGAAGACACTAACGTGGTCAAAATGACTCACATAATACATGCGCACATCCAGAATTTGGCGAACCCATGTAGTTACCAAGAATCACTAAATTCAATGCTAAAAGACAAATGCTTTTTGACATTGAAGTTACCCCCAAATCCAAACAATTCTGGGATTTTTCTCAAGGAATAAAAGAAAATAACGAGGACAAAAACAACTACTTCCCAACCATAGGAAGAGAAGGGAGAGGAGACATCTGATAACAAAAAGGCAAACTACCCCAAAATCGAAGACTAAGTAACAGAGACAACCAAACCGAACAATAATGTGGGTCAATCAAGAAGCCAGAGAAAAGCTTTAAGACCCATCAGGAAGGCCCCGCTTTCAAAAGAGGAAATCTAATAAAAAAATAATGATAAAGATAGAAAAGGCACTAAATGGTACAAAGAAAAGCCAATACCTAAATATTCGCAAATAAAAAGAAACATATAGTAACAAAGAGAGTTAACATGCATAGAGCAAATATGAGAATCCAGCAAATTAACATCAATGACTGGACCACAAAGAGTAGGTATAGTGCGAAAAGATATTTAGAGAAATCGACTTGGATATAATTCTTATAACAGAGCACCGATTAAACACGGCCATTGGTAAAATAAATATAAGGAAATATGACTTAATAGTGAACAACCAAACGCAAAAAGGTTTTGATGGGCGCGGCCATTGCAATTAAAAATGCATAAAATCAGAAACTTGAAAGAATCGTATTTTGCGATAGAGGTCGAAAGGGAGCTCAAGGGTATGGTAATACTTACGAGATACCAACCTCCTTTCCATCCTTTGCAAGAGGATGCAGTTACTTTTACAGATATATCAATCCGAGATGTCAAAAATCAGGGTAGCGAGTACTATCTTAAACATCTTTTTGGACAGAAACATCGTCCGACGTCTGATACACGAGACTCGACCTTCAACCTGGAACACTCAACCATCAAGCCCGACATCTCTCTAGCAAACGTCTTACCACATACAATTACCACCTGATAACCACAACTCCTACCATTTACTCGTATTGATCATATAGGCATCCTACTCAGAATAAAGAGAAGTTCAATGCAAATCCTGAGCAGAGTAAGAAGATAAGCGGACAAGGGAGCATACTTGGAATCTATAAAGCAGATTTAAATAACTACAGCTTAACTGATCAGGAATACGCTACGTTAGAAGAGATAGACGAAGACTACGGTTAAACGTCACCGGAATCAGAGTAGACAGAAAAGAAATCAACAAAAGCTCATAAAAAAGTTTCGAACTACAAATGGACCAAACAAATGAAGAGCTTACTTACACCGTAAAGAAAGAGAATTATACCAGTGTCGTCGTACAACCACTCTATACCATACACTACTCCTAAATTATGTGGAAGGGTTACTTAATAAACTACTACACCGCGAACCGTTGAAGGACTGCTCGCAGGGCTTAACGACCGACTAGGAGGTCACACTTGAGGCGTTAGGTTTCAAATCCTTAATAATCAGACAGTGCATAAATGGTTGGCGAGATTCACTTGAATAGGCCGAGAGTTAAAGATGAAACAACAAAATATAATTTTATTTACACAAATCAGAATAAGAATAATAATAGGCAAATGGGAATTATTTAAATTAAAATAGTCGCTTGATAATTATTATGAGGAGAGATTCTTAAATAGAATTAATTGATTAATTTTACTAGGCTCAGATCAAAACGGGGGACTTGACAATACTAATATGTTTCAGTCTTACGGGTCGATGACTTCGAGGAAGGTCCTTCTTGCGACGAAACGAGTGGGGCACGATCCAAACTAACCTTCCGATGAAGATAACCAAACTTCAAGGATGACGTTCGACTGGGAATGTGGGAATTCTCGTAATTCCACTAGAAGAGGAAACTTCTTTTCCTCAAAGGTAATCGATGGAGATTTTCTTCGGTTCGATTAAATGAAGGGAGACTGTTTCACAAATTCAAAGGCTTGCCGATCAGAGAAGCTGCCAATTGACTAGTGTAGAATCACGGCGGAGTTGGTCTTGATGTTTGAGACAATGAGGACGGCATTGATGTGCGGGCTAGACTCCTCGGACTACAAAATAACATGAGTATTTATATGCCCAATTCTGAGGAGGACGGGGGAATTTAGAGAAAGGAGTCACAAGCTTCAGACATCTTAATCCGGAGGCGAAGATGATTCATCCTTTAGCAGCAAGGGGCGAGAAAGAGCCACTCTCTCTCACCTCGTCACCGGGGGTGTGGGAGGTTTGGGACGAGTTCGCAGGATTGGGAAATATTTCCCCAATACGCTCAGGAGTTGAAAATTTTTGAATGTTCGGAAGTTACGTTACCCTTGGTGGGATACACTTGCACATGGTCTCCGATAAACTGAGGAAGGGGGGGCAGAAGTTGTTCTTTAACAACCAGATATTGGTTAGAAGAGGACCCTCAAGAGATTTATTCCGCATGAAAAGAGAAATTAAAGAAGAACTAGGACAACTAATAGTAGAATAACAATGGCAAATATGGAACGAGGCTATTGAAGAATTAGACCATAATGCCTCCCTAAAAATTCGGGAAAACACCAGGGATATTATCAGGATCACCCTTCAAGAACAAAAGTTATAAATGGAAAATTGAAAACTGAGAACGAGGATATAGAAAGAATATCTCGTGATCACTGAAGCAAAACTTTTAGTGGAAAGCGACTTTACACAAATAACAATAGAAGAAATAACGAGTGCACTATTCACCGTTGAATTAAAACCCCTATACCATGCTGGGCTAACCAAAGTAACTTTTACTCAAATCCACCTTGTATACTGTCAGAATTTAACAAGATAGAAACCGAAAACGAAGCAGCATTCTTTGAATGAAAAAATATAAAAACAACCTGATATGAGACAAAACCTAGAACTAGACTCCCCGAAAATTAACTACTTTGCTTGAAGAAAACTATCACAGCTAAGACAAACTACCGAATATGATGAAAATGCCGATAAAATGACTAATACGGAACAAACTAAAATACCAAAGTAAGTAAGCAGGTCGTTCATTGTGGCTCGTGGGGAGCATTCTTTTTAGTGGTCTGCTCTTTGTCTTCCTACCTGTGCTTTCCTAGGTATATTTTTTTTTACTTTATTGTGGTATGAATGAGAAAATGAGAATGATCACACCACCTTCACAATCTTCGTTGTGGACGGTTTAACTGCCTGGGTGAAGGCACTCCAGAAGGATGACTCATGGCGGATTTGATGATGGGAGGTGATTGAATCAACTGCCACTACCCCAGGTGCCGCCCTTCCTGGGGTTTGGTTATCGAGGCTGCGTCCGGCATACATGGAGACGGTTGTATGTCCCTCTATGGCCCTGGCGGGGCCGCTAGGGATAGAGAGACCTCTTCCCCAAAGGTTCCAGCATCGCCTCTTGTCCGGGAAGCCTATGAGGGAAGGTTCCACAGTAGGCTAATCCACAAACCTGCTTTCCCAACCGCCTCCAATTATACCTTATCAAATGACGGGCATAGTTCGAACTGGGTTATGAGTGGCAGTTTTCACGACAACGTCTCAGAAGGCGGGAGCTGGGTTGGGGCCTGATGATTTTAGGCAGCCATAAAGTTGTTTATGACTGCCAGGAAAAGATCTCTTTCTTAAGTCCCCCGTAGGGCAATTAAGGGTGGTTGAGAAAGGGTGTGAGTTCTTCGAAGCGGCTCGATTAGCAAAAAATGCCCTTATAATTGACTGATCTTTGAATTCTTCTCTTCTCTCAAATTCCTACGATGAGAAATGCGAAAGTATCGTTTGCTAAGTCTTTCGCGTAAGCAAGCTCAATATCCTTACGTGCAGTCGAGCTTCTTGACTCCGCAGTTATATATAAGGTTTAGGTGCAAGATACACAAATATCCAACTGTATTTTACTATCTATGCATATTCATTTAAAAAGAGAAACCTGGAGTTATCAATTGGAAAGTTGTATAGACAATAAATTTTGGTTGCTGAAAATGAGCCATATAAATAAAGCTATTATATATGATGGGAAATCGACCCTCTTCCTCCTCTCTCTCAGTTGAGATACGGGACGTTGCCCACAAACAGGCTGTCTGTGTAGACACCACAGTTAAAACTCATAACCACAGCACCCTAGTCCCGATGAAAAGCAGAACGGTTAAAACAAAAAGATCTCCCCTAAGAGATGGTATTCAATTTCACCTCAAGTGAGAAATTGGAGACGCGACTCCCTCAAGCCCGAAGGTCCATCAGGATCAGAGGTAAGACGCCCTGACAAAAACCGTTGGAGTAGGAACATTCATGCGGCTCGTCTACAACCCCCGCCCTCCTACCCTTACCCTAGTGAGGTGACGTCGCATATATAGCAACAACTTGGGAAAAACAAGGTAGAATACATGAGTCAGCAAGGCTACGAAGTCCCCGGCAAGAGGCCGGGCTACCAAGAGAAGGGACTAAGAAGCAGCTCATCCTGGAGCTAGTTCCTGGTTATCAAACCGAACTTTAAGTTAACTTGTCCAAGGGCGAGATAGTCCTCGCCCTTGAGGAATACCAGAACTAAGAAGAAGGAGGTCATCCTCGAGCTAGTTCCCGGTGGTCACACCGAACTTCAAGTTAACTTGATTTAAGAATCAAGTTCAACCTACTCTCATCCGAGAATCTCCCCCTTCCTCCTATACTAGTGCAGCCCAAAGCACAGACATAGTCCTCGCCCATGAGGAAGACCCCCAAGTGAACTCCCTCCAGCACTCCCCTGAGTCGAAGGATTCCCGCCTGGCTCACCGCTAGCAAATGCGAATTATTCTGCAGAGTAATTCGAAAAGGAGAAAGAACATTCGTTCACAATCTTGTGGTCATATCATTTCCTGCCGAAGGCGTGTGGCTCCACCCCATCTGCTACGCTCGCCAGAATCCTCTGTGGTTTTAACTCTATTTCGTCCGCCACCAGCCATATGGACCAGCAGCACGCGTCAACAAAACAACAAGATTCCTGA
Source organism: Ceratothoa steindachneri (assembly GCA_963969495.1). Lineage (NCBI taxonomy): Eukaryota > Metazoa > Arthropoda > Malacostraca > Isopoda > Cymothoidae > Ceratothoa > Ceratothoa steindachneri. The sequence goes on along the minus strand of OZ018324.1, from coordinate 66,568,430 downwards.
GGTTACGTAGCTCATTGCGTTCAAGGCCAGACTTAAACCCGTCGCAAAAGGGACAAAGGTATTTAAACTCCAGTTGAGACAGTTAGCATTTTTTTATATTCTAGGGAGCGGTGGGTCAACCGTCACTATAATTTCGAGAGGTCAATTTAGAAAGCCTTACTTAAAATTGATTGTAGTCATTTCTGTGTATTGAGTGTGTATTATTTCTTTGGTTCATGTTTAATTTGTTTTGTTTTTTAATTAAAGTTTTAGTTTGTTTTAACAATTTTTTTAATTCTATTTTCAAAACGCTAAGTCTGGCACAAGGAACCCTCAAAGTTTAAATAGGTCAATAATCAAGATAATAATAATAAATCATATATAATACTCTTAGAGAGATATAACGTTAATCACGGAGTAGTGCGTAAACAACCCATACGTACGAACATCCTGCCATTACTCAGTCCTTCCTATACTACGACAATATAAGTAAATATACAAGTGATTTGTTTTATTTATATAATAATGATATTCATCTGAAGGGAAATATATAAGTCAAGATAAATTAAAAAATGGAACGAGAAGAAAACAAAATTTTGCATAGAATGTTGTTTTATAATAGATGAAAAGCTTAACAGACACACATTCACAATTTACTGCTGACATAGGCAGAGAAAAAAAGATATACATGACCTTAAAATGGTATTAAACCTAGGTTAAATAAACATATGGATGATAAAAGGCAAACTATTCGATAAAGAAAGGATCTGCGCAGTATTTTATTTAGCGAGAGAAAAAAATTAAAAGTAAGGAATCTATCTTAGAAACAATAAACTAGTGACTAGTTTGAAGAATAACTAACCAACATAGTTGATATACGATTACTAATGGCAAAATGGTGAGAGAAAACAAAAGAGTAAAGAGAGAAATATTGGATTTATGGTGGGCAGGAATAGAGTACTCAAGCACAGATTTCTTGAAAATAGAATGACGCTCAGCTTCACATGGCAAAGAAAACTCAATATCGTATGACTGAATGGAATCATTAATTTGTAGTACTTTAAAAAGAGATTAAAAAGCAGAGAAGTAAGATTTTTTGAAGAAAAAATAATTTACTAAGCGAATATTCTTAGAAGAAACGATATATTGAGACGAAGAAAGATAAAAAAATACAAACGAATAAACGATAACCAAAAAAAAACAAGAAAAAAGACCCCCCAAAAATCCCGCCCAAAAAACACATGATCTAATTCAATGAAATAAGTGAACAGCGTGGAAGAAAAAACAAATAGACAGAAAAAAAACAAACTCTTTGGTTAAGGAAAACGAAATATTTTATGAGAAAAAGAAACAATTACCTTATGATTAGGTTGTTTAACTAAACAACAGAAGATTCTGGCGGGAAATGAATTAGTACACATCGAAGGTTGTTATACACAGCAAAATGAGAAGAAAAAGAAAGCAAGACTTGAAAGAGAAAAAAGTGATAAAATAACCATAAGAGCGGTGGTTTAAATTCGGGCTAATGTTAGAATTACAGTTTTTATGTTTATTTAAAGTTGGTATTCACATGCGTTACCGCATGTGGTCAGTGCGTTGATGGTTATTACATGCGGTAATATCAGGCTACGAGTAGTTGGGAAGGGTTACGATGGTTCGGAATTTACCGAGAGTATTTACATTGTTGATTATACATTTTAATACTGCCAGGCTTTTATTTCACTCTTGTAGTTCGAGCGCTTTTTCCCTCATAAAATGGTTTATAGATTTTAAGGCAGATGATACATCGCGCAAGAGATGCGTGTATCTGTTTAGCCAACCTAGAACCCTTCCTCTCAGGTGTTGACGAGTATGAGTCTTTGCTAAGAATAAGTGAATAGAATAAATTAGAATTAAAATGAATATAATAGAAAATGTGAGAGAGTAAAAAACTAGCGTCCGAGCTCCTATCCCTCTTGCTCCGAAAGCAACAAGGGGAGAGGGGGGCATGGACGGGAGCCCGGACTCCCACGTTTCCCCATCAGTTCTCGCTGTGGGATTTTCGCTTCAAGGCCAAATTTAATGAGGGTGATGCTTCCTACCGAAGGTAGAAGTTGTTCGTCACCTTCAAATACTTTATGAAGGGGATTTGGAGTTCGGTGAATATTCTCTAGGCAATTTACTGTGGTGTCCATTTTGTTGCACTTTTTCTTAGTCTCAGGGCCATTTTCCATGGCCCTCGTGAGGGGGAACCCATTTCATACTTTGAAATATAACAAAATCTAAAGGCCTAATTCATATTCTCTGTTTAGCTATGGGTTTCTTGATTACCTTCTTATTTACTCACTTTGCAAACCTACTACCTTAATAAACCTGCATTATTAGATGCCTCACCAGGTCCCAGGTCGTGTCCTTAAGTAACCCTCTTCTTCGCGCCTTCTAACTAGGCTGAAATCTGGGGTTTACTATACTCTACTACCAATGAGGTTTGGGCGCAGTTACAGGGGGATAAACATGTACGTAGCAACATGGGATCCCTCCAATCCGACTAAGCACGCATTTATCTTAGCTGCATTTTTTTTTTAAGCAAATGGCATCCTGTAAAAAATCAAGTTTTTCGCCTCTCTCTTGCTTGACCTTTCCTCCTTTACCACTGGGTGGCTTTAACAAACGTAGTGCTGAGAAGAAAACTTACTGACTCCTTCGATTGAGTGAGACTTTCGTGGGGTATAGTAGGGGTAAATCCTTTTATAAGGGGGGAGGGAAACGGCTTGCGCTTTTCCTCTTTCCCTTTGTCCCTCACTCACTATCAGCTATGGGGGATGGAAAGGAGAAAAGGAAGAGGTTTGAGGGCAATTTTCTCCTGAAGAAACTCCACACTTCTGATTCTCAGCTCAGGTGAACCGTGGAGGAAGTTCTTGATAGGAAGTCAGGAGAAAGGTTTCGTAGAGGGAGGAGGAGGCAGAATTCGTAACCTCGGTAGTCACAGGTGACAAAGGAATACCCATGCTGCAAGGACTTGAGGGACCTGCTGATTAATGTGGATTCCGAACCAGCATGTTGCTGTTACTTTTCATTCATAGCGGGTTTATAGCTATCGGGAGTCCGACTATTTCCTAGTTCCTATTTGTTTTATGTGTTTTTATAATCTGTGTGTAATGGCATTGATGCCTCTGGATTCATTTTATCCTGCTTTTCTTTATATTTCTTTCGTATTGTTTCCTTCATCGGTTGTTTGTTTGTTATGTTCTTTACGGTTGTCTTATTACATGTATCTTATTCGTGTATATTTCATATTCGGTTCTCATAGTTTACTGCCAAAACATAAAACTTCCTGACACCTCTCCCCCAAAGAGGACCGGCCACTGGTGCCCTCCGGCTTTACAGCGATTGTTATACTGAGATCCATGTAGATTTCATTATCTGGTCAGGGAACCTCCTGGATAAAGGAAGGTTGGCTAACCCAAACGAAACGAATCGAAACTTCTCATTGTTTGGTTGTTTCAATTCGGCTCTCATTATTCAATGTTTCTTTCCTTAGGATAATTTGTCTCTGTTCAATATTTTTGTTTTTTTATTTTCCTTCCTATTTCTGTTCCATGAATTTTTATGTTCCTTTTATTATTATTCCTGAGTTCATCACGTATATATGGGCTCTTCTTTTCTTCTCAGCTGGCTTTATCTTTGGAATGAAGATGAGTGCGTTGATCGTTTGGAATATAAATATGTTCTGCGAATACTTGTAGGGGATGATTGATTTTCTCCCATATCTTCTGCGATTTTTATGAGGACTTTATTTATTGGTTGCAATTTGGCCTCTACGTGTAGGTCACTAATTTATCTCCTCTCTTTCTGGTGTTCGTTATCAATCTGAGGGTCATATTCTGTACTCTACACATTTCTTTTTTCCTCGAATGTGGCATCATATGCAATGCTATTGGGGGATAATTTAGTGTTGCCCTGCCCAAAGCCATACATATTTTTCTCTTGTTCATAGAGGTTCCTCGGATTGAATATAGTAATTTTAAGGTAGGGATTGTTCAATGATCCTTTCTCGTTAATGACTTATATAACTCTTTTTATGTTACTTTTAGATCTATAATTATTGAACATTTCTCCTGCATGTATGATATTGATCTATTTCTTTCTTGCAATAAGAATTACAGTAAATATATGGGTGTTCATCCCTATTTTTCATTTGTTTTCATATCTATTGAAGTAACCAAGTTATAGTGCAGTTAGCTTTCTGCTAGGTGATGTTTTCTGTTATCATTGCTGCTTGGTGATATCATTCGCGAGCTGGAGGTTCGGCGTCTCTGGTCTTATTGGTGGTGACATGTCTGCGGTATATACTGGATATAGCATGGGAGATAAACACCCGCCTTGCGGCAATCTGGCTTTCATTTCCAATTCTGGTCCCTTATATTCATTTATCATGATTCTTGCTTTTTTTTCCGTAATAAAGCCGCATAGGATTCTCTACAAATTGCTGTTCATTTGGATATTTTGGGTCATACATTGTAAACCTCTAACCCAAACCTTAGGGCCTACTTCTCTACATCTCCTAGGTGGTATCCCTCTGTTCCTCCGGAATCCAAAATGGAAATTATCATATAGATTATTTTCCTCTATGCATTATGTTAATCTTCTTGTCATTTACCTTTTCAAAAACTTTGCTGATAAAATCAAATAACAATATAGGCCTGTAATTGTTCAGGAGGTTTCCCTGGTTTTGGAAAGCGCAATATTGTGGCTGTTTTTAATGCATCAGGGAAATAACTTGGTTTTGAACTTGAATTAATGATGTTTTAATGTTTTTATGATGGTATTCGTAGCATTGATGAAGTTTATCTTTGTGCGCCGTGTTGATCCTGGCGCTTTCTGTTTAAGTGAGTGAATTACGCTCATTATTTATTCATCCGTTGTTATAGCCCCCGGCCCCATTTGTTCTTCTCTGTTACATTCTACCGATAGGATTGAAGTAACCCTGTCGATGTTATAACGTTGATATTTATCACCTTTTCTCACATTTCGGCACAGAAGTCATCGTTTTCTTTAGGTGAAATTGAGAAAACTGCCTCCCAGTGCTGTCTAAATATTTGTTCTATTTCCTGATCCTCTTGGATTGCATGCCACCGCTCTCTTCCATCAGTTTTATTTTTATTCTTGGTTTTGACCCTCTTATTCTTTTATTGCTCTCTAATTTCGCTTTGCTGTTTTTCTAAAATCTATCTGTCTAATAAGTTTATCCTAGCTTTTTTCCTGATGTTCATCTATTAAGTCCATTATTTCTGTTTTAAAATCTCTCAATTCGTTATATTTTGCTGGAATAGGTCTTCCTTGCCATATTGAATTGCATGCTCTTTTAATTTGTTTATTTTTATTTATCTAGTCGATTGTCTACTCGTGTTGTTGTCTAATTCGGTAACTTGCTTTTTGTATGTATTTCGTGTCGGCGGCCACCTGGGTATCCGTTAAATGCTTCATCTCTTTATCTATCTCTTCGAATAAAGCGTCTGCCAGTTTTTAAAAAGGTATCCATTTAATTCTTCCTTGTACATCCTCCACTTTAATCTGTGGTATTGTTTCATTTTAATTGCCGGTACCTGTATTGGGTTTTGATTCATTCAGAGCACTGTTCCTACATGTTCACTGCTGGCAATTGATACAGGTTACATATGGAAATTTAATGGCATATCACAGCTGCAAATGACTGTCTAGTTTTGTAACGATGTTTGTCGTAATATAAGTGGGATGATCTGGTCCCACTTTATTTAGGATGTTTGTTTCTAACACCATATCTTGATCTATGCCAGCATTATTCGTTGTTCTGTCTCCACTTAAATGGCATCTTGCATTTAGTTTTTCCATTGATATTGTTGGATGACCTTGCCTGAAAATCGTAATAAAATTATATATAGGTAAATAATTGTTCCATGGCGGTTGGTAGCCCCTCGTTATTATTAATGGAGCGTGTGTTTTGTGCGAATTTGATTATTTAGTGCATTTTGATATTTTGGTTGATATTCTCAATTTTTTGTTTAATATCATCCCAGAAATGTGATCTTACCCATATTCTACTTTCTTACAAACTATGCCACTATTCACGATAATTAGAGGAAGAAATGCTGGGTTCAGCACTATTTTCTTAATGTTTTTGATTCCTCCTTGTTAAACAATTTCTTCTTGGTGGTATATTGCAATATATTCTGTCGAATTATCTATTAATTTCCCAAAGCTACCTGTTGTAGGATCAGATAGTCCTTCTTAACCTTGGCTGCCCTACTTCGACGCGGGGAAAGGAGGCGACCAGCAAATATAGGGACTGTCTGCTTTTTAAATACGTAGGGATTGAAGAAGATTGCAAATACTAATATTGGCCGACTTGTTTACTATTTCAACAGGCTTCGGGTGGTAATAGGATATAAACAAGTAAAACAAAATAAACTTTAATACTATACAAACAACAAATGAGATTAACAAGAATGATACATTTTATCAATTAAGTTCATCGTCAGGCAAAGGAAAATTGAAATGAATTTACAAATAATGGTATTGTCTGAGCCATACGAGGAACAAGAATTACCCGAGAGGGATCAGAAGGAGACTAAGAAGTGAGCCTTGCGGTCGTAGAGGTCCCGCTTATTCGACGATGAAAAAGAAAATGTAATAGCTTCGATTTTCTGGAAGAGACCTAGAGTAGTATTCTTTTTGGAGAAGCATAGCTAAGCGCGTTATTCTTGACTGGGTCCTTCGTCCTTGACCTCCGTCGTTCCAAATAATGGTTTCTGCCTGCAAGTCCTAAGGGTGCCGGTTGTCGCTCGAGAATTGCCCGTCGTCCTTGGATGATTCTAATGACCTCTCAAGATGCTGCGTGAGTACTTTAGGAGTACTGGATGAGCACTGCGTGAATCTTGCTTGCGTGAAAGTGGTGTAGATACAGCTCGCATCCCGAATGCTCTGAGAATACTCATTCGATCATTCTCGCCTGGAGAATATATACGACTCTACCGGAAGCTTTTTGTTTGCCGACGGAAGCGATTTCGACTTTGTGCCCAAAGATACAGCGGTGATGGTTTTAGCGCCACATCGCTAATGGTGTCCCGGTTCCAATTTGACTTCGATATCGCTCCGGAAGTTTAACGAAAAGTTTCGATTGAATGTTCTTCGTCCATGAGATACTTCTTTTCTCCTTTTCTACTCAGTTCCCTAAACTCTTTTGCACTCCATCACCATTTTTATCCTATAACGCTTAGGCGCTCTGTTAATTTTTCTTCCTCTCATTTTTTGTTGTTTTCTTTTCTCTAAAAAAATCCATGTTTCAAATTAATATTTATTTTTCCTCTCGTGGGAAGCTCTCAATATTTATGCTTATTTTTATCTTTCCAACCTATTAGTACATACACATTCATCGATCACCTTGCCGAAATATTCCTCGCTCTAACAACAGTCCATAGGTGGTTTCAGACTCGTGATCGATAAACACCCCGCCTTTTCTGGTCCCCTAACAGGGTCTCTTACAGGGGTTTACTATACCTTACTTTCCAACTGTATCTAAGACTCTGCCGGTGATGGGTTTACTTTGTGCTAGTTGGTGAAAAGTATCTTGGAAGATTAAAGTTCAGACGGAAACGTGTACGAGGGGCGGTCAATAAGTGTTGCGCATCGGTAGGGCAAAACAGAGGAAGGGGGATGGCTGTTTATGAGCAGGGTGAGACAAGTTATGATAAGTCAGGATCTGCAGCCACACGTTCGTGCCTCGTCTATTTATGAAGCAGTAGCTGATCGCAGATCCTCAGTCACAAATTTTTCAACAATGAAGAAGGTTGAGCACCGCGCAGTGATCAAATTTTTGACCAAGGAAGGTAAGAGTGTAAAAGAGATCCATGAACGCATGGTTGCAGTGTACACCGACACCGTACCTTCCTATGCAACCATTACTTGCTGGAATAGGGAGTTCCGCCATGGTCGTAAGCCCCTTGAAGATGACCCCCGTCCAGGACGCCCGTCACACGTGACCAACGAGGACCATGTTGCCCGTGTGGAGAGGGAGGATGATCCTCGAAAATTGATGGATGGAGGTCGAAGGAATCGAGCCAGAACTTAGAATATCACATAGAAGTGTTATCAACATCATCCACGACAATTTGGCCCTAACCAAAGTCTCTGCCCGTTGGGTCCCTAGAAACCTCACACCACATGATCGACTTCAACGACGTCAAAGTACACAAGGCGAGAGTTGCACAAGCTGCCTTGCGCGAGTGCGGATTCGAAGAGCTCAACCATCCCCCCTACAGTCCAGATCTGGCCCCTAGCGACTGCTTTTTATTTCGCCAGCTCAAGGCTGCACTGCGTGGACGCCGTTTTGGGGACGATGAAGATGTCCAGCTCTCCGTCCAAGAGTGGAATGAACAGCAGTCGGAAGATTTCTGGTTGTCGGGAATTCGAAGCCTCAGGACCAAGTGGCGCAAGTGCATTGAAGTCGAGGGTAGTTATATTGAAAAATAATAAAACACTTTTCCTCATATCTCGTTTTCTTATATCCGAATTGCAAAAATTATTGACCACCCCTCATAAAAAAAGAAAGATCAACTACTTTGAGGTATTAATTTGTTCCTAGGAATAGACAGGAGTTGTCTCCAATTAGCGAAGGGAACGCAATTTTCTCTTCTATTTTTTACTATATCTTCAACTGAAACTATTTTTTAGAAATTCTTTATACAAAAGTGTAACGTTATTTGAAGTTAATCAAAATAATTCCTTTAAGTGGTGAACCTCTGAAATACCTGACCTTAAGTACGCGATTTGCGGTCGGTAAAGTAGAACCAAAGGTTATCTCTCTCAACTAAGAACTATTTTAAAACTGGGAAAATAGTTGAAAGATGGCATATAAGAAAGCTAAAAATACAAACAGGTCAATAAATACCATGCAAGAATACAATAAAGTGAAATATCACTAAAAAATTAAGACAAACTAATTAATAATAAAACAATTGCAGGAGAAAGATAAAACTATGGAAAAGTGGTATGATACCAGGAAGAAGGTTGAGAAACGGTAATTCAGAGAGTAATGCATAAAAATAGATATATAAATACAAACGAAATGTAAGAAAATCAAAATATGAGTATACAAAAAAAGGGGAAAATGGTATTAAATGTTAAAATAATTACTGATTGTGTTACTACAAGCAAGTGCATAAATTATTCATAGCTATATGTTTTTGGTGCAGTCTCCTTCTGAGTGCCCGACTTCTAAAAATTTAAAACACTTCTTGTCTACTGATCTCCCGACTCCCTCTTTTGTCCTTCAGAAGTGAAAAGAGATGCAATGGCCCAGAGAGGATTACATATTCGGGGGACTCTTCTATGTTCATCGATCGTGGTTCCGAGTTTTTTCCACATTTTTCAGAAGTAATTTCAAGTCAATTACTGCATACGATCTCTTATAACTTATTCGTATTTTCCTTATGGTTCCACTAAGTCTTTCACTTTGCTAAGCTTGATACGTGGGTTTGTGCGGCAATTCTATACCATGGGGTCGGAGTAGGGCTATTATGTCCGACATACTCGTAGTCACTACGTATTGCAGTGTCCCTTGTTTTAATGTATGTGTACTGCTGTTTTGGGGGCGAATTTTCTTAACGTCTTTGACAAAAGTTGGAGGGTAGGTATTTGCTAATAACACAGCGTTCAGGAATTTTTCTTCTTTTTTCCGTAGTAGTAGGCTGCTACTACAGTGAGTTGAAACACTGTTAAAGAGAGGTTTTACCGTGCTATTCTTATGTGTGAGTGAAAATCGACTGCTGAAGACTAGAAATCTCTCTCTATGCGTGTTCTTTCGGTGTACTGCGCCAAAAGACTGTCCCCAAAGACTATACGCTCTTTATAGCATTATTAATTTTATCATCTGAAAAAACAATATATTCTTATGGCAATTGCTAATGAAAGGTAAATTATTCTGCTAATTGATTAAAATGTTATATCAAATATTCTCCAGCGTATGACTGCACTTCTGTATGTGTCGGATAATCCTGGTGTTTTGTTTTACTAAATACACACAATGGCTAAGCCTCTAGACCGAACGTTGTCTAGTCACCAACTAACTTGCTTCAAGACTTAGCCAACTCACTCATTCCAAGATACAAACTATACATTATTCAATTTTATTTAATTCTCCAAAAGAACCCACGTTGCGTAGAATTCGACCCTGGTACAACCAAAAATTGCTCTAAAATTGTATTGTAAATTTAAGAATGTGTCTGAAGGCCCAATGCCAATTGATCCGGGAATTCTGTCAAAATCCAGGGAAAGATCGCACCAGTCCAAGCATCCGTGAAAAATTTGCTGCTGAGGATACTGCTCTACATGAGCGCAAGCAAAGTTCTAGACGACGCAAATTTAGTGCGAGTGACGAAAACTCGATTTTAGTGCTGCAAAGATTTTCTCGATCACACAGAAATCATTTAGGCAATGTGCTTATGAGAACAGAATCAGCAAATCAGTTGATTAATTGATTTTTAAGTCCTTACACTGGAGAAGCTAAATTGTTATATTCCATGATTGGGGATGAACCAGAGCACAGACTCTATTTTTAATGAATAGTTTAAGTAAATGGAAGCCGAAGACGTACAGTTTTGTCAAAGTGCAGAATGCTACAGTGAATCGACAAAATTACGGGTATTGACCAATATTATATATGGATAAGCAAGATTCACAGTAGGATGCAGTTCATCATCCAGGGATTTTGATAAATCATTTTTCTTTAATGGGACAGTTATCGATCAGGCATATTTCGACATGCTACAGACAGAAATTATTCCTGCAGCTCGCACGCTGTTTGGAACCAATTTTTACTTTCAACAAAATGGAGCCTCGCCCCTATTTATCATTATGATGTCGGAAAGTACCTTAATGATACATTGCCTAAGTGTATCTTTCACGTTCACCAGACTTGTCTACAAGTAGTTTTACTTGTGTGGCTTCTTGAAGACACAAGACATCCAAAGTTCGAACACTTGAAACTTGCAACTAGGAAAATTGCGGGACCATCACATCATTAACATTTGGCACATCTGCGAATCAGTTAGTTGAAGCATCCAGAATTGCATATCTGCCGTTGGATAACATTTTGAGCATTTACTGTAGTTAATTTAAATTTTATATACAGACAACTCGACATAACATTTTAATTACTTATATCACTAATTTACCCTTCATTGGCGATTGTTATAACAATAAATTGTTTCCATTTATTTCTTATGCTAAAAAAATTATTTATAGTCCTATGGAAACACGACGAAACACTTCAGATAACAGTATATACGAGTAGGAAGAAGACACATTATTAGTATTATCGTTGTGGTTATTACTCTTTCTATTTATCCTATATTTGCATAAATAGACACTATTAAACTTTCTTCCTAAAATCGCATTCTTATTATTATAAAAAAATTTGATTACAATACATAGCAAATTCTCATTTAGAAAAACAGCGTAGTGCCTTTCACGAATGGACGATAGGAACGACCTTGCTCAGCCCCGGATCATTTGACCTTAACCGTATGTTCTATATAAAGATGGACGCACACACGGTATTTCAGTTTCATGAAGGTGGGTTCTAGTTTAAACTCTAAAGATTAGCAAATAAAAGATTAAAGCTCGGTCCTGGATTTTCTCATTACATTTCTCTATACATGCAGATAGACTCACAAAGGAAAAGTGAAAAACGATTCTCGAGCGCTTTCATTTTTATCCTTAAAGATCTTTTCAAGGAATGACAAGAGGCAGGACATACATTGCCTTAAATAGTGAAAGGGTGGGTTAGACTACCTATCTCTTAACCCTAATTAGGGGATACAAAACTCCAAACAAGTACGAGACTCCAATTTGTTTATTCGATAGGTTGCAACAACTACCAAAAGTGTTATTATGAGCAAACAAGGGAAGAACTAGATGTCATGGTTAAGTAAGTTTAAGCCGAAGTACGTAACTACAGTGAACAATCTGCGCTTTTATACATATTTACAATCTTAACCATACCATTTGAGATTTTATGTCTGTGGTGATAAACCAGGGATAATGTTGAAATTTTGGAACGTGTTAATGAAATACATTCTAATATATTTTTCGAAATATAATTACTGCATTATATGACTGGTTTGGCGCTATTACAGTAATGGTATGGTTAAAGGTGCATACACACTGCGCTGATGACACGTGTTAACACGCCATATAACGTGTTAACACAAAGCAACAGATTGCATCATATAACACAACAACGTTTTCATTTATCTGATGCATGTTACGTCAGAAAGATTTGATTTTTTGTGGAGTGAGCACGTTCTTTCTTTTTTATCCTCTAATTTTGTGTTGCAGATATTGAAAATGAATCATAATATGTTAAATGAACTCGATGAAGAAGAGGAGCAGTTAGTAGCAATAGCTATAGCGCTTGTTACTTCTGAAAAAAAAACTCAAACAAATGTTATAAACGCCAAAAGGGAAAGTTTAGGTGAGTTTCACCACCTATTCGCTCAACTACTGTCAGAGGAAGATCGTTTTGTTATGTACTTTAGGATGACAAAAGAAGAGTTCTACAACCTTTTACACATTATAAAACCAGCAATTACAAAATCCAACACTCAACTAAGGAAATGTATACCAGCAGAAGAGAGACTTGCTGTATGTTTGAGGTGAGTAAAACTTGCACAATGATGTCTTAATTTTATTTTCAGCTAATTAGGTACATGAACCACATAAATATGTAAGATATTACATAGAAAAATATGGTGTGGCCATTCCTGTAGGACATGTAGAATGTTCCATTTCGGGTAAAGGGGTAGAAGGTGCTGTACTCGAGGTAGAATAGCAATTGGGGTTTGATTCACCAAAGGATGTAATGGAGGATGTGGGAGAGGGTGATGGGATTGGTACTACGGGTGGATGAAAGGGGCCAGATGCAGTGTTTTGATAAAGGTTTTGCTGCTCCATCTCCAGAATCTGGGCCTTGAACACCATATTGCTTATTTCCATCTTTATTCTGGCTTGTTCAATGGCACTAAGTTTTTTAACAGAGCTGGCAATACTTGAAAAGAACATTTCCGTTTCGTCTCTATCCGTTTTGTGGCCTTCTGAAAGTTGAAGAGTTTGGGCCCGAATACGGCTGTTATTCTTCATGATGTTTACTATTTCACTCATGGATGAATCCACCGTCTGCCTTTTCCTATACTTTGGTTTGGGAGTTGATGTACGATCTTCAATTGTAGTTTCTTGATTACCATTGTCATCGGCACCCTTCTCTGATGCTGCATTTTTGTCTACTCGGCTTCTATTTAAGTCCTCTTCAGTAGTTTCATTGATGACCGCATTAGACACATCATCAACACTTGGACAAAGTGGTTCCACATTGCCATGGGTACTGAAACAATAGAAAAATAAAAAAAACAATTAATAAAAGTATGTAAAAGCACAAATTGTTTTCAACTTTGGGGCTTTCCTCCAACCACTGCAGCAAAGGACATTAAAAGAATGATTAAATTTCACGTGAAATTAGTCTGTTTAAATGATTTATCATACATACCTTCGTGGTTCCAATGTTGGGATCAAAAATGACATTTGGTCTTCATATTTCCACTTAGGAACATTCTTAGCTGCTTGACCAGATCTTGTGTTCCTTTTCTTTCTGGCATTTGTATAAGCATTCTGAAGTTTTGTCCATGTGTCTTTGCATGCGTCAGCTGCAAAAGATAACTTTATGATTAATAACGAAATTAAAAATATTCATATTTTATTATTATGATAATTATTGTTATAAGAAAGGAAGCTTCATTTTTCATTTTATTTTTTTCAGGTATTTGGCGACAGGAAATTCATACAGATCACTTGGATTCTCCTTTCGAATGGGCTTCAGTACGGCTGGACAAATAGTGAAAGAATGTTGCCAAGCTATTTGGGAATCACTTAAATCTATTCATATTCCAGAGCCAGAACAAATAAAGTGGAAAGAAATTGCGAAAGATTTTGAAGAGATATGGGGGTTTCCACATTGCTTAGGAGCAATGGATGGTAAACACATTCAAATGCGATGCCCTTACAATGGGGGATCCTCTTACCACAACTATAAAGGAAATCATTCCATTGTCTTGCTGGCGTTGGTAGATGCCAATTATAAATTTATTATGATTGATGTAGGAGCTTTTGGAAGGAATAGTGATGGTGGAACATATGAAAGGTCTAATTTTGGTAAAAAATGTGCCAAAAATCTGCTTAATTTTCCTAAAGCTGAAAAACTTGACGCTTCTGGTGATCCATGTGACTTTGTCATGGTAGCAGATGAAGCGTTTCCTCTTAAAACGTACATTATGCGACCTATCGCTAAAAATTCAATCAATGGAGATGAAGAAAAGATTTTTAATTATTGGTTGTCGAGAGCAAGGCGAGTTGTGGAAAACGCCTTTGGCATTCTTGCTGGGCGGTGGAGGGTTTTCCTGAAACCGCTTGAAGTTCAACCAGAAACAGTTGATTCAATTGTACTGGCTTCCTGCTGCCTTCACAACATGCTTCGTGTTTCCAGGAATACGAATTTCAAAGAAGGTATTCAGGCATCCGAGACAGAAATTCAGGCATTAGGAGATCTACAATCAGTCAGAAGAAATCATGTGCGAGAAGCTGCTGCAGTACGAGAAAGTTTCAAGAAGCATTTTGTCACACAAGAAGGAGCTTTAAAATGCCCATGGCAGTGGGACGCTATTCGTAAAGGCAGGAATATGTACACATTAACCAGAAAGGAATTCAACGGTGAATTATTGTGACCTTTAAAAATAGAAAATTCTCAACAACAAGCGAGAAAATGAAATTAGTATACTACTGCTTAAAAAGCTATTTGAAACTGCTACCGAACTGTATTCTTTATATATTGTATTCAATAAATAAAATAAATATAATGTTAATTTACCTGAAATACCAATTCGTTCGCTGATTTCCTCCCAAGCTTCTCTTCTGGCCTTCAGGTCCCTATAATCCTTGTTTTGTGGATTAAATAAGTGATCGTATCCTCTAACATATTCTATTAACTGTTCCTCCATAACGAAAACACTTTTACTTTATTTTATCAATTTGTCACCATACAATAGTACCCGTTGAATAAAATCGAAACACTAGAATAATTTCAAAATATACAATAATATCGAAACACTATAGAATACTTCAAAACATACAATAATATTAAAACACTATACAATAATATGTGCCTACTACACCTATCTGACGCAGATTTCCTTCTGACGAATATCTGGGAGTTTTGATTTTCATCTGATGCGTGTTAACACGTGATATGTCGCGTAACACGTCGGCTGACGTGTTACGCGACATATCAGACCAGTGTGAACTTCATTATGAGAACGCATGTTCCAGATTTTTTGCTAACACGTGTTAACACGTCATATGGCATGTTAACACGTGTCATCAGCGCAGTGTGTATGCACCTTAAGATTGTACATATGTAAAAAAGCGCAGATTTTTCATTGAGATTACGTACATCGGCTTGATGTTGCTTAACCCAGGCATCTAGTTCTTTTCCGGTTTGTCCATAATAACATTTTGGGCAGTTGTTGCAGCCAATCGAATAAACAATGCCAGGTCGGAGTGAAGGGGGGGGGGGAATTTTGATAAGGATGCGATAAATTGTAGTCTCTTACTTAAAAATAACATTTATGTTCAGAGGCCTATTAAACGAGGTAATTTAACGAAAATAAGGTTATAGGGTAAAACAAATAAGGTTTTGGCCTGAAACTTAGGGATATTAACAATAGTTTGATAATAGGAACGCTTAGCGGACTTATAACAATTGGCGAAAAAGTACAGAGGATAGAACAAATTTATCCCTATTTCATATTTTCTATCGAATTCTTGTCTACGTATTCAGGTGAGACAATTCTAAGGGCACGCAAAAACATAGAGGAGATAACCCTTCGTTTGATGCTATCATGGTGGTTAGAATAAAAATGTATATAAAAGTCTATGGTTGTGTTTTTTTATTATATTTCATATTTGAAACAATGGTTTGTCTGATGAATTAGAATACCTAAGAAGGGGAGTGTGTGATCTTTCACAACTTCTAAAGTAATGTAATCGAGGGCACTAAAGTGTTATTTTAGTAAGAAATAAATAAATATTTTAATTATCAGGCCAAAGGCAAAAAATATTATTAACATAACGCATAAAGCTATACATGGAATTCCTAGAATCTAGAATACTTCCCCAAATTAATGAAACCCCTATAACTTGGATGCGTTATGTGGATGATATATATATATATATATATATATATATATATATATATATATATATATATATATATATATATATAGTACCACCCTAAGAAATAAAAATGCCTGTATTTATATTAGAATCATCTTCCATAACTTTTGCCAGAGAAAATCTAAGGTTTTCCAGATTGGTCTACATAACCAATACGTATTATTTGAATTCGCAGAGATATAACGAAAGTTATCAGCAGATAAACAATTTACTAGGTAAAGTTGAAGTGTCCAAAATGATCCAAATGACAACGGAAACAAATTTATATTGTAATTTAGCAATTAAATAGTTATCAATGGAAAACATTTATACAAGTTATGGCATTATTAGTTACTAGGGCTGCCTTTATTTTTGATGATACTTTGAATTCTGCTGCCATAAGAACAAACCAACTCTAGTCGTTCAAGAAGGCCTTCACCGACTTGGCAGACTGGGTTATCCTGAATTAAAATTTAGGGTTGGGTTCGGAGTCTCGCAACTAGGCCAAAACATGCTGTCGCTGCAACTCCTTTTATACTTGTGCATTCACTATGCTTCGTAAAGGGCCAAGAACCTTCTACTGAAATAAAGCTACATATATGACACTTCTTCAGGCAAATATTACACTCCTTTTGGTGTAAATGACAGATAATCTTGCGCCTTCTCTGGGATGGATAAAGCTTCTGCCATCAGATGCAAACAAATTGAACTTCGATTTGTAAATGAATCTGAATTGGTTCTTTTACTCATCCGTCCATATAAAGTGCTCAGTGACGAATGCAGGACTAAACTTCTTTTTCTTTGGCCTGATCATTGGCTTAGGTTCAAGTTGCAAGCGTGAAGATTATCTTCCTCTAGCCGACGTGAAACAATATGACTAAAGGCATTAATGACAAAAATAACACTAATCTCTCTGTCCGAAGATGGTTGGCGTGCACAGCGTCGGACTGCAGCTAAGGCTTAAGCAAAGGTCAAAGCCAGGAACACCAAAGAGAGACGAAAGCAGAAGCTGAGGCTTAAATCAACCAAGACTCCACTGCCCCCGCAAGGTGGGCCCAATATCACCTTCTTGGTGCTCTAACTAGTGTACCCGGTAACGTGGGCAGCGGCTTTGCTCCTCCTCGCGGGAGGGGGGGGGATACCAACCTGAATTCCACAACATGGACATGTTCACTATGCAATAAATACATCACAAAAATACAAACACCCATAATGTGCAACAAAACTGCGACACACAGGGTACATCTTAAATGAGCAAATATTAAAATCAAACAATACAAAAAACACAGGATGTGCCCAAAACACCAAGCACCACACCCATCAACGCCCACCCAACCACAACCAACAAACTCACAACTCATAACTCCCACAAACATCAAAAACTCCTAGACAATCAAACAAACGAAACACACACAACAATCAGCTAAAAATACTACAAATAAACATAAATGGACTAAACAAGAAAACGACAGAACTCGAGCACCACACATACAAACATGAAATAGAGATAATCACCATCCAAGAAACCAAACTTACAGAAAACCCCTCAAATCACAGAATAAACAGCAATCAGAACCAACAGAAAACATAAAAAGGGAGGAAGCCTCATCACATACATAAAAAACAACATCACCTATACACATAAACAACATAAACACACAAAAACTGAAACACAAATCACCAAAATCCACATAAAAAAAACTAAGCACTTACACCTCACAAACCTCTTTATCCGATCCAGAGACACCAGGGACCCCGACCACCCAAATGAAGATGCAGACATAACAAACTTCCTCACCCACGCAACCACTCTCACAAACTCCATAAGGACAGGAGACCAACGCACAATCAGAACTTTGGAACTCACCCACAGAAGACCACAGAGGAGAACTCATCGCTGACATCATCTAGAACTCAAATCACATAACCTTAAACACAGATACACCAACCAGCATACCCACACACCCAAATCAACAACCCACTTTGCCAGACATCACTACTGCAACAAAACCCCTACACAGATAACTCACCTGGAACTCGACACACGCTCTCTCCTCTGAACATCTCCCCATCTTAATCACATTAAACACAAAAACAAACTTCAGTCTACAACAAAACCTCAAACCATACACAAATTATCACAAGGCAAACTGGAAAGAATACACAAAAGAAATTGAACAATCACTCTCCAATATCTAACTCTCCAAAGATTTACACACGGCAAAGAAAATACTAACCAACACCATCATACAAGCAGACAAACACAACATCCCAAGTAGAAAAATACGCAATACACAAAAAGTACTCCCAAAACGAATCAGAGACCTCATAGCACAAAGGAACAACACTAGAAAACAAACCCTATCAGACTACAACATTATAGAACAAAAGAAACAAATAAATCACGTCATACAAGAACAGAAACAAAAATTATGAAAACATACCTAGACCAGCAATGGAACCACAAAATAAACACACACAAACTCTGGAAAACCATTGCTGGCCTTACAAGCAAAAAGAACAACACAGCTACAAAACAACACCATCACCTTCGGAAACAAAGAAGCCACAATACCCATACAAAAAGCAGAACACTTCAAATGACAATTTACAAACACAACCATACACCAAACGAAAAATGAAAACATGAAAATAGGCAGACTTACAAAAAAGCTCCCCAAACCACAATTCATAACCACAACAGAACAGACATCAGAACCATAAAACAAGCAAGAGACAAGTCCACCGGTCCTGATGACATAAACTTTAAAGAACCTAGCTCAAAACGCCATAGCCCTTCTCACGCAGTCTTAAAACCTCGCCATAAACACAAACAACATAACAATGGAAAGTAGCAAAAATAATCCCAATACCCAAACAAAATACAGACCTAAACAAAGGAGACTCCTATAGACCAATAGCGCTGCTTTCCCCCATAGCCAAAACACTTGAAAAAAATCATCCTAGCCTACTCACATCCAATATTCCAAACATACCAAACCAACATGGGTGCAAACCCACGCACTTAACCACCACAACATTACACACAATAAACAACATAATTACAAATGTATTCAACAAGAAAATTCCACCACATAGAACCATAGCAGTCCAAAGCATTCGACAAACTAGACCTACACAAACTAATCAACAAGCTCCACAAAATCACCATACTCACCACCCTCATTAAGTACAAAGCAAACTACATCAATGAACGACTCCAATACAACCAAATACCAAACACAAAATCTAAACAGAGACACACAAAATCCGGAGTTCTCCAAGGAGTACTTTCTCCAACACTTTTCAACATCTACAGCTCAGATATACCAACTCCCCGACAAAAAGTAAAAATTGTCACCTACGCAGACAACATCACAATACTCTCCCCACACAACAAATTAGAAACCGCTGCACAACAGATACAACCTTACCTCAACACACTACAAACATGGCCAATAGAAAACTCACTAAAGCTAAACGCAACCAAAACAATGACCACTCTCTTCACAGCAGACAATGCAGAATACAACACAACCTTAAATCTAAACATACAAAGCATAACACTTCCCATTACAAAAGAACCAAAGATAATTGGCCTCACTTTCGACCCCAAAGACACATACTCAAAACGCATATAAAACTCAATAGTAAAGACTACGAAAACACTCAAAGTCATCAAGACACTCACAAGTACACACTGGGGAAAAAACAAGGAAACGCCCATTATCAGATAGAAGACAATCACAACATCAAAAAACTACAAACAATACAAAACACAGCCCGCCGCACTACCACAGGATGCACTCTTGACACAAACACCCAACATCTAAACGACGAGACGAACATCCTACTAATCAAAAATCACCTAAAACTACATGCATCAAAACTCAGGCAAAAAACGCAACATCCAAATTATCCTCTCCGCCAGACAACCTCCCAATCACCGACACAAAAAAAACAGACCATTTTCGATAACAACAACGACTACACCACAAACTTAGACACTGACCCTAACACAACAACGGAAGACACAATTAAGCAAAACAATAAAACAATCCCATCTCAGATCACACAACAATATTTGCCACACATAACCCACAACAAACTATTTAGTACACCACCTCCAACCACACACAACTCAGAACAAACACTCACAAAGCAGATTAGAAGAACACTAGCACATATATGAACAAACAAATCACCACTCCTAACATCATACATCCACAAAATATCTCCCACCACCCATACAATACCAAACTGCCCTAAATGCCTAACACAGATACACAACATCACACATCTCTTTAATTGCCCACAGATACACACAGACCTGGGCCCTGTGGATCTCTGAGAGAGACCCTGAGAGGCGGCGAGTCTGCTCCTGCGATGTTCCGGGAAGCTGGGGTGGGTGGGGCCTGGAATAGGTGCGATGGTCCCCGACCAACTCTTGGGCTGGGGACGGGGTCGCCACTACCACCACACTAATCTCTTCCAAATCTGCTACAGCTAGCTTGAAACAGTCGTTCCTTACAATTTGGCTAATGGCTCGATCCTTCCTCTTCAGGTCTTCCTTGGGCTGCTGATTGATTTGTCAGTCTTGAATGAACTTATTTTTTCTTAGATTGACAGAATTGTATGGACAACACATGAACGCTTGACAGTAAATCAGTGGTTCTTAACTTGGGGTACCTGTAACCCAAGGGGGTACGAAAGCTTAAACCTGGGGGTCCAAGACATGCTAGCGCCTGTAGCCAGTTTATTGCTGTATTTACAATGGGACTAAATATATATCGTGTCACATCTCCCATTATTCACAGCTACCATTATATTTATTCACATCTACCAACCAATGTTCATAGCCCCAACCCGTTGGAGAACGTTGGAATGCTGGAAAGGCTGTGCTGATAGCATCAATTGCCAGGTTGTTGTAATGGCGTCTGAGTCATGCAGTCAGTGGGCGCTGTTGATTGGTCGGCGGTTGGTGGGATTACTGGCGTCTGACGACCGTAGCAGGGATGGGGAAAAAGCGGCCAGTGCAGTGCGATTGTGGGTGCGGCAGTTTCTGGACGTGAATCAATGGATCTCGACGGTGTTGAATTATATTTGTGGGTTGTACGTATTGTGTGGCTGAGTGAATATTTTCTGCATCGTTTTTTTTATAATTCATTTGCTGCACTATTATACATACTGTATTTCTGTACTACGTACTGTAGTATTTTGTCTTGCTCATTGGTTACCATACTCAAGGTTATTTGGTTTATTTGTTTTTTTTTAATTTCACTTTTTCAATTTAGTGCTTCAAACGATAACTTTGTGGTTGTTTAGTGGAGAAAGTATTGTAACATTAATTACACTGGCCAACAAATTTGAACTTTTTGAATCATCAGAGAACTGAACAAACTTTTCTCATGGCATTTTCCTCGCTGATTTCAAATCTGACTTTAGTCTTTTTTTAGCCCATCAGTTTTTCGAGATATTCGGAAATGCAATATGACCGCCGTTGCTGATAGTATGCAGCATTTTACTCTGATTTCTTTGCCACAACAGGTGATATATGGTTGCCTAGCGCCATTGCTAGAAAGAAATTGCCTTCTGTATATCTCCATGTGCATTGAGAAGTTGAACTGACACAAAATGATGCATTTAACATATAGGTGTAAATATATGATAAAAATAAATAGCCATGTTTTGTTTATTCCACAAGCATCATAAAGTTAATAGTACTTATATTGTATTTATAAGAAGGTTAAACAATGATTTAAGGGCTAATAAGTCAAAAGTCGAATTCATAAACGCTGTGCATGGGATTTGCGTTTGAAATTTTTTGGGGGATTATCACGATACAACATCCAACAATGATCTCCCATCATGCTCTCATTCCAAAATCCTTGATAGCGAGTTTCAATGGTCTTGATATCCTGGTGGAAACGTTCACCTTGCTCGTCACTTACGGCTCCAAGATTTTTGGGGAAAAGGACTAGGTACGAATGCAGGAAATGGATTTTAAGTAACATACAGCATCCCATTTCTATATAAGATTGAAGAAGGTATTCCACGCCATCTCTGTATGCAGGTGACTTGTTGATGCCCAGAACGTTCGCACATAACCACTTAGAGGCTAGCCATGCATTTAATTCAAGAGGAGTGAGGGTCTTCTCGTAGTCAGAGTCTGCTAAATCCTCTCTGATTTGTAGTCACACAAATATGCCTTCTTTTAGTTTTGCCGCGCTCACTTGTGGAAATCTTTTGCACAGATATTGGAATCCCTGAGAGTTGTCCTAAGCCATTGCTTTCACGAAATTTTTCATTAGACTTAGTTTCAAATGAAGAGGTGGCAGATATATTTTCTGAGGCTCTACCAGGGGGACAGACTGAAGACTGCTTATTCCAGGCTCATATGTAGATCGAAGTGGCCAGTCACGCTTGTCATAATGCTTTGCAGTGGCACGGCTATCCCACAGGCAGAAGAAGCAACAGTACTTCGGGAATCCTCCTTGCATACCCATTAGCATGCCTATTACTTTTAGATCACCACTAATGTACCACTGGTGGGCTTGGTAGTTAATTGCTTCAAGAAGAATATCTATATTGTCATATGTCTCCTTGAGCTGGACAGAATGGCCAATAGGAAAGGAACGTTTTACATTGCCATTTTGCAAGAGGACAGTTTTCAGACTAGTCTTAGAAGCATCAATAAAGAGACGCCAGTTAGACGCCCCATATGTCTGTGACAAGGCTTCGAATAATCCATTTATATCATGGCAGTAGCAAAGAGGTCCATTACTTGTGAAGAATGCAGTTAAATCACGATTAACTTTCTAAAGTAACTTACATGCACATTTTTCTCGAGTAAGAATTTTTCCTGTAGTCGAGATGCTGGAAATTCTTCTTTCTCCTTTGACGGTGACAGATCTCTCACAAGTTTCTTTTAAATCTTCCTGAGTAAATAACTTTGGCTTAGAGTTAGCATCCTCATATTCAACATCCGCATCTAATGTGCATGCGCCTTCAGTACTGCTATCATCACTGATATCATCAGGTACGAGGCCATCATCAGATGAAACTGGAATTAGCAAAGATACATCATGTGGAACTGGTTTGCATGCCAAATCCATGGTTAGATAAACAATTTGGTGCTTATTCGTTGCAGAAAACCCTTTTTTGGTCACACTGCAGAAATAGCAATCTTCGAGATGATCTCTGGGCTCTGTCCATATCATAGGAACAGTGAAGGGCATTGAAGCTTCCTTTTTGTTCATTCAGTCACGTAATCCATTAGACCAGGAAGTACAAAGTTGGTGTGGTGCCCATGCTTTATCTTGGTCACCCAGATGGCAACTTAAGTAGAGTTTGCACATTTTCTTTATATCATTTGTGATAGTACGCTACTGAGATTTTGTTGTAACATGCCCACATACGTAGCAGAAATTATCTGGATGATTTTTTAACTCTCGAGGCATTGTTAATGCAATTGGAAATATTTGGAAGCCTCTTATGATCAACGCAGAAGGAGCAGCTTAGAAGATGCACATCTCATGAGGAACCTGAAAGCATAAAACAAAATTATAAATAATTACGCAAAATATACATGCGGGTTAGAAATGTTAATGAATTCTTCTCTATACCCTTTTAACCAGCAAGAACTCAAGAAGCATCGACTTTGCTCATCTTAGCAGTACAGTAATGATGCATGCAATATAATAATACCAGTAATATACTACATTTTATAATCGCAGGCGGCCATTTTTTATTTTTGGCATATCTTAAAAACAATAAATGCTAGAGCAAATCTGAAGGCAGATTCGGATTCAAAATGGAAAATCCATTTAGAAAGGTATAGTAAAGTCTCTGATAAAAATGTGTGTTGACCAGTGTTATCATGTGCTCTGGGTGCTCTTGATATAACTTGTTTAATTTTGATCACCGAAGAATAAAAGGCCGTTAAATTATTATTTTAAATTATATAGGTAGTTGAAATATACGATAGATATAACGTTAATTCGAGTAATATTACTCTATTAAATAAGTTTGATAAGTTTATTGATTTGACTACATTTTTCATTGCAACCCAATTTTGGTAACTCCAATATCGCAACAGCTGATGGTATAGCGCCGCGGAATGAGCGAATATAACGTTACATAAAAACATTATGATTATTATTATGAACACGCATTATTGGATTAAAAATATATATATTCATTACTGTATTGAAATTATAAATATCAAATCTGTATGTATAATACATATATGCATATAAATATATTTTTCACAATTATATATAAAATGGAACTATACTTTCTTTCATACACTTTATGTTATGATAACTATTTTATTTTATCACTTTCAATACTATTATTATTATATTAACATCATTATATTATTATTATTCTTATTATCATTATTATATTAACATCACTATATTATTATTATTTTATTATCATTATTATCTCCACTATATATATCACTATTTTTCACACATTTCTTTATATATTCACATATTCACTACACGTACTTTCATCTTCCCAGGTATCAGTGTGATCATCATTCTGACGTACGGTGTCTAGGAAACGCAAGTGGAATGATGACTACGTTTGTTATGGATTCACCTGTGTTATGGTTTCACAAGACTCAAGGAGGAACATTTCAACAATCGGCATGGGGGCACATACGCTGGGCATGAGGCAAACAGCTTGAAGATCAAGAGGGAACGATTTGATCGTAGTGGTATCCTGCCAAAGCTAGGCTTTGTGCCAGTTGAGAAACCATTGTTGCAAGAATCTTATGATGTTGCATTTTTATGTGCGAAGAAAAATAACCTCACGCTATTGCAGAAGAGCTCGTGAAACCTTGTGCACTAAAAATGTAAAAAACAGTGTTAGGGTCTTATGCTGAAAAGAAACTGAAACAGGTACCTTTGTCAAGTGACATTATCCATTTAAGGATAAGGGACATGAGTTGAGATAATTTGCAGCAAGTGATCACGGGCATAAAAGCTAGTCCTTTCAAAGTGAGTATTCAGATGGATGAGTCAACTCACGTTAGTTTTTTAGGTCAGTTGCTGGTATTTGTTCGGTATGTGAAGGAGAAAGAAGTGGTGGAAGAATTCTTGCTTTGTAGACCATTGAAAACTACTGCAAAAGCAATCGACGTGTTCAATTTTATGAAAGATTTCTTCTTGAAACATTGGATGACTCTCAACATGTGTAGGCCAATTTGCACTGATGGAGCCCCTGCCACGTTAAAAAACAAATCAGGGTTTGCTACCATCGTAAAGGCAGAGGTATCCCCTGTAACTGTCATTCATTGTGTGTTGCATCGTCATACACTTGCCACAAAGACGCTTCCAGAAAAATTTAAGAATGTTTTGTCAATTGTTGTGCGTGCAGTAAATTTCATCAGAGGACGAGCCCTAGATCACTGCCTCTTTGTGTTTTCATGTGAAGAAATTGGAACTGAGCGCAGTGTTCTTATTTACGACATAGATGTGAGGTGGCTTTTCCGTGGCAGGGTGCTAAAACGTGTATTCGAACTACATGAAAAAATCAAGCAGTTTCTTAGAAATCAAGACAGTGACATTGCTAACCATTTCGAAAACAGGAAGTTCATTTTGGCACTCAAATACCTAGCAGATGTATTCAAGCACCTTAATGGACTGAATATTTCCATCTAAGTGACAGGGATGAACAAGATCACTGCCATAGGGAAGTTATCTGCCTTCACCCAAAAACTCCCAATTTGGATAAAGCGTATTGAGAAAGGAAACTTTGCTAACTTTCCTTCACTTGATGATGCTGCTGGTGCAGATGAAGAGTTGCCTATCCTGACTGAAGTGAAAGATCATTCGCAAGAGCTGATTAAGTCCTTCCAAGAAAAATTTCGCCATGGAGAGTTTCTGTGGAACAGAGATAGATATGGTGTAGCAGAATGCCCTTTTTGATCACCCCACACAGTTCACCACTTTTGTCGTGGTATACTTTTTGGTCGTGATATACTTCTTGGATGAAGTAAGCTTTGTTCTAAGAGTGCTAATTTTGTTGTTTTAAGGAAGAGCCGCTTCAACACATAAGGATATAAAAAAACACACAGGAATACCACAAATGAACTTATATTTTAAATTTAACAATTTACAACACAAACACAAAACATGAATCACAGAAATACTCCGAATTTTAGAATACACAAAAATTACTTCAATTAACTTGACCCTCTAATATTGGCTAATTCGATGATCACTTCAATATACAAGAAATATGTTAATTTTCTCTACTGGAGTTTAAATACCTTGGTTTTCTGGTAGCGGATTTGAGTCTGACCTTGAACTCAATGAACCCCAGACACCACAGGAATCTGGTAGGTCCTTTGACAGGTGCTTATACCTGATTGTTGGAGGTGGTCGAGATCACGAGGTACCTTGGCAAGTGTAGCAGATGGGGGTCCACATGGTATTCAAGAGGGGGGATCTTCAAGGCCGAGAACAATCACGGTGCTTTAGGAGGCACCAGGGTAGGCGGGGTCTCTCTGGCGAGAGTAAGTTGAACTTGGTTCTTAAACCAAGTTAACTTAGAGTTCGGTGTGACCACCGGGTAACGCGCTCGCGGGGGAGCTTTTTTACTCTTATTTTCCTAATTCCTCAAGTGCGAGGACTGTACTCGGGGAGGGGGGGTTCTTCACGGGCCAGGATAGAAGAGGGGGGTTTCTTTGACGAGAATATGTTGAACTTAAACCAGTTAACTTAACGTTCGGTTTGATAACCAGGGACTAGCTCGAGGATGAGCTGCTTCTTAGCCCCCTTGGTAGCCCTGCTTCTCTTGCAGGGGACTTCGTAGTCTGGAGACTCACGTATTCTACCTGTCAAGTCTTGGTAGCCCGGTCTCAATCCGGGGACTTCGTAGCCTGGAGAATCACGTATTCTACCTGTCCAGTCTTGGTAGCCCGGCCTCAATCCAGGGACTTCGTAGTCTAGAGAATCACGTATTTTGCCTGTCCAGTCTTGGTAGCCCGGCTTCTATAGTCGGGGACTTCGTAGCCTGGAGACTCACGTATTCTACCTGGTCCAGTCTTGGTAGCCCGGCCTCTATAGTCGGGGACTTCGTAATCTGGAGACTCACGTATTCTACCTGTTCAGTCTTGATAGCCCGGCCTCAATCCGGGGACTTCGTAGCCTGGAGACTCACGTATTCTACCTGTTCAGTCTTGGTAGCCCGGCCTCTATAGTCGAGGACTTCGTAGCCTGGAGACTCACGTATTCTACCTCGTCTTTCCCTAGTGTTTCTTATTTATACCTCGTCACCCCACTGAAGTAGGGGTATGGGGATGGGGGGCTTGTGGACTGGCCCAGGAGGGTTCTTATTCCAACGGTTTTTCTCACCAAGTCTTACCTCTCGCCCGTTGGCCTTCGAGCTTGAGAGAAACGCGTCTCCAATTTCTTACTTGAGGTGAAATTGAATATACACTCGTAGGGGAGATCTGGCCGTTTAAACCCGTACGGCTATTCATAGAGACCAGTGGCGAGGGGCTGTGGTTACGAGTTTGCCTCACGGTGCCGGGCCCGGATGTTCTTGCGGTTACCGTCCCGTGTCTCCATTGAGAGAGAACGGGGGAGTGACAATTCCCCTGAATACGGGATCCATTTCTTTTAAACCTTCATTTCATCGATGATTGTGATATAATGAAGGATACAGTTTGAATCAATGTAGCTAGACATGTTTTGGTCTCCACAGTTTCAAAAAATTCCACACTCAGAAGAGAGAGCTATGAAGGTTCTCGTGGCATCAACAACCACATACCTATGCGAGGCAGGTTTTTCATCACTCCTACACATCAAGACTAAGGCCAGAAACCGTTTGGATGTGGCACTTTCGAAAAAAGAACCTCGCTTCAGTATCATCATTGAAGAAAAACAGCAGTAATAGAGCCCTAAAAATGCAACAATCATTAATGTGTACTGTGTAATTATTGTACTCTTGTCGTTCAAGTCTACTATATAATATAAGTCAACATTTATAATAAATTGCTTATCTTCTGATAACTTTTGTTTTATTCATGCAAATTAGCATAAATTTTAAATATAAGTAGTTTATAGATCTAGGTTATCGTACATTAGCTTTTGAAACTTTGTAGTTTCTCTGACAAAAGTTCTAGAAGGTATTATGATAGAAATACATACGTTCTAATCATTTTGGACGGTACTTTCAGAATCATATGCATTCATAAACTAGTTAAATTTCAGTAAACGCGTAGTTGAATTTATAATTTATGGCCAATAAATCATTCCAAGTATTTTAGCATTTATTTGATCCTGCCGAAGTTCCTAAAATAAGCTATGAAATCCAAACTGATGTACATGGTATAGGAGGCGCTTTCGTAATATGATTGTTGCCTTTTATTCTTTCCAAAGCTTCTTAAAATACCAAAAAGCAAGAAACATAGTGAAGCCATCTGAATGCTTTATTGCATTCAGGAAATCGGGAAATAGTATGCCAAACCTTTCAGGTAAATAACATCCCACAAGCAAAGTTCCGAAAATTATACGTATATGAAGGGACTGCAATAGTAAAAAGTCTTCTAAAGGTGCTAAGAAATTACAAATTATTCTCAAATGATATTTAAAATTTTAAGGAATTGTAAAATTAACCCCAAGACCAGTTAAATCCAAATATATTTAGGTATGTTTTCAACTAAGATATTGTTTCAGAGACGATAATGAAGAGGTTCCTACATCAAAATATTCTCCATACCCAACCAGCTCACTTTTCCGTATGCTTGGTGTTTCCAAAGAATTAAGTTCACTGTGATAAAACATTTGAGGAAAAATATTATGGAACCACGGTACAAAACCAGAACAATTGGCTATAATTGCATTCTAACTGTAAAGCCCGATGGAATAAGCATAATATTATGTAGTTACTTTTATGTTAATGCTACGCAGCTACATGGCCCACTTCTTATAATCAATGAAAAAAATAAGAAAAAAAGTTTATTTGACTACATGTTTCAAGAAAACATCTACTATCTGCGAGAAAAACTGAAGTTGGGTAGGCCATTTTACCTTCAATAAGGCAATGATCCAGAATAGCCGGTTTGGGGATAAAGAAAGGGTATCAAGATACCAAAGTTGATATTTTAAAGTGACCATCTCAAAGCTAAGATATGGATTTCATAGAAAATATATGGATGCAATTAAAAAGTACGTCCATCAAAGAAACACAACGAGTAAGGCCTAGTTTGGATGCATTGTTATAAAGAATAGAGTAAAATTTCGAGTGAAGAATAATGCAAATTGATATAATCCCGCATACATGCATGCGGTATTTTAACATTTGCTTATAATTGATTTATATATCTAATTAGTACCCATAATATTAAATTTATTCTCTCTACTTGCAGTAACTCATAAAAATTCTTACTCAATTATCAAATCTTACAATTACTATATACTAATATGTATACAAGGAATTAATACAACACTTTCCTTAATATGAGGAAAAAATATTGGTTTACTCTTTAGGACTCTTAAATATACAAACTGAGTTAATATTAGACCGCTTGATATATTTACTAAGAATTCAACATGAAAATAGCCTTTCTCTCTTTGCTTAATTTAATTACTTTACAATGTTTTACAAACTTATTCAATCTTACAATTGTTGGATCATTAATCATAAGAAATTCAATAAGATTCTGTAGGTTCACTTAACATATTTCTTAAATAGAGGTGGAATAAATATAGAGGGCTTTTATAATATTAAAAAGAAGCTTTGGCGATTAATTTATTGCATAATAATTCTAGATTAATTAAAGATATCTTACCTTAGAGATGAAAAACGAATACATTATATTAATTGTTTCCTAAAGGTCATCTTTATTATGTTTGCCAAATGTCACCATTTCTTTTATCCAAATGCTCTAAAAAAAAGATTCTTTTTCTTCATCGTCAATTAAACTTGATTTATATTAAATATTTAGAAGAAATGATAGTATAATTATTCCTTATAGACTTTTAAACTAATTTTATATTTACTAATGAAAAATTATTATATTCTAGTTTTTCGTTTCTTTTTTTAAGTTCGTTTAAAGTTCTTTCTAATAACGGAGAGAAAAATTTGTTTAATTACTCTTCGTACAACTTTAATTTGTTAAGGAAAATGAGAGAAATCTGAAGTATTTGAACTGAGCTGTTTAAATTCTGTAACGTTAAGAGATATTTATATTTTACGTTGACGGCATTTGGTCTTTTAATTTGAATTAATCACATTCTAGATTGGGCGGGGAAATTCAGGAAACTATGACATCAGTTAAAATTGTACATGAGCTCTGCTCATCTATTTAAGCGATATTTGCTGTGGACTTTTAAGCGCTTGTTTTAGGCCTTGTAGTTTGTAGAACTAATAGCATACTTGTCAGCTTGCTCAAATCTCACCAGCTTACGATCAGAAAAATCAGGTATATTGACCAAACGTTCTATGGACCAAATTCGGCCTTTTGACTAGACGTCCTTAGTGCACTTTCAAAAGGAGAGATAATGATACCTAAATGGACTAGTGCTCTTCTCAGAGCACTTTTCAGATTCCCTTCCGTCAAATGTTTTTTGGGAGGTTCAAATTATGAAGTTGTAATGAAAATAATAAGAATATTGCTAATACATGCCTAGAATTAACCGTGATATTGTTAGAAAGCATTTCGATAATGTCATACAATAGAACCTGCCATGAGTTATTATTCTTCAACAAAACTTTCATTACGGAATCAAGCAATTAAAAGTGCAATATCAAGAGCTAGATTTCAAACTATTTTTTCTAAGCTTTATTTCAACGAGCCTAAAAAACTTAAAGACGCTTAAAAAATATTATATTGAGTCTGTGTTAGATTATCTTAAGTATACATTTTGGAGGCAAGAGCAGAGTTTTAATCATTCATTTGATGAGTTTATGAGTAAATTCCAAGGACGCTCTAGTCTAAAGCAGTTTATGTCTGCAAAGTCTATAGAAGGGAAAATCATGGTTAGGAGAGATGCAGGGACAGGCTACGTAAACGATGCTAATATTTATCAAGGATAAGAAACAGAAAGAGTTGAATGAACTTTAGTTGAAAGAACAGTTACTCGGCTTGCACAGACCATAAAAGCTACTGATGTAAAAATATTTTAATCGGTTCTTTACTACAGTAAATATGCTTCATCTGTTGATACATGTATACAAAATATAAAAATATTTTCCAAATTTAAATTCAAACTTGAGTGTGGGGATTCAGAACTTTTCAACTGCAAAGAATGCATGTTGGCTTGTCGCTGGATGTATACAAAAGACGTTGTTGTCCTTAGTAATTGCCATGATGCGAAAAGTATCACTATTTCTTCGAAAAATGAAAGAAGGATACATGCCTTACAGAGCTTTCATATCCAGAAGCCATCATTTTTTTGTTATAAGTAGATGGGATGAGTAGATCACAGTGATAATAATATGGTTCATCTTTATGACCTTGATAGGAAAAGAACGAAATGGTGGATAAAGGTACTTTATACGGTCTCGATGCCTCTGCCCACAATTTCTACACTATCTACTGTGATGTAACTCAGAAGAATATCCATTTTTAGACTTCTTGGTTTCACTGGCAGAAAGTTGAATTGCTCTAGGAAGGTCAAAAATGGAAGAATGCGTACAAAAGCATGTCCTTAAAAACATTAAAAAATTCTAATTAATGTAGGTGATCATCTAACTGTGAAAGAGAAAAGTCATTGAAGATGAGTTAGGTGTACCTCTAGAAATAAAGAAAAACAGGACAGTTTATCTGTGTAAACTATTTAATATTGCCTTATGCATGGATTGATTTACTGTTTATCACATACAATGTAAAAAAAGGTAAATAAAAGTATCAAGGATTTCTACATATTATTTCCATATCGTGCAAAATTATCTCAAAACACGATTAATTAAAATAGTGTTAGGAATTATTATCCTACTGTAATAGAACAAAAGTTATAATTCACAAAAAATGTTTCTTACATTAATATATTCTTATTTAGGTTCCATTAGATTAGAATTATATAAAAATAAAAATTAATTAAATCATCGGAAATTCGGATCGAAAGGGATAATTGAGAGATTGAATGGTGTCATTGGAGTATTGGTTGATCTCTCTCTCTCTCAACGACACCCCATACATAATAGTTCAATAGCTAGAGGTCGGGTGAGCTAGGAGTCCATGCGTCTGGAAGAACATGGTCATAAAAATTGGCACACATCCAAGTTTGGGTTGTTCTAGCCTTATTAGATGATATGGAGTCCTGTTGGAAAATACAAGGTCTTCCATCGCGTACTCTGTCTATCCATGGCCTCACAACATTATCCAAAATCTCTATATATGTATAGGCAGCAGTATTGACTCTTAAGCTCAATAAAAAAATGGGGAGGGCCAGGACCATCACAGTTGATAAAAACTCGGTATGCATTACAGGTGGAACCTAGCTTGACACTCTCCATAACCATGTTTCATTCACGCAATTTACCTTTTAGGCCTGATCGAAGTTTTCCTTGTCAGAGAAAAACTAAAGCCTTCTAATTTCTGAATGTTTTAACATGGAGATCAAATGCTTTAAAGGGGTCAAACGATCCTTGTTCGTCTAACCTAATATGAGCTGACCTCTCAGCATCGCATATCACTTGTAACATATATCTTCATGAACAACTCATCTAGTCGTGCATTCTCTAAGTTTAAGGTGATTTGCAAGGGCTCGCATCGACTTTGCGGGATTTTAGTTATTTATTTACTGTACTTTTTTCACAAATTCTTTTGTTATGATAGTATTAGAATCCTCTGCATGTGTTTTACGTTTTCCTGCTAATGTTGGATCCCAATCAACAGTTGCCAGATCTTTTATAACCTTTGCCACAAAGGATTGGGCAACTTTTAGAAATCGAGCAATATCTGTATCATTATCCTGAGCTTTTATCGCAATAATTACAGTGAGCCCTTTCATTTTCTTCGTTACTTTAATTTCATTCATTATTAATCTTAAAAATAAATAAAAACTAGTCATAAGAAAGATAGAGCTATTTGACGTGATGTTCTAAAAAAACTGATAAACAATATATATGTATCTATTAACATTGTTAGGCAGTAATAATTGTTATCATTAATGTGATGCGACAAAATATTAATTATATTTTACTCTGTATGTAAATTTTTATTTCTTGCTGAAATAAATTCATTTGCAATCTGGAACTCTTTAGATTGGATTTGCATAATACCCCTGGAATTCGTAAGCTAAATTTTCTACGTCACTGAAATTATTCAAATATTTAGGTATTAATTAAAAATTATACGCAAGTGACGTGTATTTAAAATTCTGCTCTAAATCTAATTTTCTAAATAGGTTTATAGTCATTTTATATTCTGTCATTCTAATGGAGATGCTTTTTCGTCGCTGGTCGTGTTTACGTCACTAGGACACAAAGTGGAGAAATGGCACTTTGTAAAACTATGGTCCTGGTCCTGGTCCTGGTCCTGGCTAGTATTTGTAAAACTCAGTTTAAGATCTAAAAGTATTGAAGGAATGCTGCAGTGAACTCTTGTAATAACACATAACAACACATCTAATCGAACTTGTTTACTGGGTCGTTCCGCCACTATTGTGCCCTATTCGCTAATGGAGAAGAACGAGAGTTTCACCCAGGGAAGAACCACGTATGTATCTGCCGCTCTTTCACAATTCCTTTCGTTGCCAATGATAAAATATTTGAAGCAAAGGAGTAATTATCACTGCAGAAAGATCGATCATAATTCTTTAGATTCATCCCCACTGGTATCGAGCCTATTTCTCACCGTTAACCACATGTATATAGTCTGTACACTAATTAATAGATCGAAACAGTGAATCAATTGATTGGCAAAAGCAGACTGTCCGCTCGAACACACATACAGGTACTTAAAACCTGGTTCTTAACGCTCCAATTTTATCTTAAACACGTGTGATAGGCCTGTTTTTGTGCTGCATTGGGAAAATGATATAATTCCCAAATTTGAAATAATAAGTTCAAAAATATTGAAGGAAAAAGAACTTTGACCTAGTGTAGAGGACTAGAAATGGTCCATCGTAAGCCGCTAGCAAGAAATAGCGAGCTGATTCGCAAAGGTCAAATATATAAGAAAAATTTGACATATTTAATGGCAGAAACTGTTATTGATTAGTATTCACTCTTAGGGCAGTAAAGTGAGTCCTAGCCATAGCTCATACCCAAGTTTTTTTCGTCTGCAGAAGGATTGAGATAATAAGGTAAAATTCGGCAAAAGAACAGAAGAATTGATTGGGTAAAAGAAAGCCAATACAGTAAACTAATTCGGCACAAAAGAAAAAATCCTCTTTCAAGGATGAACGAATCGTCAAGCAAACTAAAACTTAGGAAGCTTGGAAAACCACATAATAATAGGATCTCTGAATCCTAGGCTAGATTTGACCTAGCGACTGAACTGTTCGACAGCATCATTGCCATACAAATGGAATCCCTGGTACGGATGCAAAAATGAGTCTATAGCTCACTGGGTACTTCGCTAATGAGATTATGATTAGTTCCAACGGTCGCTCATAATAGTGAAAGAGACATAAAATCGAGAAAACCACCGCAGATAAATGCTCAAATAGCGTATAAACTCGACTGTCTGGAATAGGTACAGCCTCAGGCTGTTAAATTAACCGATCCTTCATAGAAAATAATTGAAAACATGAGTATAAATAAGATAAAAGACCAAGATGATCTACTGGATGTGAATTGCGCTAAAACGAGAAGATGAAAGAGGAAAAAGATAAAAAAAGCGCAAAAAAGTCTACAGTACAGATCAATTAAAGAGATGCGGAGAGCTCGTGTACATTTAAGGGATACTAAAATCTTTGCTTCCTGAATTTTAATGACCAACCTAGAATTTAATTAATTTAAATAAAAAAGCAAATACCGTCAACGTAAAATCTAAATATCTATTAACGTTACAGAATTTAGACAGCTTAGTTAAAATCCTTTAAATGTCTCTCATTTTCTTTAAGAAATTTTCATTGTACGAGTAACTAAGTAACTTTTTCTTTCTGCTATTTTAAGAAACTTTACAACAAACTTAAGAAAGAAATGAAACACTGGAATATAATAATTTTTGTTTAGTAAATATAAAATTAATTTAAAGGTCTATATGTAATGCTTACAATCTCATTTCGGTAATACTTTAGTTTAGGGGCGCACGATAGGCAGCGCTGTTTCTGGGCCACAAATTTGGGCCTTATGACGTCAGACGTCAAAAGGCGAAGCCCCTCATTTTTATGGTAACTAAAAATGTTAATTTTTTGGCGAAAATAGCCGAAAGTAAGAGACAATATCGTGTTTATTATTTCGATAAACGTGCAGAGCCGATCGCACGTTTATCAAAATAACAAAGACGATAGCGCCACCTAATTTAGGCTATTGCCGCCAAAAATTAACATTTCTTTAGTTACTTTGGAAATAGATTTCAGCCGAAATCTATCGGGACCAAGTTACTTTTATGTTTCGTTCAGACGCGCAGAAACGATTTGTTAAAAAAAACCCGTGAGAACATTATTCTATAAACAATTACGATTATATACTGGGGGCTGCACCCCCCAGACTCCCAAATTGATTGAAATCTTAGGGTCATCGCAGGGTGATCCTCTACACGGGCCGTAACTCGAAATTAGCCAAAATAGGTGAAACATATTGGAACATGGACGAAATATTATGCGGCCCCGACCGGGGAACATAGCAGAGGTGAACGCGTGACGCAGATGTTCAGGTTTACCCTATCTCCACCTTTCACTATTATAATTTAGCCGCGCTTCTTTTAAATTAGACCACGATCTATAGAAAAATCTATTCAATTGACCGATGAATTAACACAAGTCGTATTGAAGTCGAACAAACCGTATTCACAGGTATCGCGCACTTTTAACTGCTTGGTTTCAGGGTTGCCATTGTTTGAAATATGGTTGAATTAAGAGTTGCCAGTGTGTGAAATTAATGGTTTAGTTTCACAAAAATAGTTAAACGAAACATACAAAGTTTAATACATTAGTAATTATAAAAAAATCAATGCATTACTAAATAATATAATTAAGTAGAAGTGCAGGCATTTACTAAATAATAAAGAAGAAAGCAAAAAACAAAATATTAAAACAAATACAACGCCGTGATTGGCCCCCCTTTGAGCTACGTCTGATGTCATAAGGCCTAGATTGTAGCCCAAAATTGTAGCCCAGAAAGAGCGCCCCCTATCGTGTGCCCCTAAACTAAAGTATTACCCTCATTTTTTCTATTTATTTAATTTAAGTCGGGTTTAATCGACAATAATAATATGATATTTGTTTTAGAGCGCTGGAACAAGAGAAATGGTTACATTTGGCAACCATGTAAGGTATAACTTTAGAAAACAATTAATATAATGGGTTTGTTTTGCTTCAGTAAAATTGAGATATCTGTGATTAAAATAAAAAAATTCTATTCTAATATTTTAAAACGCTCTATATTTAGCCCACTTCTATCAAAGAAATATGTTAATGTAAACCTATAGAATCTTACTGAATTGCCTATGTGCAATGATGTAAAATTTGTAAGATTTGATAAGGAGGTAAAACATTGTAAATGAATTAAATTAAATAAAGTGAGGCAATATATTATTATGTTAAATTCATATTAAATGCATTGAGCGGTCTAATATGAATTTAGTTTGTCTAATTGATGGCTCTAAAAGGTAATTCATTATTTCTTCGGAATATTAAAAAATATGTCGTATTAATTTATTTATACTATTAAATAGCATATACAAAACTTTATAGAAGGGTAATAATTTGTTAAATAAGTTAATGTAAGTAAAGAGTGTAAATTTAATATTATGGGAACTAATTATATATATATATATATATATATATATATATATATATATATATATATATATATATAAATGAATTAGAACCAAAATGTAAAAATACCGCATGCATGCGGTCCGTGTATGTAAAAAATTAGCTGGGAGGCGCTTAAGGATGAATTCTCATCTGAAAAATGACATTTAAAGACCTTCCAAGTTCGCATCGAATAAAGAATATTGAATCCAGCTCCAAGATAACTTTTACCTTCGAGTAAATCTCTAATCACCTTTACTCAGCCTACTTTCAAGCAAGAAGAGAGCATTTTACGCTTTTGGAGTTAGTGTCTTGTGAATACTAAGCACTCCCATCAGAAGCAAACCGGCAGTCGCCAAGCCGAAACAAGAAACTCATTTGGTTGCTCCAAGAGTGGTACCAGAACTCTGTGACAAATAACACTTGATAATCATGTCTCTCCCTAAGAGCTTACACAGCCTACTGACTTATAACCCACCATTTACATGCCTTTCCAGCCCTCCTCACACCCTGATGATCACTTTTCTATATTAGCTTTACACATCTATTCAAGCTAATTTCCGTATATCCTCATACCACGTCTGAACACTTTCAGGCAAAACCTCACCATACCCTTTTTCACACTATAAACACCTTTTACAGTTATTTTCACTCTATCTACTTTTCAGGTTGAAAATTTACTGTAGTTCTTGCATTCACCTTTTTCTCCTTTACCCTAATGCAATGCCATTATTACTGCATTCTTCCAGGCCTCAGGAGGTCCTTAGGCAGTTTTAAGCGTTCAAATACATTACAACACAGCCACCAAACACATTTCATAAAGAAATTACCACTACTTTTAAGCAACTTAGCGCCTAAATCATCTCCTCAAACTGCTTTCTTATCTTTCAAACATCAAACAACATTATCACCTCTTGCAAGCATATTTTTCTAAACCCCGAGATTGCACCCGATTTATGCCCACAAACATTCATATTGGCATTTGCATTATCTTCCATATACAGATTATTCAAGTCATCAAAGTAGAATTGCAATCCGTTTTGAACTTCTGGAGGTCAAATGTACTCAGCCATTCTTTTCCATGATTTCCACACAGCTACTCTTTTCCTGGTTCCTCACCTTGTCAATACTTTCCTGAATAACCGCTTTTGTTGATCAGAATCATCATTCATCTTTTTCCCAAATACTTCGTTTGCAACTTTACTACTCTGTTTTATCCCCTTTATATGCGTCCAACTACATAACTGTCATTTTCCTGTGCACTTTTAAACATTTACATGTATCTTTCATATTTTTTTACACTACACTAGTGGTTCTTAACCTTTTTCTATTCATGGCCCTTATTTGAATGATGATTATTTTGGTGATCCAATTATAGACATTTACGTCCACAAAAGCTCATTTTAGAATTTACAGAGCAAATTTTTTTCCAAATGAATTTCAAAATTTAATGTTTTAAATATCAATCCAGCAAAATATAATAAAAATTTATTTCAGTGAAATAAAATTACATTAAGACAGTCTATATTTGAAAACATAATTTATTTTATGAGATCTATGTGCCTGATGTTGATCGGCAAGTGTTTTTAATATCAGGCTGGAATGATGTCAATGACAAACCCAGATAACTTATTTTAAAGTATTTTGTCAGTTACAAGCTTTTGGCAGCATTTATAAAACCCGGCTAAACCCAGTTTCAAAAGGATCGGATGTTGGAAAATCAATAGCATGTAACTTTTCTTTTTCCCAGAGCAATGGATATTTTATAACACTGTTACTGTTCTTCTATATATTATTTTTCTTTCCTTTGAATCGAACTATAGCTCCTTTATGACTTTGTAATTCAATAAGACTCTCCTGGAGAGAAATGTCTATATTTGCAGCGTCATCTTGAAAAGCGAGATTTCATATCTTGATGCAGTTTTATCAAATGTTCAACACAAACAGAAAGAGCATTATCAGGCAGCTCACTGTTAATTTAGTCCAGACATGGAAACTATTTTAATGCACGACGTCCGAATTTATTTTTGAACAACTAGAGTTTGGCTAGAAATGAAGTAACAGACTCTTTGTATAACATCAAATCTCAATATTTATCTTGTAGCTGCTTATTGAGTATATTGATTTTTTTCAAATATCTTTGATAAGTAAAATATGTAACATCTCGCAGCAGTCAACTGTTCTCCGAGTTGTTTACTACTTAAAGACGAATTAACTGAATCTCAAAGTTTTACAAAGCGACGGAGACAATTTCATTTCGATAGCCATCCCACCTCTATATGTATTACAACGCATTTAAACTCTTCATTGTCGCGATAAATGTCACGTAAAAGGCGTTCTTTAAGAGCATTTGATTTGATATGGTTGACAGCTTTTATTTCAACATTAGTAGGAATCGTGAAGACGTCCACTGAAATGTTCAGCAACTAAATGTTGTCGGTGGATCACATTGTGTATACAAAATTCTTCAGGCACAACATTTTTAAAATAAGAAATAAATCATTTTTGCCTCATAATCATAGATGAAGCACAATCAGTAGCACAAGCCACTATATTTCCAAGGGGGATATTATTTTTTTTAAATAGGTAACAGTAACTTGGAAAATTGTTTCGCCGACAAACCTGACATATATATGCCAATAGCATAGCTTCGTTATCTCTTAAGGTAAATTAGTCTAGTTGAATGGCAAATTGTTTTGCTTGAAGTTGGGAAACTAGTTGTTTTTTAACATCCACAGTCATTGAATCATTATGTCCTGATACCAATGAATTACTGAGTCGGATGACATTTATTATATTTTGTGGATTTTGATTCATTACTCTTGAAACTACGAGAGTCACTGCCAGGAAATTTATAGTATCATCTACATATGTTATTGAGCTATCCAGCTTTGGCAATTATTTTCGAAATTTCGTAAGAGGCGACCGAACCTTTATCCACCTTTTGAATTTGTTTGGTAAAAACCTGATCTAACATTTTTCTTGCTTGAAAATCGTCATATAGTTTCTTAAAGTACTCAAGTGGCTTGTTCTTATTGTTTTAGTGCTTTGTATATAAATGCTTTTGAAGCGTAGATGGTTTCATGCTCTTATTTGGCAGTAATGCCATACAGAAAAGACACTAGCTTGGTCACATTATTTGGTGATGGAATAAATCCGTAATACAAATATTCAACAGAATACTGTCGGCATTTATTCTTTAAAGTATCCATGAGTTCTATAACAAAAAGAAAGAAAGAAAATTAGTCAACAACATAGTTAATGAGTTAACAAT
Organism: Ceratothoa steindachneri; assembly: GCA_963969495.1. Classification (NCBI taxonomy): domain Eukaryota; kingdom Metazoa; phylum Arthropoda; class Malacostraca; order Isopoda; family Cymothoidae; genus Ceratothoa; species Ceratothoa steindachneri. The sequence continues at coordinate 66,528,011 of OZ018324.1, read as the reverse complement.
TAATAAGAACTTATATTTTTTTAATATAATTAACCTGTAATCATAATAAATATAATTACATTTGATTATAATGTGTTTCTCAAGGTATTAATTATAAGAATATGTATACTTACCATTTATTTTAAATTAGTTACCTCAAATTTTATGTATTCTTTTTGTAATGTTTTATATTATTTATTACCATTAGGGTAAAGTACAGCGGATAATTGATAATTCTTTGTTTTAAAAACATGAAGTTGCTATTAGAAAGCTAATTATTTCTACTAGGTTTTAGGTTTAATAACATTAGAATTGGTACCATAATATTTTATTTATTATTAACATAATAAATATGTGTTAGAACTTAATCAAAGGATCCTCTCACTTTGGAGTGATCCTGATTTCTAATCCAATTTCACTGTAATTTACCTTATATTGGATTGGAATGAATTAACCTAACATTGAATTCAACTTTATGACTAATGCTGCTTAAATACCACTTACACTTGGTAATATTTAAAGTTTAAACTTTAATAATGCACATAAATCAAAAACTACAAATTAGAGATGCGACAGTGAAAAATATCATAACAATTGCACGAGTATGATACTTGGTTAAGTTGTTGAGAGAGGTAAGATCTTTTCAGCCTTACCATTTTAAGCATTAACGATGAAATACCAATTCATGTGAGTTAATTAATTTATTACTATAATAATTAAATAATGAAATTTGAGCAATTCAAATTTGATTAAATAATATATTTATTAAAAATAAAATATAAGAGGTAACGGAGAATGACTAGGAAGTTCTATGGCCCCTTTTCATTTAACTATGGCACCCCAAATCCTCCAATTTTCTGTGTTCTCCCTATAATTTGCCATGGCCCCGGGTTGAGAACTACTGCACTACACGCTTCATATCTTCATTTCATCAGTCTGTATTTTCCTTCTACTTTCTAGTTCTGGCACATTTCTTTAATTTCCTCCGCATTTCCTTTATCTCCATGATCGCATTTATTTGCTTTCTTCTACACTCATATCTTTTCACATACAGTTCTCTTTCTCGCGGATTTAAAAAAGTTTTCACTTCTGATTCTCCCTTTTTTTGAGCTTTTTCGCCTCTTCTCACTCTCAAAAATAACAAATTAACTTAAACAGTACAATCATGCAATCAAATAGTCCTGTAGTGATTTACTCGTTCAGCTTTCACATCAATACACTCCATCCCGCAGTATATACATTTTTACTAATCGAGATCAATCATCTTCTCCTTAAGTTCTCAGCCACTCCCGCGTAACAGTCCATGTGGGTTTATGCGCAATTTATTTACTGAAAAAATGTGTGCTAGAAACAAGTCTTTCAGCACATAACCCTAGCACCCGCTCTTCATTTTATTTTCATCAGTTGTAGCAAAAGCTCTAGTTATACTCTCTCTCCTTTTGTCCAACATTCATATGCTCGTATCCTACAGTCCTTAACCAATGTCCATGTCCAATTCCATCCAACCCTTATCCCAATTCATTTCAGAATCTCTCTTTCGCAGCTTTGCTTCTATCATTACACAGTCCATACACTACGACTACTCATATTTTGGCCCTTCCAAATCTTAATTTCACCTCTAAAATTCTCGGGCTCACACATTCTTACGCAGCCATTACATCATCCTACTCATCATTTAAAAGCACCAACACATCCACTTTATCCATACTACCATAAACTAATCTGATCACACTCATTCACTTCATACCACACAAACTCTTCATTCACTCTTATGGTTGTCTCACAGAGTACAAGCGTCTGAACATCTCCTTCTTTTAAAGACAGTGACTACACATTCCCTCTTTCCCATCATCAGATTACACACTCACATTCCACCCATTCCCTCGATTCACACATTGACGTGGATTAATCAATGTGACAGAACGGGGTCTGTGACAGCCCTGCACATTACTGGCATTGCGTAATACGCTCATAGAATAAAACCTTCTGGGATGAAGCTTCCCAGGCTAGCGCACCCATATCCGGGTTTCGTCCTCTTTTACGACACATGCCTGAAGAAGGTATGGGTATTCTTCCTAATCCACATACAGGCATACCTATTTATCCTCTTTCGTACAAATTTACTCTGCTAATTTTATCATTTTTATCCTAAACAACTTTCACACAAAATGAGTCCTACGCGACTATACAAATACCCTCCTCTCCACCCCTTTATGCCCTATGGATCATCTTGTCCAGTCAGACTTCATCCCTGTGCAGAGACCCCTTCATTGACTCAATCTATGCACACCTATCATACCCAATTTCAGCCATTTTGCCCTCGGTTAACCCTGACCCTCTCACTCATTTACACAGTCAGCTCCCTTTATACGGTCTTAAAACTATTCCACATCCTGCCCCTCACACTCTTACATTCTCATCGCTACTCAATTTCCATTAACTCAGATCACGATAAGTTACAACCACGTTAGGATTCGCATTCACATCATAAATTTTATTTAGTCATCCCCCACTATATTCCCTCTTCGCATAACCACCACCCCACGCAGTGTCCATTTGCACTTTTCTTACTCGAGATCTTTTCCTCTCCTCCTATAAAATAGTCTCCCTTCCACACACCAAAGCTACCGAATTACGAACAGGTAAAGACCCCCAAATCCACCCGAGAATAAGTCAAATACGAGGGTAATGGATGGAAATCAGAGGTAAAGTACTGGTAAAAGCAAGGCAAGATATGATAGAATTAGTTTTACAATTTTTATTTCCTCAAGATCTTATTTTAAAGTAATATTTGTCGATTCTATCTTAAAACATCTTTAGTGTAATTCCCTCGTAAGTCATTATAAATTTGTGTTATTTTATAAGAAAAGAAATTTTGCGCTATCGCAGTGTTAATCCTTTGGTTCACTAATTTGAAACCATTATTACTAACTGCCTCTCAGTTATCTGGTTCAAATATTGAGTCATAATTTATATTAGTAAACATGTTTAGTATTTTAGATTCTTCAATAAGTTGGTCACGCAGATGTCTATTTTTCCGTGAAAGTAAATTGAGATGCATCAGTCTATCTTCGTACGATCAAAATTTTAATTCAGGAATTAATTTTGTCTCGTGAAGCTGGACTCGTTTCAATATTACAATGCCATTTGGCTTATATAGAAAACATGGGAAAAATCATATCCTTCGATATAAATGCTAAATGCTTATGTATCCTGGATCTCAATTGACCTTTTGTGACGCTACAGTGTATTGTTTCGAAAAGTTTGGATTATTCGAGACGCTTATATTTTTTTTCACCTTGTGATCTCTTCGAAGATTTTCAAAACATATGTGCATTTGCAAACGTTTGATTGTATCTGCCATCTTTCCGATCACTTTACTTCTTCATCCAAGTCTTGTTTTGAAGATTTTCATAGTCATTAGAATTTTTTCCGCAATCGTACCAAGTTTCCTGTCATCACAATTTTACACAATAGATTCGTGACAAGAATATATATATATGTATATATATATATATATATATATATATATATATATATATATATATATATATATATATATATATATATATATATATATATATATATACATATATATATATATATATATATATATATATATATATATATATATATATATATATATATAGAGAGAGAGAGAGAGAGAGAGTTAGATATAAAAACTGCAAAGTGAAGCATCCCTTCTTTGTATGATCGAAAACTATCGGCCAGTTATGGCTGGCACGCAAACTAGCAAGCATATACCACGTTTAGGCTTATACCGCCGGATAAATGAAATTTGTGCTAAAGATTACACATAAACAGAAGATCAGAGATCTTACAGGATAAGAGCCAGAAGAAAACACGTCGTCGCGGCAAGGAGTCGAACCTCAGACCTCTGGTAATCCGACCAGTGCTCTACCGCTGGCATGCGTAGGCGGAGCTTCGCTTGCTTGTCTTATATATACAGGGCGTCCCAAAAGTCTGCCCCATAGAAAATATACAGTAAATTAAATGTTTAAAAAGGATTTATGAATTTATTTATTATTATGCATCTTATAATTTTGCAGATCTTGATTTTAGATGTTAAATTATGCATTTTAGTTTTAAAATTAATTTGATCGTTACATTATGGTTGCTAAGCTACCCAGAGCAGAAAAAATAGAGCTGGTTCTTTTATATGCAAAGGATGATGTCGCTTCTCGTTCGGTTGCAGATACTTTTAATATCAAGTAACGCGAAAAGGTTTCCAATCAACTACAGAACTGTCAGTAAGATCTTCGCTCGTTTCAAGCAAACGTGAAGCGTCGGTGATCGACCACTTCGTGGTCAGAAAAAACCTTCTATTGATCCAAAAACATCTGAAATGGTAAGAGATTGTTTGGAGCAAACTCCTGTAAGTCAATCCGAAAATTATCACAGGAAACAGGTGTATCTAAGAATTCGGTTCAAAGAATTCTAACCACCAATCATTTCCACATATATAAAGTCAAGTTAGTCCATAAATTACATGGTGATGATCGAGATCGTCATATGGAATATTATGAATGGTTTATGCAGCAAAGGCAGCCGGAAAAAACGTATCATGTTTAGTGATGAAGCCATTTTCTACCTAAACGGTGATGTCAATAGACATAATGCACGATATTGGCTACTGATAATCCATTGTCGAGGTTTAGTGAGTGGGTAATCCCAGTCCCAGTTCTTGGACATATATTTTATTACCGCACCGAGGTGAAGCGGAGGTGAAGCGTATCCAATACACCTACCTTAGCCACTTCCGGTGAATAAGAATAACCCCGGTGCGTACACCTTTTGATCAAAAATAAGATTATGATCCCCTGAGTGTGTCCTCCACTCACTATAAGCCAACCATGCAGGGGTCGGTGGAATAATGAGTTTTAAGCCGAGTGGATTGCTTAATAATTGCCAAGGGATCGTCCAAATTAGTTAAACACACATATACAAAAATAATTTTAATGTACATGAATTTGAACTAAACACAGCGTATATAAATATGAATAGGATTAATCTTGCATTGAATAAATAAGTCTACAAAATTATGTCGTGGGGATTACTTGCAGATTACTCACTGGGATGTTTGCGTCTTAATGACACCAGACAGAACGAAGGGAATATTATTATCGAGTTAAACACTGAATTAATTAAGCACTTCTGATATTCAAGGGTATGGGCTCAAGATGAGAATTCTAGTACACAAATAAACTGGTGAAGTTAGGGGATGAGATAATTCAATTAACGATACCTTTGAGTTCGTAAGTATTTTTTGAATTGGGAGGCGATGAAGATCTTCTTATGGTGACGATGATCGCACCTAGCCCGGCCGTCCGAGGTTACCGAATGAGAGGGTAATTATAGACCGGTGATATACTGATCCTTTGCCGGATCACGAAGGTGAGCCAAGCGGTGACTCAATCGGACTTCTTCCTCGAAGTACCTGTCCGATTATTCGGCTCCTGGAGTGGGTAGCCAAAACCGATTACCTAGCTACGTCTAGGGTAATCCGCAGAGGGAGGTGCTGTGTAACCTTAGACTCTGAAGGGGAAGGGATGGGCTGCGAGAGGTTTGGCACCTACAAGTACCGTGATGGCAACAACCAATTCCCCGAGAAGTTCCTTCCTTGAAGCGGGCGAACGTTTTTTTTTTCTGCGGATCGAATTTCACACAAACTCGACGTGGGTCCAAGAGCTTCTGCCTGTTTCCAAGGAGAAGTCTTCCTTTTATTCCTCCCACGAGCAAAATCGAGAGAGCAAATCAAATCCTCGTAAAATCTATATCGTCGCGCGAAAGACCTTTTTCATCTTTGGGCCGATGATATTTCTTTCACGCCTTCGAGCCACCTCGCAGTTTTCGATGGTGCGAAAAGGGTCGATAGATAATTCGAAGCTGGTGCATTTGAAAATACGAGAGGAACACGTAACTTGTGTCGGAATATTTCTGCGTACACTTATGTACGCGGTATTCAGACTTCTACATCCACATTGGGTAGGGAAGGACGCGCGCAATTCAATCCGAGATTTATGGTATGGGCAGCTATGTTTGGCGATACCGTAATTAGTCCATATTTTTTCCCGATACTGCGACTGCTGAGTCATATCTGCATATCCTAGTAAACTTTGTTATACCTAAATTAGATGACATATGCTTATATGATCGGAGAATTATGCAGTTTCAGCTGAATGGAGCTCTGCCACATTTTGCAAAGATTGTGCGTGAATTTCTACAGGAAATATTTGGACATAAATGGATTAGACGACGTAGACCAATTGAATGGCCACCCAGATCTCCAGATCTGGCATCTTTAGATCTCTTTCTGTGGAGGCACCTTAAATCAGTTGCTTATAATTACCCTCCCAGAACAATAGCGGAATTAAGGCAAACATATTTAGAGAATTCGAAGCCATAAAATCAAATACTTCCTTGCTAAGTAATGTTCAAAGGTCTTAATTTGAAATCTAAAATTTAAAATGTATAATCTAATAACTAAAATCAAAGATCTGCAAAATTATAAGATACATAATATAAAATAAATTAATAAATCGATTTTAAACTTTAATTTTGAATTCCTGGTCGAGAATTCTGAACTTTTTTCCCCTAGCGTTATTTCTGTCTTCTCGGTAAAGGATCGTCTTCACTGTGCCACCCTCTGCTCCCTTTGATTCTGGATTCTTCTAATGTCCCTCTCCCTTGCCTTTAAAAAAACTCTGGTTTCTTGTCTCATTTGCTCATTCGCGTCCAATTCTTATTCCTCTTATATATATATATATATATATATATATATATATATATATATATATATAAATATGCCAAGTAAGCAAAGCTCCGGCTAGGCATGCCAAAACGAAAGGCTAAAAAACGGAGGGTTGGGATGAAGAGACGTGGCTGAAATATTAATTGAGAAAAAATGATGAAGAAGAAGGATTAACAACAGGTTGTGGAAAAATAAAGCCATAAATATAAAATCTCCACTAAAATACCATAGAGAGAAAATGACAACTAAATTGAAATGGAAACTTCGCATAAAATATAAATATAAGGATGCACAAATACAGAAACACTATTCAACTACCCCAAAATAAGGAAATTAAGAAAGAATTATAGATTATAATGGCAATTTCATTCAAAAAAGTTATTTTCTGATAGGATCAAGTTTAAAGAGACCATTAATTAGCATTCAAATACTTCTAGTATTCTTATAACATTGCACCTGTTCAAGAGTAACATCACGGATTCTAACTTCACAAAAGACCCTATCTTTATTCCCACACCACATCACCTTACCTTTGTCTGCATTTAATTTTAGCTCTCTTATTGCACTTACACTCTCACACGCTTTGACCAATATTTTCAAATTCATCTCACTCACATCCACTGACACTAGGTCATTACTAAATGCCAACCTAGAGAAAATCAATAGATGACCTCAGGCATTCTTTCCATTTGAATTCCCTATAACACAAAGGCCGAATCAATTCCATTGCACACCCTCTTTTAAAGCCCTCTCCTAGCAATAACAACCAACCTTCTTTATGTTTATCACTTACATAACCTGATAATACATATATGCATCATATTCACATCCGCTTCATCTTGCATGTCCACATGATACAACTTGTCAAAGGACTGGCCTTTTACCTATGATTTATCATTTCTCACTTGTACCCCGCCATTCTTATCCTAGATGTTAACGAAAATTCTGTATTCTTGTTTTCTGACCATAAAGGTTTCGCCGTTGCTATTAATAGTCTCTTGGGCACTCTTCCGGAGGGGGTTTCGGCTTTGCTCTTCGAGGTATTAATTTTCAGTTTTTTCAAGAATAACTTCCTATGCCCATCTGGATGTTCATTCATCTGCCGTGAAAAAATTGTTTTTTTTTGCTGATTTCTTACTGTTTTGAATCACTCTTTTCACTTTAAATTTCGCCATCTACCTGTTATTTTCACCTACACTATTAATTAATTGTTTTTGCCTCTTCCTTTTTCCCTCCACTGCACATGAAAATAATCATTCCAACATTCACCGTTCTGCTTTATCTTTACCAGTCAGTGGCTAGCTAGGATTCCGTTGAAGCGGCGGCCATGTGAACACCGGCGAGAAGTCCTGGGAACCTTCCCAGGAAAACTTTGAATTTTTGTGTCATTTTCCTTGCATCTGGTCACATCTCAGAACGTATCCTGACCATCAAAAGAAGCCAAAATCCATCCTAAATTTGACAAACCTCCTAGAAGGATTTTTACACATCTAGAAATCATACATTAATAGTAATGTATATTAAAACATGTTTTTTGAAGGGAGAAGGCAAGAAACAAAGCTTAAGCAAGGCCTTCTCCTGGAGTTGGGATGATTTTAGTATTATTTTAGTCACCCAAATACATATCAAATATATCAAATACAATATATCTGAAATTGATAAAATCTATCTACGGTCAGTTTCTTTTCGGTCTATTAATTTCACCCTGGTGAGCGGTGTTTTTTTCACTTTTGTATTGTATCAGTTGAAAACCAGTTGACGGTTGGTTCGGCCGAATTTATCAATAACGTCACTATGGACCAGTGGAATGTCCTTGTTGATGGACAGATGGGCTAGTCCATTCAGTAGCTCTTCGTGCTTGTGGACTGTAGATAAGATTTTAGCAATTTTAAAGCACTAAATAAGCATTCACCTGTTGCAGTGGTCACTGACAAGGTCGCAAAAATTCGCCAAAGGGTTTCATTCATGGGATAAGTACTTAGAGTTGCCATAACCACCTTCGTATCAAAAACCTTTTTTGGTGGTATACATTTCGTATTCACCTGTCGCGCCCAGTACGCCTTCCAGCGCAGTAATTAAGCGTTTAGGCACTCTGGTTCTCCTGGAAGGAATTGTTGGTACAACTGGGCGGCATCCATGAGGGCACTAGAATTGTCCTAATCCTACCAGTATGCCGGTTGTGGCATACTGAGCACATAGGCTTCCGTACTGTACGATCTCAATCGCACATCTAGTTGGCTTATACAAGCGTCGATACAAGGGAGGAAAATAGAACGTCAATAGTAAACTTCTGCTATCCTGGCCGGATGATTGGACCTCTGCCTCTGTCTGCCAGTCATTCTTAGCATGCGAATTTCTTCACTAAACAGTTTTTCCCTAAAGACTTGTTCGTCTAATCGCATTTGTTTCAGGAATTTATCACAGTCCTGGACACTGTCCACTGCCTTATGTATGTCTTAGGCTTTGGCCTGAAGCTCAACTGAAAGTGGCTTGTGATCTCTAGAACTGATTTGAGCACCTCTAGGGGAACCAATAATCCACCACTGTCTATGGCGGAAGAGAATAGTAGTGCCTTACTGGCGCAGTCTGTAGCGACACTTCGATGGCGGGTAGTAGTTCTTTGAATATGCAAATTCCTTCCTGGCGCTCCACCCATCTAGTATCCCAGTGGAGTTTTAAACGCGAATGGGCAGCTGCATTATGCTCTTCCTTGATCTCTTCTTGAAGATTCAGCAATCCTTTACTTGAGTCACAGAAAAAAATGCAATCTCGTGCATCAGCGTGACTGCCTTTCTAATAATTATCTTGTACACCGCCTGTCTTCATGGAACATAGATTGAGTGAATGGGTCATAATACGTGTAACTGGCTGACGGGCATTCTTCAGGCACAAACCCTTGCACACCATCTTTGCTCCCTGACATAGCTGCGGCTCAGTCCTACCCCTGTCCAACCATATTTCTAATGTCAACTCCAGAACTTTCAGAATTTGTAGCATTTGTTTAGCCTACCCTTCACCCGTCAGATCAGGGCCCTCAGCAATGCTGAGAAACCGCTCACATATTTGGACGCCTCGGAGGTACCGTAAGCATACTGTTAACTGTTCCTTTCTCGAGATATCTGTGGTCTCGTCCGCCAGAAGAAAGAAGAATCTGGCATTTTTTTGTTTCTTCAATGATTGATTTTTGAATCACTGTTCCATGCTGATATCAGTTCATTCTGGGCTGGGGGAAATGTATGTGGTATTCCTTCTCGTAGTAGTTTAGTGCTTCCGTGACACTTTATCGAAGATTGCCTTATCTGTAATATATATATCGGTGTCGGTTCCTGCGGGAAGGAGAAACAGGGTTCCAAAATCAGGATGACTCAGAAGCGGTAGACATGGTCTGACCTGAAACTCTATAGATAAATGTATCCGATGTAAAGCAGCTCGGTTATTGTCACGCCGCTTGGCCTCTGCGGTGTTCAGCTGCTGCGCCATGTCTCCAGTCTTAATCTTCGTTTTGAACGCTTCTGCGTGCGCGACACTGTCTTCATGGAATTTGGTCGCTAGATGCACTGACAAATAGCCATCTTTTCCGCTTAGGTGAACGAACTTCTCTACGGATGTTCTGACCAGGCGATTCAATTTATTTCCTCTGATTGCTATAGGAGCGAAAAATCTGTAGGAGTTAGATAATAGCCCACGTTTTAATAGAGAATAGGAGAATACGCTATACTGCCCGATTAGATGTTATAGTCCGAGATATTTACGTCTGGTTATGCCTCCATCTTGATGCTCGCTGTAGGGCCACTGGAAACCAAATGGAGCAGACCAAGGTGTGGTGAGTACGTTCAGTTTCTCTGCATCAGGAAGCTCCAGCCAGTTGATAACTCCTAGGTCATCTTTACTGCAGTTGCTACTAGGTAACTCAGACGTGGACGGTGGATTCTGAAAGTCTGGAAGTTCAGGAGGTGACTCTGGTAAAGCTTTTAGTTTAACAGTAGTTGCAGGTTCATGACACGTGAAGTAATCGACGATACTTCTCTTCATCTCGACTTCCTGGATCTGACCTGAAATGAAAGAAATTAAAAATAAGATAAATAAAAAGCAGGCGATGACTGTAAAATATTTGAACAAGGTCTGCTGACCAAATTCGCATGCTTTCACTTATTATGACCTTACGACCTTTAAAACTTTCAATAATTCCCGGAATAACTTTAGGAGGACCTTGGTAATTATATTATTTGAAATAGAATTTAATACAACATAAAGGTTTCAAATTTCGTTAGAATCGGCCAAATACCTATGATGTTACTGCAAAATAATTCTTCAGCTAACTTTGGGATGACTTGGACAATTATATCATTCAAAATTCGAAAGAAAATGTAAAAAAACATAAGGGTTTCAAATTTCGTTAGAATCGGCCGAATAGTTATGATTTTATTGCCAAAACAAAGTAATTTCCGGGCTAACTTTGGGAAAATCTTGGAAATGACATCATTCGAAAGAGAATGTAAAGCAACATAAAGTTTTCAAATTGCGTTAGATTCGGCCGCATAGTTATGATGTTATTACTAAAACAAAAAAAGCAAAACGGGGACCAACCGACCGACTGACATAGTGAGATATAGAGTCACACGCGACTAAAAAAGAACGTTATTTGCTAAAACCTTTTTAGTATATTATTTAGTATAGAATAAAAATCATACTGAAATAGTAAAAATTTCCATTCCCTGAAAGGGGGGCCATGGCCAGCCCTCCGCCCCCCCCGCCGCTAAATACGCCACTGTTCCCAGTATAGAACACCAATATATCGCTTCTTGCTCTATACATTCTCACTTCCTTAAATTTGTTTCACATTTGCTCTATCTTCATACTCACACTTATGTTTCCCTTATTTACTCTCAAGCATTATTAAGTTTTCCCATTTTATATAAATATAGAGACTTCTAACTTTTTAGAGCCACCTAAAAATGTGTACACTTTTTGTTTAATGTTTGTTATTTTGACAAATATTGTAAAATCATAAATGCTGTTGCAAAGATTTCTCTTTGAATATCCTGAACATGTATGTAACACATGTAATACTAAGTTGGCTACATTTAACCATAGCAGCAGGTAGTTCATTTCAGAATATAGGAACAATTATCGAGAAAGTACAACCACCCATATTACACAGATGACTATAAGGAACAAGAAATAAAGGTGCAGTGCCTGGATGTTGTTTTATCAGGGGCTGAACTCTTGAACTCCAACTTTTTCCATTTCTTGATATTTGGTCTATGAAATGTCTGACTATACAGTTTCGGTTTGT